>JASMMZ010000006.1:29571727-29615008 GCA_038502455.1 Anisogramma anomala
AGTAATAATAGTAATAATAGTAATAATAGTAATAATAGTAATAATAGTAATAATAGTAATAATAGTAATAATAGTAATAATAGTAATAATAGTAACAATAGTAACAATAGTAAGAAGAAGAAGAAGAAGAAGAAGAAGAAGAAGAAGAAGAAGAAGAATAAGAATAAGAATAAGAATAAGAATATTCTTATTGTAGGAAGCTAATGAGCAGCCATGTAACAAACTAATTAAATTAAATTAATTTTAAACGACAAAAAAATGTATATACGTTAAAACCTCTTACTTGGTACATTCAGTAACAGAATCTCACTTGGAGTGGAATATGGTACTTAAACAGTACTCTATCCCCGTCAAATCGTAAAGTCGTTTTTAAAATCTATTAATCCAATTAAAGCATTGATCACCAACAATAACCTGGGAAAACTCGTAAAATAGTCATGAATAGTTCCGAAACAGTTCCGTGCAGGCTTCGGCGTCCATAATATCTATTACTTTTCAAGTGAAAACTTGACTTAAATAATCTGTAATAACCCTAAAATAACGTAGGTTTCCAGCTCGTTCCCAAGGGAGATCGACTATAAAATCATCTAAAAGTTCGTTCCAAAACTATTAGAAAACTGTTAAAGGCTTAAAAGTTTTTTTTGAAGATATCACTATGAATAGGTTGCGTACAAACATGGTAATTCTGGTAAAAACATTGGATCGTACGATATAACTCAAAACCAAAATACATTTTGGCTGAAATAACGATAATAACTTTATTATATGAATAGCACACATATAGTATATTATATTTGACCTCAATCAACACAGTAATAAACCATTCGTGAATAAAAACCTAAATACATATATGAAACAGTAAAATACAATTATTCTTTACCAAATAATATGGGGAAAAAAATACCTTGAATATTTGGTCGTTGTTAACAAGAATATCGATAGGGAAACTCTAGTTGTTTATACATATCTAACGAATTAAATAGAGATTATGAACTTTCCGGATAATGATAGAGTCCCAAGTATTTCAAAGGTCATGGTTAATGAGAAATTCATAACCATTCAAAATAAACCCGTTAACAACAGTGAACCAAAAGATGTATATATTTAAGAATGGCATAGAATCACTTATTTAATGAGTAAAAATTTTAATCCCATAACCAAAGGATAGGGGTCAAAAGAGCCTTTGAAAATATTATAATTTCGTCGAGGTAATTGTTGGGACTCATATAGTTAACCATTTCATTTTAAATTTACTTAAGACGGAATTAGTAAATTCGATCCGACTAACAAACCCATCGTTCGAAAAGCCGTCAGGTAGTTATGAAATATTCAAAAATCTATAATCCGTAGAAATAGTAAACGAAGGGGCCGTACCTCGGAGTTCTACATTCCTCATTTCCAAAAAAATTATAATCCACAGTAATTCCTTGTCGTAAATCTCGTAATTATATTATAAAAATATCAAACAAGGAAAGTAATAAACTTCTTAGCGTAAAATAACGTAATTGTCAGGTTCCAATTACCAGCCTCCTAAATTCCTACCAGAATAATCGACCTTCAAAAAAGTTTTCCGATTAGGGTTTTAATAGACAAAATTTGGTTCAAAAAGGAAAGAAAACTTAAGATGCTCAAAAATAACTTTTTCCTTGCACCCATAACAGTAAGAAAAGAACACCACTTTTATTAAAACAAATCAAAGGGCCTATAATTATAAATTAATTCCAAATAAATTTCCGATGAAGGATAATAAAACAAAAAAAACGGTGCCCCTATTTCAATACTGAAAACCGATTGTTCATGAATAATATGCAGCTTTGCCTAATTTATACGTACTTTCATTTCCGTTTTCATATGGTATTTCATATACTGAATTTTCCAAATACAGAACTCGTAATTAAATATATCAATGTTTCAACAAGCAACTCTTGGTACGTTGCATACGTATTAAACTTTAATGATATAATAGTCAAAATATATTGAAAATATAAGAAAACGCATCGAACATCGAACATAACAGATTATCAATATATCTTTAAAAAGTAGCCGGTATATAAAAAATTCTGAGAACGGTAACGAGTTTTTTAAAAAGTCAAAAACGTATACAGAATGTAATTTTCAACTCGACGCCCTTTTTAATACGTATTTTATGGTAAATAATTTTATTTTTGAATTTAATCATTTATTAAACTTGTTAAATATTCGTAAACATTTTCTTAATCAAGGAAAAGAGGTAACGATAAATTTTCATAATGGTATTATGGATATTACCATAAATCTCTATAGTTAGTAAGTGGTTAAGCTGTAGATTGTACTTTTGTAAGAGTGCACGGTAACGTTCAACTCTGCAAGATGCATTCCATAAGAGTGTATGATAGCGTTTCAATGCCTAGAAGTAGCATTTGAAGAGTGTATGATAGTGTGCCACTGCCCAGAATCGAGATTAGCAGAGAATATGGTAAAGTATCATTGCCTAGATAAGAGGTTATAATGTCTTACCTGTAGCATATACTCACCGGATACTTTTTGTCCTGTTTAAATTATTGTATTACTTCAAAATATATAATTTTTACGATAACTTTTCCAATTTTTTACGTTCACGTAAATAAGCATGAATTTTACCAACACTGATAAGTAGATGACTCGGTCGACTATGGATAGCCTAGGAAAAAAGAGAAAAACCTAAGTTAAATACTTATAACAGTATGCCATAGCGGTTCCAACTATCCATACTCTAATAGTAAAACTTACAAAAATTATACTGGAGTATAAAGATACGCGTGTTCACCTTTATAACCAGAAACGTAAAAAGACTATAAAATCCGGAGTAACTTTAAAAATGATAGCTTTAATACTATATTATCTGTTAGCTAGTTTTAGTATTTTAGATATACTCGGATACTTTTTAGAAATATTTTCTATTACGTATTATTTCGCGTAAGTGAAAACAATAAAGTCTTAGATCCATTCATTAGAATATATTCAATTTAATCATAGTATTTATAACGTTTATATACTTTAAAAGCGGTGAAAACGTAATATCCAAACCGTTTACGAACCCTAAAAGCGGTTAAAATGCAGTATCTGAACCGCTTATAAACGCTAAAAACGGGGAAAATACGATATCCGAATCGTTTACCAAACGTATACCGTAAGCCGAACACGTATACCGAGCCTTATACATCACCTCTTTTCAACATTTATTTTTTCTATCCCTATTTTACCCCGTTTGCCTTTCCCTGTTCTCCTTCACTTTTCTATCTAAAATCACATCGGTTCTTTTAGTTCATTACTTACAAAGTTTAAGTTAACTAGCCTTTTAGTTAATATAACGTTTATAAAGCGTTAAATAGCCAATTTAAAACGCCTTATTTACATTACATTTAAATTCCCGTAACGTCTATAAGGGTTCAAAGACCTTGATTTATACGTTTTTCCATATTTTACTTACTTTTATTTTACGAATTAAAGTCGTTCATTTTAACCAATTCCTTTGAAATACTGTATTTTCAATGTACTTCAATCCCATTTATCACGTAAAACTAATTTTTCCACAGCTTAAAAACTTTCGGTTCACATATCATTTAGATTTCAACCCGCTTTATTATACCTTACACTTTTATGATTAGGAAATTATTACGTATTAACTTTAATAGATAAAATGAATATATGAATCATTTGATGAAAAAATTATCGTTTCGCAAAAGTATATTTAAGTAGTTGGATCTTAACTTATAGAATGATAAAATCAAAGGTTTTACGAAGAATTTAGATATTTTTACGGCAGATTTATATGATATACACATGATTTTTATCAATTGAAACGGAGATATTGAAAGAATTAATTTAGTTCACAACTCTATAGAGGCTTTTGCGGAGTGAACGTCAGAAATGTAGCGCATAGTAAATGGTATAATTTCACAAAAGTTTCGTAAACAGTTACGGAGTAAAAGCATTGATAAGACTGGTGGTAATAACATAAATATATCGGAAGTATTATCGACAACAGTCCGGCTTACTTGAATGCCAAAATTAACCGACGATGAAGTGATGGACGTAAAATTCATGAAGGGATATTAGTTGGAAAAACTTCCAAATCGGTCTTATGAAACAAAGGATATGAAACGATAAAGAATACCGTAAATATAGAAGGTAAGGCGTTTAACAAGGCTGTATACACATTCTGAAGTGAATACAGAGTTGAACGGAATTAATAAAAGATGGGGAAGGGTTATAGAGATTATTGACAACTCGGTTCGAATATAAACCTTTATCGGAACGTAATTTTCAATAAAGATAAAGATAAGATTAAAAATCAGATATAATAGATAACACGTTTTACAGAAAGAAAAAGCGGCCCGAATAAGGAAAACAGCCCTCGAGTAATACAATAAACAGCGTTAAACGATAATACAAACCCTACAGATTAATACTTATAAATAACAACCCTTACTGTAACCTTTCACCGTATCGCTTTCAACTCATAAAACCAACACTTTTAAACTTACTACCTTCGTAAGATTATACAATAGAAACAGTATTTATAAAAATGAATTATAAGATGTATTCGATGGTGAAATAGGAATAATATTAAATCTATATAAAATACTCAATATTAAACCGTTACAGTTTTATATTATTTTAACTGAAATATCATTTAGGTTAGATAAAGAGTGGTATATATGTTACTTCAAGTAAGTAGACACATTCACGAAGTAATTTCAGCGTTTAAAATTGTATCTCGATACAGAAATTCATTTCGAGTTTTATAATAAAGACTGAACTAACATTATATTGGAATTAGTACAATTTTATCGAAAAAACTTTGATAAAAGCTTGTGGGAAGTGTTTACCGCATTGTTAGCGAAATTCCGAAAGTGTTACACAGCCTTTAAACTGAAATACAAGGGAGATAAACTGTTTTATAAAGATATCTACGAAAGTATACTGCGAAAAACTCAAATTTGACTTTACGTTACTTAAGTTAAAATAGAGTTAAAGGATTTTTATATAAGCTATGAAATATCGTTTCACACCTTCATACGTCGATATGAAAACGTTGGGCTCATATTTGTAACCAAAAAACCTATAAAAGAGGGCTCAATTACCAAAACAAACCTTACTTTAATAATATACCAGGTTTGTATAAAAGGTTTAATGTATACCTAAGACAAGACTATTATCATAATGAGAGATATTGGAGAAAAAGCCTCGAAAACCGGGGATAAAGCGGTTACCAACGAGGTCGACACTATAGTTAAATACGAAACTTACTGGGTATATCATAATATCTACGAGAAAGTTTACAAAGTTATATAGGTTGTTGAAAATGTTAAATTATATACGGTAAGTTCGGCTATTTCTCAACTCATCACTTAGTATATATATATATTCGGATCAAACCGTAATCTTGGGTTGATTACCTACACAAAAAACAGACAGAAGCCAGTTTCTCAACGTATGCAGCCGACTGCAAAGGCGTAGAGGATAATCTTGACATTTATTCTTTCGGGTATACCTTTGGAAAGTAAAAATCTAAAGGAAGTAATGCTTACTTCATAACTTAAAGTAGTAAAGCCGCTCAACAAATTTTTATAGGCCAATAAAATAAATCTTTTCTACATAACGTAGGCCAGAATTGCGAAACTAGTATGTTAAGCGCCTATATTGTATCGTAATTTACACTTTTCAACAGGTATATAAACCAATGTTAGGGTATTATGCCTAATACCGATGTAGCCGAAATCTTAACCATCGGAAAGCGATAATACAACGCGTTCCCAGCGAAATTTAAAAAATTTTAACTTGACTAAATAGGAAAATAACGAGAAGTCCTGTTCGGTAAAGGCAAAGCGTTGCCGATTAGCACGGTCGTTATAAATAAGCGAATTGAACCGATTAAGTTTTACTTAATATATTTTGAAACATTATTCTTGTTATTATTAGGTTATATTAATAAGTTCGAAATCGAAGTTCGGAATACAACTAATTAATTTGTACGCACTTCGGATTACGTATTTGTATTGTTTCAACTTAAATTTGAATACCAATTGTTTTCCCACGAAATACGTCTAATTAAAGTTGTTTACCTAAAGTTACTGGAACTAGGGATGTTATACTGTCAGTTCGGATATCTACCTGCGAAACACCTTGTACGGTTCTTTTACATCGTAAGATACAATAATATAGGGAAATAAACGTTTAGATTTATCGAAGAGTTTGATTACGAGTGTTAGTGATATTCGAAATTCTTATAACAATTGAAATTCAGCCTTTGAACTAATGTAAACTTTAATTAAGATGTAATTATTGATATAATATACCTCGACGGCTAGCTAATACTATGTGTTGTCGACGTAACCATATTATTTTAAGCCACGAAATTTACGCGGATCATTTTAGCCATGGATTGTTGTGCTTTTCGTAAATTATTGGTTCAACGTTTATTTAGGACTTTTGTACGGGATCAGCTACGAAATTTTCATAGCCTTTGACTTGACCGAATAGCGTATAAAAGCTTGAATTACCGGCAATAAGTGTAAGTAAGTATCGGTAAAGGTACTAGATGGTATTGGAAAATGTAAACAATGTTATGGAACGTTTAAGAAAGCGTATGTAGTACTTTCCAAAAATTGAAAGAGTATTAGGTTTAAGGAATGAATCCCATAAATAAAGATTAACTCTGTAAATAATACATTCGGTCCGAATAGGGTTATTTTAAAACTCCATATTCTAGGTGTTTACTCTTAATTCCATATAGATTTAGTACCGTTACTATCTACAATATACAAAGAAAATGATGTGGTAAAACCTATGGTAGTATTACGTGCCCTACGATCCAGAAATGAAGTTTTCAAAGTATTATTTATAAAAACGAAGCCTGCGTAAAACTATAGTTTTGAATTTACCATTATAATCCAAAGTCTTAGTTCAAAAAACGAAAAACCGATAAATTGGCCGTTAGCAAATTAATGCATATAAAGGTTGCTATATACTCATCAAATTGCTAAGTAGTACTAGTGTATTATGATAGATAATGATATGTTAATATAAGAGGGAAAGGGTAAACGAAAGAAGCCTGAAATCGTGATCCAATTTAGGGTACCAACGTAGAAACTTTCAAAATAATAAATTCAAATCGTCCCCGAATCCTATATACCTACAGGATACCGTATCTAAACTTTACCTTTATACGAAACCGTAACACCTATATTAATGGAACCAGCATCGCGTCGTTGAGGGCCCTTATTTATCCTTAAAAACAAAAAAACGTTTTAACGCCTCTATTACAGACTTGATTACATTGGAAAATGAGGTATTCGGAGATAATATTTGATGGGAGTGGCAGGCGGGTTTTTATTGTTGTTGTTATAATCTAGCTAGTGCTCACAGGTACTCTTTTATACCTCAAATATACTTATCATGACTCCGGGTAGTCATTTCCTTAGTATAAGTTATTCTTGGCATATACATTAATCCTCAATAATACTATCCAACCCCCAATCAATATATAGCTGAGTCGTCGAAGCCAAACAAAATAAAGAAAATTGAAGTTGAGTTTTATCTGGAAAAATTAATGTAAGGTGATGTGGGGCAATAAAACAATAAAATAATGCGAATAATGGAAATAAAAAGCAAAGTAAACTTTTCACCACACTTCATAACAGCCATTTAAGTTTTCCCTCACTTTAACTTTAACCTTTACCTCTCTTCCTTTAATTATCAATCGTTGCTCCTCTCTTTCTCAACTTTTTGTTTTCGATTTCAACTTTTACTTTGACGAAGGTTAATATCGTCGCTTCATCATGGCGCGTTTTAATAGCGTCACCATCGTTGTCGTCAAAGTTTCTGACGTAAGGTCCCCTTATCCCTTTTATATTCTCTACTCCATCTTCTCTTTCATTCGTGATATTTTCCTCTCCGTTCCTTTCTCTTTAAAAGTACGGATTTAACGAATTAATGTTACATTTTCTTCTTTTTTACCTGGTAGGGGTATTAACGATCCAAAACTATGCAAATAATGCAATCTTATTAACTTTCCACGGCCCTGTCTATCGTAGCTTAAAGGTAGACGCCCGAATATTTCTAGGTCCTTGTTTTCGTCAACTAGAAACCTTTTTAACTAAATATCGCGAGTTCTCGGTACGACTTTCTACACCTAATCGCCGACTTGGAATCCATCGTTGTTAAGGTTAGTTTTGGATTTAAACTATCGCTTTATTCACATGTCGGAAACCTGTTGATATGAGTTGTCGTATCCATTCATAAACTCGTCATAAATTGCCTTTTTGTTAGCTTGTAATTCGTTGAATATTGCCGTCAATTTTTTTAGATTTAGGTTTAATACTGCACCTGTAAGACTAGCCTCCAATGGTTTTACTGGCTAGCTTAGCATAATTTGTAATTGTGTTTACAGAAAGCCTTTTACGAGTTTATTTTTAATGTCCCCTGTAATATTATGAAAGGTTTTAGGCTACTTTTAGAATTATTTGTATCCACGTTCGTAAGTTTATTTATTTGGGCTATTTTTAATTAATTCCCCAATCTTTTAATTGATCCCATTAACGTAGCTGAGTATGCAGGCGTATTTATTATCTTTGTTTTGCTTATAAAACCAACTTTATAACGGTTTTTTCTTTTAAATACCTCGCGTTTTACAAATAACATCCCTTAGGATAGCCGAAAACATTAACTATAGGTTTCTAGGTCCAATACACCTTTTTTTCATTTGAGTTGACCTATATTTTGTCGAAATAATGATCGCGAAAAATAATCGACTATAAGGTAAAAATATGCTTCATCGACTACTTCCTTTAAATTGATTTTACTCCTATAATCCATACCTATAATATCTCAAGTTTTTAGAACGATCACAAGTATGAGGTTAAGGTTAACTAGCCTAACGGTGTTGGATAAAAAGTATAGTTAGTATGTTTTAATGTATTTTTAGTATCGATATAACGTGTCGGTTACTACAACAACCCCTTCAATTTGTTAAGGGTTAAGGTTACGACGAAATGTCCGTAAAAGTAGTGAGCCCACTGTAATGCTCGAGGCGTCTTATCTTATTTTTTGTAAGTAGCTTGTTCTTTACCAAGTTTCAGCCTTAATAACATGCCGTTCAAAATGTAGAATTGTAATAAATTTCGCTTTACTTTTGTTTTTACTTATGCCAGTAAGTCCTCGATTATCTTTTGGCCGTTTATAAGGTATCTTATAATGTCTCTATACCAATTCATTTCGTCGATGTATAAGGTTATTATTATTACTCCTTCAAGTCGTAGTATTCATCTGTGACTTAATACTCCTATAGGCAAGAAAATTCCCGTTCCTGAGTCTTTTATTATTACTAGTCTTGCGAATAAAAAAAATTCCTCTGCCCACGGTACATTTCTCGTACCTAATTTTAAAAATTTCACAGTTGGCTCTAATAGCTTTCTAGTTCCATCCGCGATTTTACTTATTTTGTTTAGATCAGAACTATATATAATTTTTACGTCAAATATTCCAAAGATATTTTTTACCCCGCGATTTTCTTCATAGGTATTATTAATCTCGTTGATAAAGAAAAAAGGTTTATATAGTTCGAATAGACAATTATTGAAAAAGTAATTTAATCACTTATAATTGTGTTTATTTTAGATGTTTTACTACTGCCAGTGCTTTTCCTTTGCTCATAGTATACCTTGTCTCGGAACTATTTAGTTTCCAGGAACAAAAAGCCAGGAAGTTTTCGTATGGTATCAACTTTTCAATGATCACAGTGCCTGTCGACAATCTATATAATTCGAAAGTCATGTTACAAATTCTTTTGACTAATGTATCTGTTGCAAGGTGATATTAAAATAAGTAATCTGGGTGTAGATATTACTATATACCCTCATAGATAGTATAAATAGGCTAAGTAGCATTGCACTGTATTGCAGGGTACACTCCTGTAGACTGCACGGTAACGTACCAAGCTTCAGGCTGTATTCTTGCAAAACGCAAAGTGCATCATACATGGATCTGTTTAGAATGGTTATTTCAGACCGACGGCAATGCGTGAAGCAGTCTAGAAGAGGTATTCCAGAGTGATACGCTCTGAGTAAAGGGCTTATAAGCCGTTACCTGTAGCGTACACTTCTAGATACTTCTTTTTGATGGATTCATTATTATCTTTTACTCTAAATACCAAGTTTTCCGGAAAAAAAAATTGATACTTTACTTTACGTAAATTTTTTTTTTCTAAATCTTACCTACACTGGTTAGTAGTCAACCCGGTTAACTATAAATAGCCTAGGGGAAAAAGAAAGATATAAGTTGAATACCTATAGCGGGATGCTATAGCGGTTCCGATTATGCGTACTCCAACACTTCGCTTTTACAAACATTACACGCCGACGCATTCAAAGACTGTAAAAACTAAGTGACTTTAAAAAGAATAACTTTAATATGATACGATTAACCCTTATTTAGCGTTTAATCTACTATAAGCCTTGATACGCTATTATTGAACTTTGTTTGGCGTTTTAATGTACCCGGGTACTTTTTAGAAAGCGTCTTATTATATACCAGATCATGTAAGCTAAACCACCAAGTTTTGAAAGCATTAGTTAAGACTCGCTCAATTGGAAATCGACAACCTATACCGCTCATAAAACACAGGAGCAGTTACGAATAGAACATCCAAATCGATTGTTTAATCTAAAAGCGGTTACAAACGCGTTAATCAAACCGATCGCTTCAACAAAAACGGTTATGTAGAAACCAACCAAACCGATTGCCCTATTAAAAGAGGCTACGAAACGTTAATTCGGACCAATTACCAAACACTAGATTACACAATCACACTCCCTTTTCCATGCCTACTTTTTCCAAGTAATTTTTATATGTTTCAAATTTTCTTACATTCGCACTATATATTTTAAGTTTCATACTTATAACGTTTAAGTTTTCCTAACCACTTAGTTAACGTAATACTACTTAGAATTGATGAACCTAATGGGAAATGCCTATTTAATTTGAAATTACGTCTTATTTACGTATCATTTATAATTAATTTATATTAATAAGTGTTAGTGAACACTGTTTCATCCACTTTAATCATTTCATTTACTTTATATTTGTCGTTCATAGGCACCCTAATCTAATAACGGCCCGAAATTACCAACTTGGACCGATTGAACATACTTAGTACGTACAGAAAACATTATTCCCAACAGCTCCGATATACCTACAACTATAACCCTAAGATTAATAACATTGGAGGAGGCCAACGCTTACTTCGACCTCCTGGTCGAACATATAGGAATCATAAAGGTAATACTACACGAAATCTACCTAGTTCTTTAGGATAACACTATCGATTCTCTAGTTAAGGAAGTAAAACCCTATATCGCAAATATATACATTTTGGCTGTAATGTTCCATTACTAGGAGGAGAAAATCTAAGAACCTAACTTGCTAAATGATTTTCATGAAATATTTTCTAGTTGGTTGTCAGATATATGGTAAATAGTAAATACTATTATTTCTAAATATTTACGGATCGAATTACGAATTAAAGGTACTAATACCCTCGGAGATAGGAATAGTTTATTTTAAAAAGCCCCATTCTAAATAACGCAACTTATTGACGTATCGTATTGGGAGCATGAAAATTTATGACTAACGGAATTTGTAAAAGGATATTACCTTACGAAGCAAAAGATACTATTATTAAAATGATGAGGACAAGGCGTAAAACTACCTAGTCCTATACCTACACGTTAAATTAAAAACAAAAGCCACAAGAAAAAAGAACAATCATAATTTTTATCTACTATACAAGTATGATAAATCCATACGCTGGCATATAGTGTAAATAAAAACCGAATACCAAACCACTAACCGAACGATGGGAATTGTCCGATCGGCTATAACGGGAGCGTCCGAAACACTAAAAACATCCCAATCGGACATGGCAGAAAAGGCTAAAACATCGAAATCAACCCGATTGAATATAAAGGGATCGGCTAAAACACAAAGAACAACCTATTCCAGAAATTGACGAGCGGCGTAAAACGTTAATACGTGCCTTACAGGCTAATACCTGCCAACTATGACCCCTACTACGACTTTTCACCACATCGCTTCCCTATTAATAAAAGCAACCTTACAATGTTAACTAACTTTGTCAGGCTTTGGGATGAGGATAATAACTATAGCGGTAAGCCGTACGAGGTGTTTAATAACAAAATAAGAGTTATACTTAATACATGTAAAAAAATAGATATTAAACCATCTCAATTTTATATCATTTTACCCAGAATACATTCCAAGTAAGTTAAAAAGTAATTCATATATTATCTTATATAGGTGGATATATGTATGGAGTGTTTTAACCGGCTGGAATCCTACTTTAATATAAAGATTAATTACTTCCTTTACCATAATGATTAGACCGGTATAACCTGAGAATCCATAAAGAGCTAGTAGGAAAACGCGGATAAAAACCTATAGAAATCCTTAACGCTCTATTACCTAAATTCTCAAAGTATTAGGTAGCCCTTGAACTGAAATATAAAAGTAATATATTCTTCATGCAAATAATGATAAAAGCTTATTTTGGAAACGTAGATCACGACCTTATACTTTTTAAATAGAAAAAGAATCTGAAGGCCTTTGATATAAGATTTAAAATATCTCTTAAAACCTTTATATACCGAGAGGCAAACTTCAGATTAGTATTTATAGCTAATGAGACGAGAGGCGAGGGTTAAATTACTAAAGTAAACCTCGCTGAAATAATTTACTATGTTTTGGATCGAAGATTTAAAGTTTACCTAAAGTAAAACGAATGCCTAAAGTACAGGTATTAAAAAGGGAACCTAAATAATAAGTGATAGGAACGATCTTTCGGAAATGGAAAAAATGTAGTACGATTACAATAATACCTACGAAAAGGCACACGGAACCCCATGGGTTTGTAAAAGCGGCGAATTATATACAGCAAAGTTGGCTGTTGGTTTATAAACTACCCCATTTACAAGAAAATTCGAATTGAACGATAATTTTAAGCCGATTGTATATTTAAAGATTGGACAAAAGCTCACTTTGTAACATACATAGCCGAGTACAAAAGTCCAAATAACGAATTGAACGCTTACTTTTATGAAAACATATGCGGAAAAGACGACCTTACAGGTAATAATACCTTTTTATTAACCCGAAACAATAAGACCGTTCAACGTATTTTCGCCGGCCTATAATACGCCTCTTTTTATATATTACAGGCTTGGATTACGTAAACGAAGTGTTTGACGCCTACATAGCATCACAATTCACGTTTTTTTAACGGATATTGAAATAGATTTCAAGGCATTTTACTTTACATTAACGCAACCAAAATCTTAATAACTTGGAAGCGGTAATTCGATGAGTTTATGACCAAGTTTACGAAGTTTGAGTTAAACCGAATAAGAGAGTATAAAAAGGTCCTATGTAATAAAGGTAAAAAATTATCGTTATGAAAGCTCGTTAGAAATACGCGTTTCGGACCAGTTAAGTTTTACGTAATGAATTTTAAAATACCTTTTCTACTTTTTTTGATTAACATAAATAAGCTTGGAATTAAGGTTCGAAATACGACTAAACAACTTGTTGGCGTTTCAGATAACATATCTGTACCATTTCGGCTTAACTTTGGCCACTTATAGTTCTTTTTCAAAATACATATAATTAAGATATTTACTTAATTTAGCCGAAATTACAAACCTTATACCGACGATTCGAACACCCGGTTATAAAACGCCTTTTACGCCTACTTTACACCGTAAGCTATACAGACATAAGAAAGAACGTATTTGAAACTGTCTATAAATTCTACCATAAGTACTAATTACCTTTACAGGCCCTACAATGATTAAAGTTTCGCCTCTATAACGACATAAAGTTCAATTTCTAGGTATTTATTAATATTATATATTCAAATGGCTAACCAGTCCTCTATACTGTCGACGCGATAACAATATTTCAAACCGCCAAATTTACATGAAACGCCTTCACTATAAACTATTAAAACGCTTTAATTAATGATTAGTTTGACGTCTACCTAGTGCCCCTCAACTGAATCACTTGCGAAGTTAATACGGCTTTCGACTTTATCTAATAGCGTACTAAAATTCGGATAACCGATAAAAAATATAAGCAAGTTCTAGTAAAAACCCTATAGGGTATTAAAAAGTATAAACGGTATTACGAACCGTTTAAGAAAGCGTATATGGTGTTGTTGAAGGAACTAAAGGGGATCAGATTTAAGGAATTCATCCTTTAAATAAAGATTAACACCATTAACAAAAATTTTGACATAGATGAGCTTATCTCTACATTCCTTATTTCTAGTACCTACCCGAGGATCTACATAGACTTTGCACTATTACCATTTATAGTACAAATGGCTAATACCTTAGCGAAGACTATGGCGGTATTACATTCCCTACGGGGGAAAAACGAGATATCTAACACGTTAGCTATAAACTGTGGTTCACGTAAAGCTAGCGTTTTGGATTTACCATTGTAATTTAAATTTTAGGTTAAGAAAACGATGGATGGATGACATCACCTTTAAAATATCGATGGGATCAAAAGCTATGAAATACTCGTTAATTCACTAAACTGCATATGTTCTTTTCGCCAAATAATACTTCGCGAATATAAGAAAAAGGTAAAAACGAACGGCCAGAAACCATAAAACAAACAGAACCACTAACGGGATACCCCCCGTAATAACGAATTGAAACTGATCCTAACTCCAATTTCATCCTCGAAACACGATTCCGGCCCGATGACTCCAAATAAAAGCGACCCGTTTATATAACCGTATTGAAACCTCGCCGCTAAAAGCGCCCTTTTGACTTGAAAATAAAAAAACGTTCTAGAAACTTTGCTAAGAACTCCTTTATTGCATAAAAGGAAATGGAATACTGCGATCTTAGCCTAAAGCTTCGCCATCCAGGCATTATTACTACCCCAAGTACCTTATTCGAATAATTCAGCCAAACAAAAATATTAGCTTTAATCGACTAAGATGTATTTGGTTTTTAACGTTTTGACCCGGTTATCCACGAAAACCATAGAATTTTTTCAACTTTCCTCGTTTATGAAGTTAAAGATAAAACCGAAAAACTTTAGAAAAAGACCCGTCTAATAGTTAAAAGATATAACGAAAAAAATAAAAAGAATATTATCACCTAATTAACTACGTTATAACAGGCTAGCAATCGCCTGATTTTTGAATTTGAAGTCTTTCTTAACGAATCATATAACCAATATATCGAGCTTCAAAACATAATATAAGTATACACCCAATTTAAGGAGCGGCTTAAACGTCGAATCTACGCCGACATACCAAAAAATCTCAAGTAACACCACCCGCCTAAGACGATTTTTCGCATTATAAAATCGATTTGCGGCTTATCTAAAGCCGGTACTTACTGGTATAACACTTACCAAAGTCACTATAAGAAGAGACTCGGGATAACTAGCTTTACATTCGACCCGTGCCTATTAGTATCAATAACCCGCTTAAAAGTCTTGACGCTAATAAGTATATAGACGAACGATATATTAACGTTATATAACACCACGTTTTCCTCGTTTAAAAAAAGAAAACTTTTAAAAGCTGGCTCAAAAGCAAAACCTAAGACGAACCTAACAGAAAACCATATAATAGATTTTAATAACGTTACTATCACATTGCGAAACGACATTTTAGGCTTTACGTAAGAGAGTCAATTAGAACAAGTTACCCCTTTCGTTTTATATAATGTAAAACGCACGGATGAATATAAATACCAAGGTATACGCAGTGATTAGGTTACTTTTATAATATAACTAAAGGCGGTATATAACCTCTCGATCTCTATACAATTCCAGACGGCCCCGGTAAACAATACGTCTAAAGCGCTTAACAAACGTTTTCTATGGCATATACATAATCTAAAACCCAGTTTACAATTTGCAACGATAAATATGCATATTAAAAAATATTTGTTTTTACTAACGGCTTTTTTATCAATAATAACGGCTATAATTGATAAATAGACTTCGTCCTAATCCTTGGCAACGAAACACCGACACGAAACGGTTTTACGTTTCGTAAAAACATTATTTATCAAAGCTTTACTAAGTATAAAAGGGTTACAAAAAACATCCTGGCTTTAAAATTATATAACATAGTTAAAGGTTTAGATTCGTGTATTACCATAATAATAACGGTCTGAATAATTATTTCCAACCTTAGTTTACGCATAATCTCTTTTATCGTATATAATAACGTTTTTTCATTTTATAGGTTCCTGGTTGAATTGGTTACCACGAGCGAAAAACGTTTAATAATTGATATGTTAGCTTTAGGAGTGTTATATAAACGCCGTGAAATCAAATAAATAAAGTGAATCAACGGAAATTTCAACCTAACAGATACGATAATTAAAGTTATACCGAACAAAACATTGGAAACACTTATATCAACAAGTAAATTATTTATTAGGGTTGTTAGGAAAGTTTTGAGACCTTAATAAACTATTATATCATTTTCATTCCATTTAGATAGGCCCGTATTATATCATTCGCATCGATCCCCGATTTTGTATTAATTTAATATTACCATTTCGTACCGTTTTTAATATTTTAATACGCTTTGTTTCGTACTCCTTAACCCTATGGAATTTCTCATTCGTTTCTTTTTTTATTCAATTGTACTATTCGTATCAACCCCCGATTTTATCTTTATTTCAATTTACAATATTGTGAATGATTTTAATATATCACCCTTTTTTCATGTATTGTATGTTACTTTAAAACGATTGTTTCATAAAAACAAAAAATATTATTATATAGTGTATTACATTATAACTGGGAATGGCGGCCCAGCCCACAGAGAATTTATCTACTATTAAAGAGAGAAGGCGACATCGTCGCATCCCTACTCTTTACCCTATCGCTCTCCCTCTTTATACTAGCGTTACCTCCATTAAAACTATCGACGTTATTAACGCTAACAAAAATGTTACCCTACGCCTTACGAAATATTCTCTTAAGCAAAGGCGTAAAAGGAGGATTGACCTTTTTAAAGCGACGTAAGATAACGTCGTTAAACTCACCTACGTAGTATATGCATAGGCTCCGTTTCCAGGAGACGACGACAGCTATCGTTTCCTTAAATCGCTGGTTAGCACCTATTACTAATTAGAATCGACGAATTTTAGTTATTTAAGACCGCGATTGTTTTTCGAAAAGCCCTAAACAGTATATTTCTATTAACGGTAATTTTTAAAGTTTGGTGAAAATTTCATAAAAAAACTTCGGGCGTGTAATACAGCTTCGGCCTATGGCACTGAAACCACCTAAACGCAGGTGTACAAGCTATTAGTCCGCCTGTAACGGTAACAGCGGGCCGAACAACCCCCGTTTTTGAAGTAATTACCAACGGACTTACCCGCGGCCGCGGATACAATATACGATACGCAAAGCGTATTTATTAACAGCTCGGAGCTATGGACCCAAGTATATCGCTTTAACGATTTACGCGTTAAAGAGGCTTTATGGCGTACTTTAACGATACGGAACTCGAGGCGACGAAGAAAATCCGTTTCGTACTCCTTATTTGAAAGGAAGGAGGTTCAAAGTTTACGAACAGATGGGTTTAGGATATACATACCTGGGCGTAATTATGCTAAGCTACGCTTAAGACATAAAGGGGCCCCTACGGGTAATAGAGTTTTTATCCGTGAGGAAAGGGTAATTTTTATAATCTTAGGGGCCCTTACTCCTCCCCTTAAGAGCTTGTGAAGGAGACGGGGGAGGGATAGGAGGGAAAGATGGTGACGGCGACGGGAGAAGGAGTGATGGCGACGGGGTTAGGTGAGGCCAATAAGGAGGAAGAAGCGGTGGCGGAGGCTGACGGCGTAACGGTAGCGGGTGAGGTGGCGGCTATAAAGGATATTATACCAGATAATGGTAAGCTGCTGGCGTTGATGGCGGTTGCGGCAGCCGTGGTGCGTTGGTACTCTTGCGCTAAACAGCGTCATACCATCCTATTTTTATGTAGCATTTATTAGAGGACTAGGTCAGTATATGTGTATTGGTCAAGTAACCTACACATCAGGGCGTCATGGATTAATTAAATGAAATGAAAGTTAAATTGGGATGGGAATTTACATTAGCTGAGATTACACGCTTTTAGAGAAATAAAAAATAAGTTTTGCTTGTACCGATAGCGATGTATTTTTTTATATTAACCTAACACATAATTACTTCATCACCCTTACGTATTCACCCTTACGTAATCACCTCTAACGCACCTACGTAGTTATCCTTATCAGAAACCATGAAAGGTATCATTACCAATCATATCGCTTCTATTATGCCATACTAACTAGGGCTTAACTACATTTATCACCGCGACCAGACCTTACTTATTCCAACCGAACTACAATTACTACTACAGCCAAACCTTGCTAATTTTAGCCGAATTAAAATCACGATCGCGGTTAAACTTTGCTAATCCCAGCTGAACCTACTAATTTGAAACTTTTGCAATTCATACGGCAATAATATTATCATTACGGAAACTGTTAATTTAGACCATTTTTACAAACTAATACGGAAATAACACTATTACTATAAAAACTGCTAATTTGAATCTTTAAAAGTATATTGTTATTATACGGCGTTACATAAAAACAAATATTACATACGTGGATATTTCTATATACCCTTATGGATAGTATATATAGGCTAAATAATAGCGTACTTCAATATATGATGTATTCCTGCAAAGTGCACGGTAACTTTCCATGCTACAGGCTACACTTTTGCAAGATGCAAAGTACATTATGCATAGATCGGTCTGTAATAGTTATTTCAGACCGACGGCAATGCGTGGAGAGGTTTAGAAGAGATATTACAGAGTTATACGCTCTGGTTCAAGAGCTTATAAACCCTCACCTGTTGCATGCACCTTTGTATGTTTCTCGTTGATAGATCTATCATCATCTTATACCAAAAATACCAATATTTCTGATTACTATTCTGAATACCTTAATTCATGCGAAAGACAATATTTTAGAACTTACCGACACCGGGGCTAATACAACGTTTTGTTAAATAGATAGATATATGGTACCGAAGGCCTTAACATGAGCCTGTTTATACTTAAAATATTTCAAAACCTACTTTATTTGTTTTGGAACTTGCCCCGTCGCAATTATTTTCGATACCCTCATTACATAAAACAATCTCAGGATTGTCGTTTATAATAAATTTCCAGGTATATACCTCGAGAAGTGTAGTTTGAGGTAGAAGAACTCGTTTAATGTCTTTAATAAGGTAGGGAGATTTTCAGTTTTCGTCTTCATTTCGAATCCCTTTTGCTGTTTTTAAAACGATAGAGTCTGAATTAATAATGACTTAAAGCCTAACTAGTAAATATGGCTTCTGAATAATATAGGTTTGTAAAAAGTAAAACTTTTTTTTTTCGAATTCGAGAATAAAATTATAAATTGAAAAGGAAGTTCAATATTATACTCAATCCACGCAACGAAGCATTGTGATCGTTAATATATTTGTCTAAAGCCGGTTCCCAGGTATAGTTATACCTCATTAACGATGTAAATGCTAATTAACTAATTCTCCTAACCTTTCGGTAATACCTCATGGTGTTTTCACTAGCTTTTAAATTATTTTCATTATTTTTGAATAGCTATTTACTAAATTTAATGTTACCAAGTACGTAATGGGTATATTCAATTCCCATACTTCCCTAATATATCCTAAGAATTTCATATTAAATGTTAAGTGTAATAAATGATGGTTTGTATTTATAGTCTAGGGTAATGAGTATTCTTTTTTATCTATGCATTACATTGCTTTAGAAAAAGACATTATCGTCGCCCTAAAAAGAGTATCGAATATTTTGTTTCGTAAGTATATAGGCTACTAAAGCTTAACAATGCTACTATGATTTGGAATAAAATTGCAAACGAATCGGTATTAACCCTTTTCATTTGGTAGGTAACGTAAGTACGTACCCTATTTTGACTAACCTGGTATAAATAATCATGTTACCTTTAAAGCTAAGAAAAAATGTTCGGGCGAAAGAAACCTCATTTTATAAGTATTTCGATTGTTTTGATAGAAATAGTCTATTAATTCACTCGAGTTCGAAAAAATAGGGAACGAGATTAGTTACTCCTTAATTCCTTAAGCCGAAGGAGAATATATCCCTCCAGGTATATGCCAGTTTCTTAGCAAATATCAACCCCCTTTTTTTTCTCGTAAAGTGGTTGGTATTTATCGTTAGAAAATTTGTCTGCCTCGTTCGTTTTATTTATATCTCTAATATCGATACCGGAAAACTCAAACCACTTCTTAAAAATATCCTAAGGCGCGTCGTCCAATTTTCTCCTTTTAGGTTGCAGTTTAATATTTCTGTTGAGTTTGTTATTTTATTCCATCAGAATCCTGTCCTTCATATAATTTTCTAGGAAAGTTTTTGTTTTTATAGGCTTTTCCTCTCTCTATTATTAGTATTCAAATGCAGGTATATTTCAAAATCCTTTTTTGTGTTTTTCATTTTTTAACACCCATAACGCTAAAATATAATCGTTTCATCCGTTTCGGTCCTAATACTTTTTTCGTTTAAATTAAAAATTTACAGTTTTATAAGTAATAATAGTGGCGTAAGATAACTAAAAAGTTTTGTTTTCCTTTCTCTTTTCAAAAGCCGAACTTACGTACGAGAAACAGGCAAACGTAACAAATATTTAACGATATCGATATATTTTCTAGTAAACGACTGTTTTACCTAGTCAAACGAAATAATCTTTTTTCGATTTTTTTCTCATTTATCTGTTCTGCCTTGTAATCATCGTTATTGATTTCCATTCGTCTTTGTATGTCACCATCTATTTCTCATTAGCATTTGCCTTGGTGTCGTTTGCATTTATCTTATCCTCGTTCGCATTAGCTATAATTAAAACATCTTCTAAATGTACTCGTTTATCAATATCAATGTATTTTGGATTTTTCGAGTGCCGAATAGCCTTTTCCTAGTAAAAGGACCGCCCCAATTTAGGCTATTTCTTTTTTATTATGTGTATTTTTCAAAATCGATGAGTTTATTCAATTTTTGTAAGTATTTTATATCCTTCTTATTAAAAGCTTGGATCTCATTTTCGTCGCTTCGATTTTCGTCCTCTAAGTCTGATTCTGACGTTTCTCTTCCGCTACTCGTTTCCGAATCATTTTACGAATATCGGTTTTCGACCGAAAATCGATTCATATTAGCTGACTAGACGCTAAGAGGCAACGGCTTCACATGTCGTTCCATAGGTATAATAACCGAGTATTTACCTTAGCCTATGGGTATAAGAATATTTCCAACTAAATTATTGACAGTGAAGTGGCGAAAAAACTAGTTAAGTCTTATTAATAAGTCTTACAATGAATAGTTAGTCTTAACAAATATATAACCCAAAAAAAATATGTTATTGACGATAAAAGGAAATAATAAGTAAGTCGTTCATATCGTACGAATTGTGTCGGTTATTATAAGTATTGTTAGTAAATTAGTTATTTAAATTACAACTCTCATACCAGTTACCGCATTTCGCGTCATAAATTAACCTAATAAACACTCATTAGTATTGGTAGGGTTTTAGAAGTTACAAGGTTATCGATTCAATTAGTCCAAGTAATAGTAGTATTAAATAGTCAAGTGATGGATCTATTATTTCAGGCTTGGAAGACCGCTAAACGGTCTATACAGTAATTTGTATGGTCATTTTTTTGGCCCGAGCCCTAGTGTGAAGTGGGTACATACTGGACTGGACTTGCAAACAATACAGTACGCTTTTACAAAACAATATACTCAAATTTCATTCAATATAGTCAACTTTACTGTAAGAAAAGTAAACCTAATGTACTGCAATTACTACTATTCTAACAAGTAAAGTATTTTTTTTCTAAACGGTAAATTATTTCAAAACTAAGAGTCAGTTAACTATTGAAAAAAAAATTCTTTTCACTTTTTTACGTAACTATAAAAAAAGGAACAGTTCTTTTCGCTGAAAGTTAAACGCGTCCTTATTATTGGTAAAATAAATATCGAAATTAACTTTAATATGGGAGTTTTTTAGGATTAATACGAGATCCAATAAATAAATAAGAATACGAAAACCATAAACCTCGTATCTCAAGTATAAACCGAAGTCTTTACGATAAATGATTTCCAAATAATTAACTTAGGTAACACGTTGTTTGCTATTATTTTAACAAGCGTTTATATTGGTTATGATAACATATTCCTACCTTTTGCAAATGGGCATAACGCCGTTGCCATTTACGCTATGAGTTGTACCGCCAATATCAGTATTATGAACATGACTGGCGTTACTGTATCAAATACGAATGTTATAACATCATTAATTATCATGTTGGGTATAAGTATTCTATTGGTTTCAATTCGCGGGAATGTTGAAGAAAGTAACGCGTTAACGAGTATATCATTGATAATTTCTTCCAAGATAGTGAGTTTAACAGCGTACTCCTAAACTATATTTCCGACTTCTAAAAGTAAAGTTTCTCAAATAAATAAAAAACGTATTTTTAAAACTTTTTACGAACCCCTCATTTTAAACTTATAAATAAGGTAATACTAGCTTTTATTTCATTCGGGTTATATCAATACGCGCGTATTATCATTATAAAAACGTCTTCGTTATTATTAACTCCATAATGACCGTAAACGCAATAGCTTTTAATAATAATTTTCGTTAGGGCCTCTAATTATTAAAATATAAATAAAGGTTTTTTTTTCTTCTCTATATAAACTTTTGTTTTCAATGTGATTTACGTAATATGGTGTCTTTTTAATTTTAAAAACGTAACTTAACACTGAAACTTTAACCAGTTAGTTGAAGAGTTTATGATTAATTCGGTAACGGTTAGTTTTATCGGATTAATTATTTATATCATCATCAAAATTGAGAAAATTTGAGTTGCTGTAATCGTTGATGCGATGCCAAGTAAAAGGTAACATGATAGTTAAGTGATTATAAATAGTATAGAAGTGGGACCCCTTAGGGAAAAGATTACCTCAAAAATGTAAGTGTACCGGTAATAACTTTAAACTAATGGATGATTTTTATTAATGTCATTAATACGTCGGTGGTACTTTTTTTATTCGTAATGTGTGCTTGCGAGTTATTTGATTTCTTTCAATAAGATTCATTTATAAAATTTTAGTGAATCATTGTATTAAATAGTCAAATAGATATATTACGTTGCCAGGGCTTTTTAAAGCTCATTACCAATACTCGCATCGAGAAACTATTCCAAGGCTTAGGAATCCAAGGTCCGAAAGTTGTACGATATAACCCTAAGCCATAACTGCTTACAAGAAACTAAAACGCAATCGGAAAAAAGGAAAATCAAGGATAATGTATAAAGGAACTTAATCGAAGTTATTACTTAAGACGGTCGAGTACTGTCTATTATCTTCAAATGAGGAGAAAGAAGAGGAAACCTTTGCTAAGGAGTTGTTACAAACTGGAGAAAGGGAGTAAGCTGATTATGTAATAAGAAGACCTAAAGCATCGTAGGAGAATGGCAACCACCAAGGCTAGATCAATGGTAACCACCAGCCTAAGCACCAGCCAGACACCAACGTGTGACAAATCATAAGGACCTGGAATATTACAAAAAAATGATTGAGGACTTTAAAAAGAGTTTGAGATAAGTGTTCCTTCTCACGAGTACTGCTTCTCGTGATTATCTCTTTTCGTAAGAAACTATTTTCACGAGATACGATGGAATTCTCACATTCGCTTATTATGGAGATATTATTCTTTCATTTATCTCCCGGAATTTGTTGAATCAAGCTGGTTTGGCAACCCCATCTACCTTCTTTTTTGTTGTACATACATACCTTACTATAAAATTAGACCCAACTTCTATGTTGTTGTACATACATATCATACTGCAAACTCTGCAGTCAGTCAGTTTATATTTAGTTTAATTATTCTTTATCCTTTCATACAGAAAAACACCACCACTATTAAGTTCCAATAGTAGGTGCCCATTTCAGACCAGGGCACGAGCCAAGCAATTGGCTATACAAATTAGGGTGTAGACCGGCTAATGTTCTGGAAAACCTAGAACAATACATCTACTACCCTTTTTTTTTTTTTTTTTTTTTTTCACTATTACTGAGCAGTGTCGACTGCGAGAATTACACTAGCTGCAACAAAATAGTCTTGTAGATACCGGAAGGAGGGAATGTAACTCAGGTCCATTGATGGCTTGTATAGGCCTCAGGACCTACAAGCTATTTCCTTTAAAAATAAGACCTTAAGGTGCCTTGTAGTTTAGAGGCTTGTATGTATGTAAACTGTAGCTTTGGTGGGGTCGGTAAACGCTGCCTCATTAGTCTCCTCCCAATGTTTGTTTGCGCTGGAGATGTAATTTTATGTACTCTTTAAGAAAAGGGTGTCATAAAGTATACAAGCAGCAAATTAGCCCCTATGAAAGGCGGAAGTTAAGCGCGTTATATTCACGTGTACGAGTTCTATCAAACCTTGTTAATAATTTCATATAGGATCCTCATACGTATAGTAACCCATATAATACGAATTTAAACCAAATAAAAAGGGGGTTTGTTGAAATTGAAGTTAAGTGTAGTAAAATCAAGTTAACTCAACTTTCAGTTTAATTGATTGTATTGATTGCAAATTGACTGCAGTTTGTGGGACTGACTATAAGTGCAGTATAGTAGGTGCACACTTCAAAGTGGGGCACGAACCAAAGAGTTTAGCTATACAAATGAGTGTGTAGACCAGTTAGCGGTCTGCCAAACTTAGAACATATAACTTACCACAACCAATTTCAATGTAGCACCAGTTCATTTGATTACAGTAATTCGAATCTACTATGTTGTAACGAAAAAGGCCTACTAATACTGATCAGTGCTTATCAGGTTAAGCACAGATAAGTTAGGTAGAAGAAGAAGCTTCTTTCTAGTTACGCTTTGTAATTGCGCAAAGTAGAGGGAATATTTTTACGAAGGGCCTTAAGGCTACGTCTGATATTCACAAGTAGCTATAAGGAAGACTTTTCAATTGAGTTTGCTATTGATAGGTATTTGAGGGTAGCGACGATATTGTTTTTACAGAAAACACCAAGAAATCTTTATTAGAATAGTTTTGAAAGCGTCGAGATTAGCCGTCTAAAAGTCCTAAAGTTGTTTAATCGGCAAACGGATATGTTGATATTATTATGGGTATTGCTAATGCCGGTTTTTAATCGTAAAAACGACTAGGTTTCACAACCTTAAACAAATACCAACTTCAATAGTAAACCTACAACCCATTCTTTAACACCATGATTTTCTCCTGATACTTTCAGTCGTTATTACGATGGTTTTAAAATATATTGTAATTAATAGTATTTCAACACTGGCGGCTTTTTAGTTTTGTACGAACACGTTAGTGCAGTTAACCAATCTTTTCTGGTAACTGTTAAATCACGTTTTCGTTAACTAGATAAACTCGGTTACTTCCAGTTGACTTACATACCAAACTAACCTGATTTACACTTAAATTAATACTATTTATCCTTGATTACTCCACCGCTCATAAGTCTAACTTTATCTATTCCTATAATAAGTTCTTTCCCTACAAGTTAATATAAACTTCTGATTAAGACGTGTTAGTTAAAAAGATCGTTATTGTTGAATTCCTGGAAGTTTTACACTTTTATAACGTGTATTTTTTTTTTACTACATGACTTGTTTTTACTAGGTGGATTATTAACGTAGATCTCAATATATATAGTTAGGCTATTGCTATCCACATACCTTTTAAGGGCCTTATTCGGCTAAGACTTCGTTACAACGTAAATAGGGTTATTTTCCCCATAAATTTATAGTAACTAATTGATTTGTTTGCCTTTATAGGCTTCTTGAAATGTCATTCCATTTATTATTAGGCGTTTTTAACCGGTAATTCCGAGGTTTAAAAGTTATCTGAGCAAGTTTTTCCAATCGTTATAAATTAGTATGGGGATTGAAGGAATTCTTAGCTGCCTGGTAATAACTCTAAAGGTTTCCTACATTATTAGATCTATATTGAAGCTAGCTATTATATCGTAAACCTCTAAACTCCATACGTGACGTATTATTCTTTTACATTTGGTAGAGGTCTAATAAATTATGTTGTTAATAATATTAAATTAATTCCCCCGCATGTTTTTAATCACGATGGATATTAAATAACCGATTTTAAAAAATAAGTTGGTGTTATTTATAAAAGAGCCATTCGTAAAGATTATTTCCTTAGCATTCTAAAAATTAAACGGAACTATATTATTCTCTTGGTTTAAGTTTCATATATACTATTTAAAACTTTTATTTCACTGGCTAAAATCATTATTTATGAGATTCTGTGCACATGCCCAAATGAATAGGCTGTAAAAAGCTTTCAGTTGATATAAAATAATTATATTACTTCTACGGACACATTATTCCAGCTACTCTTCAATTTTAGCTACTTTATTCTTATCAATTATGGTAAAATTAACGTCTTAACCCCTTCGGTGGAAACCGAAGCTAATACTAATACCAAGTATACCAATTAACAATATATAAAAGTTAAATTTGTTACTTTTTACTAACGTTATAGTCGTCTTGCAATTTTAGAACTTAGAGCCTTTAATCACATATTTTACCGATTACTTAAAGCTTTCCAATTTGAAAAAAACGGTATTATTGATTTATATACCTACTAAGCTGAAATTATTTTCTAATATGAATCATTAATACGAGTCATATATTCAAATCTTTATGATTAACCGTAACTTAAAATACGACTAATATGTTAACACCTAATATAAGATTATTTTACGTGATCAATATAATCATTCAATATATTGTTTCATCGTTCCCGAAAGATAAGTGACACATAATTTCTATCAAAACTCTAATAAAACGATTCGTTATCAGTTGGTCGTTGATTATATATATATTTACATTATATTTTCGTTATTAACTTTAAATTTACCGTTTATTTTTACTAGGAAACTTGTTGCCACAACGACTATTAAACGTTAACTATTTTTTCAATCGTTAGCGCTTACGCAAGGATTTAATATTTACTTTCATTAACGTATCCTTAAAATATCAGGCGTAATCGTTCGTATAACTACCTCGTAATTTTGTTTTTAACTTCGTAAATAATTATCGACTGAAAAAAATCGTTTCATTTAGTTTAAAAAAGTTAAAGTCGGTTTAAAACACTTATTTTATGACTCCTTCAATTAAAATATCGTTAATTTCGACTTAGTCACTTTACTTAAACGGTTTGCAGAAAGTCTTTATAATATTTGTACCCGAAATTCTAATATTAAGTCTTTGTTGTCTTTCTTTTTCCTACTTATATAAATAGTATTGGAAATACAACTTGGTTTATATTTTTCGTTTTTAACATTCCCTTTCTTCGAGGATTGTCCGTGCTAGCAGCGCTCTATCACCTTATCGATAACGAGTGTCTAAGGATCTTATAAGCCCAGTCTCTTAGTTTAAAGGTTTTCATCATTAATCGCTCTAATATAAATCTTGACGTAGTTCATACGAAACGTTATGAGACTGTTAATGGTTTTATTGAATACTTTAAATTTAAATATTCCCAAGGTTTTATATAGACCTTCCCATTTGCCTGACTTCCGCCACATGGGAATTTCATTTTATAACGAAAAAGAAGTAGGTTGATTATCGTAGGGTCGTTTTTAATATGAAGGGCGTCGTTAACTTAGCGCCGTTTTTATTCCTTCCGCAATTCTTTTAATACCACGTTTTAGGCTACAGATCGCTTTTAGGAATTTACTAATAACAGAGATTCATTAGTAAGACGTAAATATGCTTTAAAGATTTGTAGCTTTAATATTAAGCAGTTGAGGCCTATGGTATCTTCCAAGCTCTTTATTACTATTCAATAGCATACTTCTAAATCTATTACACTTTTCATTTTCATCGTCAGGATATTATACATTCGGCGAAATAGTACGTATACTTTTTCAAATTTTTCGATACTTTATTAAGTCTTTATAGGCACCTATATACATTAAATTCCTATTATCTTATCATTTTATGAACATTTTGCTACAGAAATGTTTATATGCCCATTGTGACTTACAATGTTAGGTGAGTTTGAGTACATGTGAGTTTACAACATCCTTAACGTTTTATAAGTATCATTTACTGGTAGAGACTTTAAAAACCTAGATCCATAAATTTTTTTTGCTAAATTAACGATAACAATAGGCTTATTATTTAAGTATAAAATATCAATAAAAGCTGCGTGGTTAAAACGTTTATCATTTTTAGCAAAAATTTAAATTTTCGGAGTGCTTTTGCATGCGGTTTATAAAAGTTAAAAAGCCTTTCAATAACTTTCAAAACAAAGTATTCTTTATATTTTTGCTTTATGGACATTAATACTTTATATTACTTATTAATAGTGGAATAATTAAAGCGCTAGTATAGTCAACGTATCTATAACTACATTAGGTCCAACATCGATACCTTAAAACTTTAAGAATTAAATTATAAATACCCCTACTGGAAGACGAAGGGAAACCTTTAGCCATTTTTAACCAACTTATCGGAGTCAATATTAACGTTTATGAGGATGGTTTTTATAACTTTTAAGCGAAAAAAAAACGGGTAAAGAACTGAAAGATATGGAACTTGATCGTTCCAATAACAATTTAAATTACCGTTGTTCCCCATAACGATAATTATTCATCTTGGTCAAAGTTAACTTTAACTTTACCAACATTTTAACGATTAATCACGGTGGCTATAACGTCTTGCCGCCGTAATACCATGTATTTTGAATAGCCTTTTATTAAATACCTTACTACTCATTTATTAAACATAATACCTTTAAACGAGTAATCCTTATAATGATCGCGAAGATGAAATATATATAGGTTGTTAAAGGCTTAATTAGGGTAAAGGTAAGGATTTTCGCCTTCAAACGGTATATAAAGGCCTAGTCTACTAGTTATTGGGCCGTATTAAGGGCTGTATCTTTATACCACTTGGTTCACTCGAGGGTATAGTTACCGTTGACACCCTTTTAACTCTTGAAGCCTACGATATGATCCAGTTAATCTTACCCGGAAGCAGTAGAGTATTGGATGAGGTATATTACTTGTTTGCCATTACGCTCAAAGAAAGGGTAGCTAGTTAACCAATAATCGGACTTACCACGGATCTAATATCTCTTACCACCATTACGACAATAGTTCTAACGATCAATAGGTCCGTTTAAATCTTACCTTTATTAACGCCAACGTAATGACAACCTCCAGTTTAAAACCATTTAACCAGATTTTCATCTTTAAGAGCACCTATAACCGTATTTACTGTCGACGTAGTTAATAATCGTAAGGTCTTCCATTATATCGCGGAAAATATTATCTTCGGGTTATATACCAAACGATCTTGGTTTAAGCGTTATCACAGTTATAACTAATAAGCGCAACTAGCTAAAAAAGTATTTACAAGTGGTATCTTATCATTATATGGCGTATTTAAACTCTTTAACGCCCCTAATGGCAACCTGTACCTGTTTGTGAAGTGTGGCCTAGCCAGCGAAAGACTTACACATTATCTATTAGTACAACGTAAATTTATGAAGCATCTGATTCAATATATCTATTAGTATTTCCTTTTTCTTTTTACAATTATTATAATTCACCTCATTGTAGCGAAATCCTTGTGTTATTTCACAAAGCGGATATCATATTCTAAATAACTTTTTATATTATAGTAAATCTCATGGAAGAACTTTGTTCAAGTTAAGAAAATAAGTTAGTAATCCTTGGCAAGCCCTGTGAAAATTCTGAGAAACAGTAAGTAAAAACCAAAAGGAAGAACATTTATCCACTTACCAATATTTTATAAAGGCATTATTTTTGTGATGAAAAGGTTATAAGGCTTCACGTCGTACCTCTCTACGTTATTCCAAATTTGAGTAAAATCTGGAAAAGTTTATAATTAATATTAATTATTTTAACAAATTATATGGGAATATCGCGATAGTCGTTCCACTTTTTATTGGTATATCTTTATAATTTAAGTCCCAAAGCCTCCGAACCACGGTGTTAAGGTTAATTGTTTGTTACCTGTCCCAAGGGTTACAGTCCTGTGTTAAAACCTGTAATAAGCTCTCTTATATAAACATACCTGCCATAAAAAGGTTCTTCAGGAACTTAGTTATTTTAATTAAAGGTTTGGGGGGTAATAGGGGCTTAAACATTCAGGAAGACTTGAAGATTGTGTTTAATTAACTGGTAAAAAACGTGAATGTTAATTCCTCTTACCGCGTTAATGGCCGTTGCGTTACATACTCTTCTACCGCTAAAAGCGTACTCTGAACTATCACGTAGAGGTGCCAAGCTACCGAACGAATTAATAGGTTCCTTATTGTCGGCGTGAAAAAGGGCTTAACTTAATCAAAGATTAAAATGTTATTTAGAAAGCGTATAAGGGCGCTAATGTTCCTTAATACACTTTCATTTAAAGAAAGATATTAAGGGAATTCCTCAAGTTAACCCAATTCGAAAAGGGTTTCAGTCAATCTGGTAAAGATCTCCTTTAATACGTAAATCCCTCGTTATTCGAGTTCCTTTTTTAATTTGGACTTGACAGTCTTTTAAATTTCTTTCGTTATATCAATTATCCAGTCATTAAAAGACTTTTTATACTTGTAAAAGGCGCGATTAAAGTCTTTAACGTTTTTATATTCGATTATTTAACAGCCGATGAAGTTAACCAAGTGCTTGTCTGTTACATTCTTGTTAAAATCTTAGCTACAAAGATTTTAATTGTAATGTTTAGAAATAATATATCCGAGGGTTTCTATTACCTTTAACAATTCCTGGGGAGGTGCTATTTCGAAGTTCTAACTAATATAGAACTCGGTAGCTTAACATAAATAGAGGGTGTAGATTTGTTAATTCAGTATATAGTCGTGCGACATAACTTTCTCAACGCGACTTGATGATTTTTGGTGTTTTTGCTCATGATAACGGTCTTAATAATGAAATTAAAATATGGGAAAACATAAAAATTAAGTAGGGGCAAAGATTTGGTGTAAAGATCAAGGTTGAAGGTCGTTTCTTGTCGTCAGTAAAGCTCAAAGGTAGTAAATTATTTAGCTAAGAAACATAGTCGTTTTTACAGTAATAACACCCGCAGTGACACTAACTTATATGTTTTCCAACTTGTCGTTTAAGAACTTTAGCGGTTAATCTTAATATTTCTGAAAAAGAATCCGTAAATATTTCATAGTGTTTTCGATAAAGATACCATCGTTACCTCTAAGTTACCGTAAGAACCGCTGCAAACTCAAAGTCTTCTCTACTTACTGTTGTAAAAACCGCGGCACTTCGTAGGGGCATTTTGCAAGAATCTTTCCTCTACCCTTACCGCCGTTATTGACGTAAAGCGTAACCGGAAAGTAGCTTCTTCTTCTTCTTAGATTATCTATGCTTAATCCAATAATCACTAATCAGTATTGGTAGGGCTTTAAACTATAAAACGTTGTTGATTCGATTCATCGAAGTAACAGTAGTATTACAATAGTCAAATAGTGGATATATTGTTCTAGGTTTGGTAGACAGCTAGCCGGTCTACACAGTAATTTGTATAGCCAATTGATTGGCACGTAACCTAGTGTTAAGTAGGCGCATACTGTACTTGACTTGCAGCCAATACAGTAGGCCTACACAAAACAATACACTCAACTTGCAGTCAGTATAGTCAACTTACTGCAAGTAAAGTTGAGCTACTACACTGCAATTACTACTATTCTCCCAAAAACCCTAATTATGTGAAAAAAGACTGAAAAGTAAGTAAAGTTAAAGCTAAGAGTTGACTTACGTAAAAGAGGGGTCGCCCTCCCTTTAAAGGTTGGAAAAAACGACAACCTAGTGAAAAAGACTTTAAGAATACACCACTGATGAGAATCTATAGTGATTATACGAAGGGCATGGTAAAAGGATCGCTAACAATAGCATTCTTTAACACCCTTAAACGCGTTTCCAAGGTTACGGCCAAACTCAGATAAGTTTCTTTAACCATTTTATATAAGGTTTTGAGCGTTATAGTATTACTGGCCGAGACGAATTCATTATTTTATACGCCTTAAACCCTTAATTCTATCAGTTAATTAAGTAGAATAATCGCCATAACCCTGAATATAAAGAAAAGAATTATTGAATTCCCCGTAGCGGAAACCATCAAATTTTTTCCTTCAAGCCATTTAATACGTCTGGTTTTAGCATATAAATTAAGGAAGGAGCAGCTTTACGCGCGAGTTTACTATGTATACAATTACTATCTTTTCTACTCTAAACTTAGTTAGCCGTAACTATCCTATCTACTATTACCAACACTAATACCAGTTGAGGGATTTAAAAGATCCTTATAACTAATAAATTACCTTTACCCTTCGGCATGTCCTTAAAGTGAATACAGATTACATGGCAATTACTATATTCGTTAAGGTTTTTAGAGGAAAGAACAAGTAGAATAGTATGTCGTACAATCTCCTTGACGTTTAGTTGAGCCCATTCTTCAACATTCGACGCTAGATAAAAGTTAAATTGTCAAGTTTTAACCTTCTGTTTCCCAGTATTTTTACCGGTTATGCCAAGGACTATTACCTACAGTACTTAACCAATTGTTTCTCATTTCGCCAAATTTACGATGGCTTTACGGGTTACTTTAAATACGATATTAATTTTACTTGGTATTACACCTATTTTCATATAATTTAGTCGTCTTGTATATTGGATTATGAAAACGAGACCCAAAGCAAGATTTACTTCCTTAATTAGATATTTGATTGGCTGATACTTTAATAATATGTAATGGGAAACGTGGAAGCTGACAACGGTATATTTAGGTATCAGATTCGTTAATCTATTACGGGTTATCAAGAGTTCGAATACGCTTTATAATACTTGAACGCCGCTTATAAAGGTTTTTTTTTTAGCTAGTTACATTCCTTGTTGGTGACCGTAACGGCCTCGAGTTTTAAGCTCGACTTATATGTACCCTTGAGCTTCAAAGCTTACCGAGGATAAAGAAAACTTCTGTTTTACGTACTAAGTCGACCATAAGTACAAAAATCCTAACTAATATGGTAAAATAAAAGCACAGAACTGGAGCCGTAATCAATAAGCTACATAACGAGAAGTATTTTCAGACTAACAAGGAAAATTTGGTTCAAACTTTGAAAAATATTGTATTTATGGTAAGTAGGGTTGTTGGTTAACACGTTTTACGGCTACCAAGTGTTAACACCAATGGGTACGGTATGAGATATAATTATCCCTTACTTTTATATACGATTATGTTAAATACATTCAAGACCATACAGGTAAAAAGATCTAAATGTGGAAAAGAAAAAACCAGAGCTATTAGTTGACACTAACATATTAATATCCGCTTAAAAGAAATATAATAATTCGCTGAATACGCCTTTTTATACCACTTAACAGGCGAAAACCCATATCGCTTACATATCGATAAAAACCAGAGCTTTATACACCTATTTATTATTTAAAACTACTACATAAAATAGGTCTTTCAGTGTATTATGCCGGATATTAGGGTAACGCGGTACTTTTTAAAGGGTTATTTGTAATACGTTGTATTACAAAGTGATACTAATACGGTTACGAAACTTGACTATATAAATACCGATAAAGCTAAAGTTGGCTTTAGATTTAAAAGAATGTTTTTTTGTACTGGAATCAACTATTATTGCTACTGTCATTAATCCTGTTGTTTTCCATATCTTAGAATCCCTTACCCCTTTTTTGTTTTATATCAAAGATATAAAAAACCTCAGCATTAATGTTGATGTGAAAATTGATAAATTGTTTAGGTTAAAGACGGTAAAAGTTTTTATATAGATTGAAATAGTAATATTTATAGTTTTACCTTTAAGGGATAAATGTAGTGTTATTGAATTCGATGGAGTCGTAACTTCGCTAATTATATCATAGGTTGAATCATCCGAATACTAATAGTTTTTATAAGGTTTTCAAGGCGATTAGCTACAATAATGTGGATTTACCGCCGCTAAAGTTTATTCAACAACTTTTCTATTAATGTGAAATAAATTTACAGACCGCCTTAAGGTGAAAGTTCACGTTAAATGAAAATTGAACTTTCAATTTTGAAGTTTTTGTCAATATATATTCCTTGGATTAAAACTTAGTACTTTACCCTATTAACTTTAATACGTGTTTTTAAAACGTTAAGTTCTTTAAAACTATTATGACGAAGAAAACATGAGTGGAATTACGTACTTTACGGATTAACACGTATCTGAAGCTACTCAAAGTACTAATTTACGACGCCGGTATCAATTTGGTTATCATGAAGTTTCAGGTTGATGTTAAATCCATGGGAATTTATTGTGAAAAAGTATCCATTGGTGTCTATTAGGGTATTAGTAAGGGAGAAAAAGCTCACGTTTCTTTCTTACAAAATGTTCACAATATCCTTACATTGGAAATAGAAAACATTATAAACTAAAAAGAATGGCTTCAGATTGAGGTAAATGGATTCAATAATACTCTTGGTCCTAACGGCTTTATATCAACCTTACTAGTATTTGGGACCTATTTAAGTATAACGACCAAATCACTATCATTGCCAAATATTTAGAAACATGTCGTGGCATATAATAAAGCCATGAGGAAAATTAAGAAAGAAATCAGTACGCCGCTAGGTTAACAATACCCTTAATACTATAAACGGATCATTGATAATAAATATGTTATCACTACCCCTTTAAACTGAAGTTTTTATTTAGCGAAAGCCAGGTAAATAGAATAAGTAGTATAAAATCTTAAATTTCATGAGCCAAAATATATTAGTTATAATTGTTAACAAATATATTACTTTTCGGATTATATTGATTGCGCTGTACAAAAAACACTTTAAGTCTGATGAATATTTTAAATTTGAAGACCTTTACGTCGAATAGATTAGTTAACATAATCATCTCGAGCCAATCGTTAATGAGCCAAAAAATGTCGAAGGCGTGGAAAATGATACAAGATGGGGATATACACTAAAAAAAATGATAGTAACGAGGATTATAAGCCTGGGAAGGTATTAAAACAGAGTAGTTATCTTATAAAAAGAAGTTGAACGGAAAATTTGACTTTAAAGTGCGTATTAAACGTATTATGAGTATATCCGGTGAGCCTTTTAAAGAAAGCTGTTAAGTGAAGATTGACGGACTTTGTAAACAAGGTCTTATTTAATTTATGCCTTTGACTTAATTTAAAGGTCGATATGTTGGTATGTTTCAGTCGAAAATAGTTTACGAGGTTAAGGGTAAAACTACAGATTGTACGTATGAAAAGTTATAGTAGATTGTTTAAGGATACGTTGATTACGGAAAATATTAAATCCTTATCTAATTATCAATAATTTAAAATATCAACCAGCGTTCAATCTTCAGAATTTCTGTTATTTTCAATATTAGAAAAAGAGAGTTGTTTTGTATTGAATGACCGGGATATAACGTAAACGTAGATGTAGTCTGCCAATAAATTTTAGTGGAATATATTATTAAAATCACAGAAAGAAGGAGGGGATAAGTTTCCGGATAGTATGGTATTAAGTTATATTCAAAATTTATACGGATTAGTCAAATGAGGTGTTTATTAGTTTTTAACGTATTAGGCATATTTTAAAAACCAGTTAGGTATAAACATTTCAATTTTTAACCTATATCTGATAATTAAAGAGGGTAAAGACTTCGGTATTTTGGATATATACACAAATGATACCATTTTCCTCGTAGATACCGGATTAATAGCTTCGAAATGATATGTTCACGAAAAGATGGACCTTTGGAAATTTAAGTTAATCGAAAAGTTTGTTGAGGGTATATAACTTCACTATTATAAATTGTTGATTCGTATCTAAAGTATCGAGGCTCAGATTAGCACTTATATTATCCAACGTTAAAAAGATTAAGTTACGAGTTTCACAATTATAGATATACCCTACGAGGTAAGATTACAGAGTACCTAAAATAAAGGGCACGTAAAGCTTAAACTACTACTTTATACTAACTTAAGGCATCATAAAACCTATTGATTACAGCATCAGTATAAAATCTATAAGAAAAGTATTTGAACAGGTTGAATAATAGAACTCAATAGTAATTAAACCATTTGCAAATGTATCAATATGGTTTTAGTGGATTTGACGACAGCGAAATTGATGATTTTTACGAATGAATTATTCCCTTATAATATCAAATTTATATAGTAAATCGGGATCCTTACAACTTTCGTTAACGAGGAGAAATTTAAAAAGAAATTAATGATGATTGGAAACTTCTTATAATAAATATCCGTTAAGCGTAAACATTTAATATAAATTGTTTTAACTTTAAAAGTTTATGATATAATGATAGGCTTTAACATCAGTATGAAAGCTAATGAGACCATAAGAATTATTACCCAATATTTACGATTGCCTATAATACTTCTAGTAATGTATATAAAGTTCCAGGGCTTATACAAATGCTTTTTGAAGTTGGGTACGACTAAAAAAAAACGATTAATAACAGATTTTATAGCTTTAGAGGGGATATAAAGAGCCCGATAGATCGATGAGTTTCGGTGAATTCACGGTAAAGATAACCCTGTACACTTTATAATTGATATTAAGCCCAATAGCACCCTGAATAGATTTATGGACAGTAATAAGTTTACTATAAGAGTCGAGGGTTACATAGATCGCCAGGTATGTGATGTGGAGGAATTGGGATGCCCTTACAAATTTAAAGACTATGAGGGTATTGATATTAACGGCAACGGTAATAAAGGTAACAATGATAATACCAATAGGTTAAACTACTGGTAAAAGGTATGTAAGTCATAGAAAACGTAAAATGTATAGGTTCGTGGCGAAAACCTCATCTTTGGTATTGATATGTGTGAATTACTGGCTGGACCTGTTATTGAGAGACTTTACCTGTTGTATTTTCAACACAATTACCAATTATGTATATGTTAAGTAAATATTAAAGCTATTAAGGGTGAAATTTCCATCAATCTTAGCTATCAAACTAATGACTAATGAAACAATAAATGTTGGTCGATTTTCCAAATCGTTCGCCATTATATAATAATTTAAATTTTACTTTCATTTCCATTTCATTTAATTATTCAACGTAATTTTTTATACGGTATCCCCGTGGTTTTACCCTTGATCTCGCATATAATTATCGACTTAAAAGTTGGGAAATTTGCGTTTAAGAGGGTAAATTCGCGTTGAGGTATTAATCTCACGATTCCTTAAGTAAAAATTCCATTAATCTTTCTTTTGTCTCTTTCCTAGAAAACGCTTACCCATTCTTTCAATAATTCCTTATACGTAAAGATTAATACATAAATTTTAATCATCCTTCTTCTTTCTATGAACTCTTAAATTATTATAAATCTAGTTTGATATAAATTTTTGTCCTTCATATTCTCGATTTCGGGTAATGAACTGAACCTTCATAATTTTACCAGCCTATCGATTATGGAAAGATCAAAAATATATTAATAAATTTGCTATGATTCAATAATTTCATTATAATTGTATCCTCTTCTTCCATCGCCTTGATAACTAGCTTTACTTAAATTATATACAACGTCGCGAAACCTATAAAATTTGCGAAAATTACCTTCAAGGTAACAAAACTTAAAATCTTGATTAAACCATCCTATTTTCCGGGTTTTTGTATTGTAAAAACTTAACATCATAACGGTAACGATCACACGTCTATCATTGTAAAGGCGTTACTACTGTTAAAGATATTATAAATTTAACGCCGTACCAACGTTTTCCATAGTTCTTTTAAGATTTCATTGTACGCCATGACTATTTATGAATACTTACTCATTACAAAAATTTCATCTTCAAACGAGTATATTCTCAAAAAACCAATGACGTTGGTACGAAGCCATCAATACCTATAATATTATTCAAACCCTTTGTTGCTATTTAAAAACGTATCTCCTAATCTGTAAAGCTTCTCATATTCAACGTAAAAATGGCATACGCTTTATGAAATAATACGTATACTTTTTCTACTTTTTTAATGTTTCAATAAACTTTAATAGGTGCCTATTTACATTAGATTCTTATTATCTTAATATTCGCCTAAAACTACGCCATTGTAATTTTATTACCAGTATTGTAGACGATAACATTTGGTAGGCACCAGTACGTATTAATTCATCATATATTCAATGTTCCTCACATATAATTTGATGGAGAGTACTTAAAACACTTAAAGTCGTATAAAAAAGTTGCAAAGTTTACAACATTAAAAACCAATTTATTATTCAAATAAAACACGTTAACGCAGATTTTACAGTTAAAATATTTATTATCTTTACATATAAAATGAAATCTTTGAAGAGAATATGTATACGTTTTACAATAATAATAAAGCTTTTAAATAACGTTGAAACCAAGTTATTTCATACCTTTATGCCTTAAGAATTTGAAAACATTGAACAGGCTATCGAAGACTGGTTAATCACAACTAACGCATCTTTAACTAAGTCAAATTTAATACCGTTGTCTTTGGGCCTCAAATATAAAATTAAAAATACCCCAACTTGAAAGAAAAAGGAAACTATCGGCCCTTTTTAACTATTCGTCAAAGTTAACGTTGACATTGATACCGAGGATCTTCATATAGTCCAAACAAAGGAAAATGGAGAAAAGACCTTAAAAATATCAAATGTAATCGGCTTAACAGCTGTTTTAATAATTTATAATTCTACGAATAATAAAAAATATCTTAAACCAAAAACGGTTTTAACTCCATTGACATCTTAACGATTTATCTATATAAAATTAAAGCCTTTCCTTTGTAATACCAGATACTGTGAATAACCTCCTATTTAATAGCTTACTATCCCTATATTTCATATAATACCGACATGGTATGGTTTAAGTAACCATCGTACATGATACACGTGTATAATGGGTTAGACATTTACTCAAAGCAAATGTAAGAGTTTTCTCCTCTTACACGGTATTAAGAGGCGTGATCGACTAATAAGTAAAATACTCTAAATGTAGTATTTTTATACCAGATAACTTACTTTGACGTATCATCATCGTCAATAGCCTTTATATCTTTGCAATCTATGATATATTCCAAGTAATCTTATTGGAGAATAATGAAGTACTAAATATAATACATTATCTTTCGTTTATAACGCTTGGTTAGAAGGTAGCGAGTGAACCATTATCTGAATTCGCTACAAATTCAATACCTACTGCTACTATTACGACGATAATTATTGCGGTTAATAGGTCCATTTAAGTATTACCACTATTAATACCACCAATATAACTATAGGTTTCAATATATAAACTTTGCACTAAATTATAAATACTAGAGCCCTCGATACGGATAATTTATATAATACTTCATCGAAAAGTATTCATTATCCTAGTAGTGAAAATTATCAATCCAGAAGTAAAGACCACTTCATTTCGTATACAAGTTATGACGGTCGCAAGCGAAAACCGCACCTAATTAAAAAGATATTTATAGGTAGCATCTAGACATTATAAGTTATATTCAAACTCGTTAACGCCAATAAAAACTACATGTACCTTCTTTCGACTTATAGTTTCAATCATGTGTTCTTTTCTTATTACATACTCGCATAATATCAACTCATTTAAAATCTAGTAAAAAAACCTAATCAATATTTCCTCCTTTTTCTTCTTAACTATCGTTGTCTTCTACTTTATCGTAGCCTAATCCATACAATATTAAATAAAGTGAACTTTATATTTAAAATGAATCTTTATTCTATCGCACATTTCATAGAAAACTCTTAACCTTATTAGGATGGTTAGGTAATAATCCCTAGCGTAATTTATAAAGATTCTTCCAAATAATGAGTAAAACCCTTCAAAAAGAACCATCTGTCTACTTATGGATGCTAAAAAAAGGAATTACCTTCGTATCGCGAAAACTTTAAGGTTTTCCTTCATACTCTTTTATATTAATCCTAAATTTCGCGAAATCTGTAAGGAACTTATAATTAATATTTACTTTGTTGACAGGTTTAAGGGAAATTTCACAATATTCTTTCTAATTGTTGATAGTACTTCCTACCATCAACTCAAGTCTTAGGGACGTAAAGTTGAGATGGTGGGGAGAGTTACCGGTCATTTAGCCTAAAAGACGAATTCTTATGATAGGATCTATGGTGAGCTCACGAATATAGGCATAACTTTCGTAAATGGCTTCGATTAAAGGAACTTGATGATTTGGAAGAAAACCTTAGATAATTTAAATAGTTCAATAATTTTAAAAGATATTTTGCTAGGTATAAAGAATTTAACGATTATAGAAAAGGTTCTAAGGGACTTGACAATATTATTTAATTAACCAATGGATAACGCCGACGTCGATTTGTTTTACTGCGTTGGACATCGTTACTTCACGCGCTCTACTCACGCAGAATGCGTATTACTCATTATTATGTAGTAGGATTGAATTATTGAGAAAATCGGCAGGTCTCTTATTATTGGAGAATATAAAGTTGATACTCATGAGATTAAAGGTTTAACTAAACTAATAATAGAGGGATAGGCCCCTAAAACATATATAAAGGCGTTGAATATTGTTAATGTTTTTTCTTTTAGTTTGTGAATTAGTCAAGTATTCTTTTTTGTAAACGTTCACTAGGTATCGCTTCGCTATAATCTCTGGTTAAAATGGATAACAAAAAAGGACCCGATGTTATTAATTTCTTTTATTTGCTTTTGATTGAATGCTATTTTAACTTGATGTTTGAAGAAATAGAATTTGATTATTTAGGTAATACGAGGACTTCAAGATTTGTGGGTATAAAGATTTGGCGATTTGGCTTTAAGTTGCTCTACGTGGCATATTTAACGTGACTTAGCGATTTCTAATATTTTTATTCGAAGTAGTAATCTGAGCCATTAACAATATAATGATATTAGGGAAGGGGGAAATTTGGTATAAAAGGTGAGGTTTGGTGTATGAAGTAAAGTCGAAAGTTATTCATTATTACTGAATAAAATTCAAAGTTAAAGACCGTAAGACTTAATTTTTTTTTTCATTAGTAGTACCCATAGTAATAATAATTTAGCCGTTGGTTAACTTGATAATCTTTCGAACTTTAAATGGTTACTCTTAATGCTTATCTTCAAAAAGGATACAATAAAGATTTTTTAATGTTTCTAATAGCAATACCATCGCCACATCGAAATTACTATAAAAACTCGACGCAATACAGAAATCTTGTTTATTTTCTTCCGTAAAAAACCGATGCAATAATAAAACCCTTTCGCAAAAAAACACCCCTTTATCTTAGTATGAAACAAAAAATAACCAGAAAATAATTTGTTCTTCTACCCAACCAATCTATACTTAATTTAATAAGCACTAATTAATATTCATAGGCCTTAACTAATAGGGCTTTCAATGTTTCAACGTTGTCGATTTGAATCAGAGTCGAAATAACAATAGTATTACGTGGTCAAGTGGTGGATGTATTGTTCTAGGTTTGGCAGACCGCTAGCCGATCTGCACACTACTTTGTATAGCTAATTGTTTGGCCTGTGCCTAAGTCTTAATTGGGCACATACTGTACTTGACTTTACAATCAATACAGTCAACCCACAAAACAATACACTCAACTTGCAGTCAGTACAGTCAACTTACTTGATAGTATAGTTGACTGACTGCACTGCAATTACTACTGTTCCAATAATTTCATGATTATTTACCTTCGATTTAAACGGTACAATGACGCTCCTCAACAATTTTACGTCGCCTACTCCAATAAATTTGGCTAATCAGCCTAATGTTGGATATGAATGGCGAAGTTGAGACCGATTTCGACGCCTATATCCGAAGTCTACCCGCTTACTGTGAGCATCCAATTAGTTATTTTATTGACTTACCTTGTAACCATGTTGTAATACTCTACGTATTTGAAGAGAGTTATAAATATTGCAGAATAGTGAAAAAATAAAACTAGGAAATTAACGAGCATATTCGTTTTATGATTATAACGTGATGTAAATAATTATATCGACTCAATTTGTTTAATACAAAGGTTGAGCGCATATTTTGATACATTATATTGATGAATTTTTAATTACTAGTTGCAAACGTCTAAAGTTATTATATTTCGTACACAAAGTTCTATATAGTATAAGAATTTTCAAATTTATTTCATTAGATAAAAACTATTAATTTCATAGTCTCGTATATAATTTACGATTTATTTTGATTTTCATATCACTCGGGGGTTTTTTTTTTAAAAAAAAATATCGGGACTCGATCTGGTTATATTTACGTTTATAAAGCAGGTTTTTGGAAGATAAGAACCAGTTTTTTGCGTCGTATTCAAACGAAACGCGTTTTTGAAACGAAGTACCATTACAAGCCTAAATTTTCTTAATTGGTCCAGTGCTATACTAATGCAACCCTCTCTACTACGCTTACTAATCTTCTCTGTTGCTCTCCTTATAGACAATTCTACATACATCAACCTGATTGTTCTTAGCCCGTGATAAAAACTAGTTGTGTGACTATTAGCTAACTGAAGCTAGTTATATTGCTATCAGCTGACTTAAGCTGGTCATAACTATAAAAACAGGCTCTCTGGCCTTCTAGTTGTCTAGTTATTAGATGATTTCATCCCTATTTTCTACAGTACTAAATAATTAACTTGTTATTATGGGTCCCAGGTGATTTGTGAAGCTCCTGCTTATCTTTACCACAAGGTGATTGGATTCGAAGCAAGCCACCCAATACATGGGCCAGAACGTGGGCGTTCTTGTAGATGTATTTGTTGCTGCGTGAGCAAGCCTACGTGGGGATACAGCTGTATACTGTCCCTTTCCTTTCATGTATATATGTGCGGGCAACAGCATGGGTGGATTGCTTTCTGCCAGCATCATCAACTGTCGACATCTTCAGCTGGGGGTGAGAATGAGCTGCGAACAAGTTTCCAAATGCTGGATCGCGAATGAGCATGTAGTACGACAGACCCGTCCTGATCCCTCACTCATCCTCACCGTTTCGTCGCCCTTCTCCTGACGTCAGCAACACACGTACACCGCCATTGTCCCCCATCTTCGCGAGCGCG
>JASMMZ010000006.1:29617464-29673059 GCA_038502455.1 Anisogramma anomala
GGTGGGGGCATCGCTTGTGGCTGGTAGACGGGTCGGTCCCACAGCTCACCACCGAGACTTGTAATACAGCACTGTACACTATAATCATTGTTTCCAAAGGCCGACTACACAGAACAGGGCAACCTGCGGGAGACAAAAAAGACGGTCTTGGGAGTTTGCTGCACCCATAGACTGCTACCCCCAGGTATACGGCATCCTCCTTGTCGGCTTCACGTAGGAGGGCTGAAAAAGAAGGCTGGCGAGAGTTGTGGGGCCTACATCGTGATCGCTTCACGTACTAGTGTGACGTAGTTGTAAAAACATGTGACTTTTACCTACCGATACATGCCCCGGTGCATACTAGTCTTGACGGTGACCTTGACGAATCAGGTGTGCAACCAAACCCTGTAGCCAAGGTCGAAGTATATGCGATGCGTAATGGATAGGGTTTCGCGCCCAAAGCTTATATATGTGTGTACTGCTGGACCAGATACTGGATCTGGATGTACCCTATTAGTTGAACACCCCTGTCGGTTGAATGGTGAAACTAATATCTGTCCACACAAACTTAACTAGTTTGATCCCCACAACACAGTAACTAATATAGTTATAATATAATGGACATATAGTTTTGATATTCGCAAGTAATTAATCCATATATAGGGCCGGTTTTTGAATTTGGGTTTGGCTGCAGGTGTTGCCGGTGGTTTGAATTTCGGCTTTTAGAGTCTTAGATTTCAAGCCCGAGTCTTTCCACGAGTCTTTCCCCGAGTTAACCACATCTTTAATAATATTCTCTTTATGTACCAAATTTGGAGTTCGTTTAAGTTTCTTTAATCTTTTCTGTTTTATTATCTACTTATTCGTTATAGAGTTTGTAATTCTTTTAGTTGTAGCTCAAATGGTACGATTGTTATAATTGTAACAGTATAAGGTTGCACCCTTAAACCGCTACACCACATAAAAGTGGAACGTTAAATCGTCAGCAGCGATTCAATCGTGTGCACTATAACTATGACTCAGACCTACGAAAGTTGGTCTCCTTTTTTATGTTTCCTCCGCGAAACAACAACTCCTCCTATGAGTAGAACTTATTTAATAGAAAGAGAGCAGGAGAGATAGACAGAAAAAACGTCATAGTTATCACCACTCAAAAGGCTCGAAAGACTTTTCGAAGTCTGTATTAAGCCGTGACTCTATCGATCGGCTTCGATCAAAGTAAATTACTATGTAGAAAGGTCTGATAAATATAATTCAAATCACGGACCCCATAATAATGATTCAAATTGTAATTGTATAAGGTTGCACGCTTATACAGTTACACCAAATAAAGTAGAACGTTGAATCGGTTGCAGCGATTCAACCGCATACACTATTACTATAACTTAGACCCATTACAATTATAAGCCTTGTTGAGGCTTATGATAAGATTGTAGTCAATGAAATGTTCGGCGTTCTTTATTATCTGAAGTAGGTTTTCGAATGGTAATAGGATTTTATATTGTAATGTTATGTAGTTTATGAACTGTGTTTAGTTTGATTGCTTTTCAAAGGTATTGTGGTAGGCGTTGACGGTGGCTGATAGGATGTGTGGAGTAGTTAAAGTTTACTATGTAAAAAAGCTCTTATAACTGAATCGAAAGACAAGATTATTTATATATCACGGAAATCTAGACAACATAATTTTTGCGCCCGGTATTAGCAGCTGAACTCGATAGATTTACACTTCAATTATTTCATTCAGAATTTACTGTATTACAAGTCAATAAATTATCGTTGATGGCTAATTTGTGTAAATGGCAACAGTTGAATTTTGTAGATGGATTTCAGTTTCAATATTGAACAGTCAGGGGTTTTCGACTAAAAGAGTACATATAGCACCTACTTCAAGTCTCGTGTTGTGCTCGGAGTAATATTTTATTAGTGCTCGACTATTTTAAACTACTGCATCTTGAGAAGGCTATGAGATTCTCAATTTTAAACCTGTTCCAGTGGGCCCTTAGGTAGTCAAACACTGAATTTATAATGTGTAGCGGGAACGGTGGTGGTCTTTACATCCGTAAAAAATTGTGGAGAACCTAGAAACAAGCATACCATACCTTTTACAATATATTACATATTGCATCCTTTGTTCCAGTTTTCGTTTGCAACATTACAAGTAATCGAAATTTTTTTTGTATTTATTGCGATATGCTACTGGCATTCCTCAAAAAATGCCGGTTGAGTTGATTAAGTATTGAATCCAAAAAAAAAATTATATTTCCAAGTTGATTCGCACCTATATACAGTGTTTTGTCATCGAAAATAACTTGATTGATTTATTGATGTTTATTGGCGTTTCTTAAAGCGTTTAAAAGTTTATCAAAACTGATTGTTGGAACTTTCTATGATTTTCGCGATTTTTCATTTTTACAATTCGTTTGACTGTAATATTAGAAAAAGATAACTAATACTTAGTTCAAATTTTTCTTCATTTCGAAACTATCATTTTCATAGTTTTCACTTCCCTGAATTTATTGAACCTTAGTAAATTTCACTTATGAAAATATTTCAGTTGGAACTATAAGGCTCAAAATCTTACTAGAAACATACCCTTTCAATTGGTATATCCTTGTATCAACAACATAAAGGGTAAATACTTAGAAGAATTTATGTTCATTTGCAATAGCAGTATGGAAATTTATTATATCTGCATGTTATGTATTGTTGATCATTATACACTAAAGCTTTGTAATTTATGTATGTAGATTAGCTTATATAAAAAAATTAAAATTTCATATATAGCGGCAATTGAAGCTTTTTCTATTATAGCTGAGCACTAGGACTAGAGTAAGGGTTAATAAGTAAAATGTTGAATTGATAATACACAGTAAACACGTAATAATACACATCTTCTATCATACTATTCATTTCAAAACGCGTAAAATAGGGTTCAATCCCTAAAAATCCTGTTTTGAACTTAATCAAATGCGTAACAATGATAGATGTAGTTAATTTCACTAATACAATAAATTTTTCTAATTCAACGAAAGGTGTCAATTCACTCATTCGTTGTTTTAACTTGAGGTATTATAGTTGAGTAACGTCTCGTTTTATTCTTGAATTTAATATGAAGATTAAATTTTCGTTAATATCATAAACAGTGAATGTATATACGATAATATCGGGCTTGAAATTTTAGCATTTGATTTGAACACCGCGGTTTAATTATCTATTTCTCCAATACAAAAGTAAAACCATCAGCATCACCGGATCATAATTCTGTAAGCATTCGATTGAACTCAAAGAATTATTGTAATAAATGGTATAGTAATACAAATTCAAAGATCGGCCCTATAACATCTCAAGAAATGACTGATCATTGTTGTTTTAATGTGAAAGTTAGCCTTTCAATATCGCTGACGTAGAATATTATTGGTAACAAATTAATAAACTATATGTATATAGATAAATATTATAACTCAAATTCAAGGCATTATCTTATATTTTTAAGTTAAAAGTCTATTATTAACTTTCAACATCGTCGCGCAACTAAATCAAGTCATTAAAACCACTCTTAACGTATATGTAGAAATTATCTTGGAATTCTCGTCGATGAACTTTTCAAAACACAGTATCATTTATCTTTAAACCTCATTACAATTACGTTACGTTTATATTTTTTGAAAATTTGTTTTAGTTTCATTACGCTTGAGTTAAGGGAAACAATGAAAATTCAAATGCGTAAAACATTAAGAATAACCTTATAGTAAATTTAACGGTCAATTTGAAGAATTATAAAACGGGTTGTTTTATAATTGGTGCAATATTTACAATACTTATTCATTTATGAATTTCCGATATTATCATATATTCAGTTGCCTTCTTACGATGAAAAGATCTTGAATATACGGGTATAAATGAAATATTAATACTATATAATACTTGGTATTATAAAGTATAATACTTTTGAAAAACAATTTGATAAAATGAAGCTATATCAATAATATAAGGAGATTCACTTTTATGTTAATTCTTAAACACGGATCGCAGCCTCTATATAGTATCTACTATTCACCGTAAATAAAAACCGGCAATTACAAAAGACAGAAATATATTTCTTATATTCGATATAATATTATGGAAGATGTTTTTGTTTTTCAAAACGTAACCATATAACATAATAATATTATATGTAATGCATTTAACTTTTAAAACATTATTTCCCCAAAAAACTCAACTCTTTGTATTATTCGTGAATTTAATCAAGGTTAACCAGGATTCAACTTTTATTTCTCAACGTTTCAATGAGTATTTCATAAACTAAAAGATAAATCAGTGCATTGGGACAGAAATGACAATATCTGGGTATTAGAAAATAATAATTAACTTTTACCATAAAAGACCTTATAAATTTCACTGCTATTAATATAATTATCATAACTATGAAGGAACTATGCCAGAGATATCGCTTATGATAGTCAGATACTGTCTATTACCTTAGATGGAGAGAGGGGGAAAGAAGCCTCTACTAATGAGCTGCTACAGCCTACATAAAAGGAATAGCCCGGTCATGTGATAGGTTGACTCCAGAGCATCGTAGGAGCATAGCAACTGCCAGGGCTAGATCTCTAACAACTACAAGCCCAGATATCAACCTGTAATATAACTCCCGGTATATCACTATAGCTCCCCCCCCCCCTCTGGTTTTTTTTTTAACGTATATAAACCTACTAGCCCTTTTAACCAATATTGGTTGAGCTGCCTATCACTAGCGCTTAACCTACAAAGATAAACTAGCCCACCGTTACCACTGAATATATTAACCAACGTAAATTAAGCCGTCTACCACTTAACTTAACCTACATAGCTTAACTAACCCACTGCAACAACTATTCTCAATCATTATCTTTATCGACCTAAATTAATACACCTACTATTTTCACTTAATTCACGTAGTCTAATGAAACCACTACTTAAAAATTGCGAAACAATGACTTTTAACGACTCGATAACTGGTAAAGAAAAAGATGAAGTTAAATACAATGGCGAGCTAAACGAAAAAGCCCATCCTAACTTTTAACTGAATTGAAATGAGATTCGAAAGCATCGAGTGCCGCGATATTTAAAATTTTAAAAAGTAAATTCCAGATTAGATATATATGAATAAATCATTTAACTAAAACTTATTGTTCTAAGGAATTACCAATATAGGAGTGATTTACCTAAAATTATTCCGAGCTTGTATAATACCTTCGACACAAAATTTAGGTTCGGTTGAGCCATTATCACATACAATATTAAAAATAGGTGGTTAATGGTCGCGGATTTACTAACTTGTAAACAGATAAAAAACGGCATAAATAGGTTAATTGACTCGAAAGCGAAGGTATTTGCCATCCGAATTACCAAATTCAACAACGTGAAAATTACTGATACGAATAAAACGTTATTGGTCAAGAAAATAACCTAGTTTTTTTGTCGAAAACTGATCTATCTTATGGTATTTAAGAAAATGCTAAATGGTATCGCCAACTCGAAACCGTTACAAAACGAAATGTTATCCATTAAGAACTTCCTCTATACGCTACTACGTAACCGTTAGAATAATTTGTATAAATACCATAACCTCGATAATGCGCTAAATAATAGCTTTGGCCATGATGAAACGCGTGTAGAATAAATTTGAAATTAAAGACGCCGAGCGATATTGGTAACGGCAGCAAAGCATCAGGTTAGGCAGGTAATGAAACATTACCAACCTTAAAACTTTTTGAGTTGCTTTCAATGGAACTTCGAATTTCGCCCAGCGTTTCCTCACACATAGGGATATACAGTTTAAATTGAAAAAGTGGATGTTTTTTCATGACTCGCGGCCATAAGGAAAGCCTAAATCTTAAATATGATTTCATTTAAAATTTATATAACCCATTTTTCATAATTGGAGAATAGAGTGAAAAGGAGTTGAATTTAATTAAAATCAATATAAATGATGAGTCAATTTTCAATCCTTGTTGTTATCAATAATACTTACTTAGTGGATAGCTAAATCTATTTTTAATATAAGTTTTATTGTATAAAGAAATATGTTTTAGTATAACGGTTAAGGATATATTTAATTCAGGTATAATATCCCTGAGATTTCAGTATAATATTAGAGTTATACTGGATCATACATCTTACATATAGAACTAATATTCATATAGAAATTAATAAATATTAAAGCCTCACGTTAATATATATTATTCCCGAAAGAATGTGGGGAATAGTTTTTAGTATATTTTCAATACAATATCAAAAAGTAACTTGAAACTTTGGCAGATATTGTTTAATAATTCATTATTGATGAAGGTAAATAATCGATATAATAATATTACGCCCCATGTTATAGGATATTTTGGGTTTCATAGGAGCTGTTTTTAATCAATTAACTATCTGGTTTTATCAGGCGATATAAAGTATGAGGAATTTGTTATAGATAGTTTATTCCATAAAGTTTTACAAAATAACGCAAATTTTACCATTAACAACTCTAATAGTTACAGAAAAATAAAAGGATCAATAGCGGCTTCCACCCAAATTGACGAAATTACGTAGTTTATTGAATAAAGAAAAGATAAAGGCTTAACTCACGTTTTGGAGAAACTCAACTATTATATTTATATGAAAAAAAAACGAAAACAGATCTTTACCAGATAAACCATATAGGCTATTATACTCGATGTTACGAAATGAATTTGTCGAATTTTGATATTACGTTACCAAATTAATAAATACAGGTTAAATATGAAAAAGCTTTTGTTCGACCACAACGCCGGTATTATTAATTTTCAAACCAAAAAATCAATAACGATTTTACAATAATTATCGGGTTTTAAAAGAATTAACTAAATAATTTTTTCCCCTTTACATTGAATTGAAATAAATCTCCACATATTATTTACATTGATATAACCTATCAAGCTTAACATTTTCATAGCTTTTTACCTAATCCGTATTATAACTGAATAAAAAATTTATCGATCTTTCGTATTTGTTTCGGCTTATTCGAATAATAAATCACTCTCTTTAGAGTAGCTAATATGTTGGAGACGTTTAAACATTATATTAATTATGTAATAAGAAATATTTTAGATAATAGTTTTATTATTTTCGGGGACACAGGCCTCGTTTTCTCTTCTAAAACTGAATTGGACTATATAACAAAGTTTCGTGTAATGTTAGGATGTCTTCACGACACCTTATTAAATTTAAACTTCAATTTTCTTTACTTTTTGGTAAAAAAAGGTTAAATTTTATAGTTTTATTATAACGATTAGCGTAATTCATCGGGCCGACCCCAAGAAATTTCGGGTTATTCAAAAAGAAAGGTTTCCCCAAATTTACAAAAAGTAAACAGTATTTTAAGGTTTACGAACTTTTACTAAAAATTTGTAAGCTTTTTTTCTAGACAATATAATTACCTTATTCGATGGAAGAAATGCAAAAAACTCGGTAGGCTTAAAAAACTCAAAAAATATGTTTTCCAAACATTAAAATATGTATTTATTATAGCACAAACTTTAACATATTGAAACCCTGACCAGCTAATAATATTAGACATTTATTACTAAGATACAACTTTGAACGTGTGTTTCTAGTAAAAAGATAAAAAAGGTTTTTTTAAGGCGGATACGGATTATTCTGTACGGCTATCGAACGAGGAACGTAATTATACAGTTTATGACAAAACTTTTTTCGCGGTAATATCCTATTTAATAACGCGGTTATTAGAGTTGTATAATACGAATACCCCATTTGCTTTTTTAACAGATTATGAAGAATGATGGTATTATTTTTACCCCTTTTCATTTTGGAATATTGCATTCGTTAAACCGATATCTTTTGTATTTATAATATTACTTACGTTATCAGCTAACAATCCAGAGTACTATCTCGCATAAATTGACCCTCATTTTATAAAATCAACCCGAAATTTAAAAACGTTGTATAATGTAGTTCAATCTATTTTCAAAATTATGTTCAATATGATAACGATAAAATCTTATATTATTAAAACTTATATTACGGTAAAAAATATAAATAAATATGATGAGATTGAGGTATAGTTACCAAATCGCGACAATATATGTTTAAAAGGCGAACCGGATAATGGTAAAACGTTAACAATTATAATACCGATTTGGATCTGGCCCGTATTAATACCGCCGACTTCGGTGACGCTGTGTATTTACCACATCTTCGAATCGAGTATACTAATAAATTTGTAAAACTATAGCATGGTAAATTACCATTTATACAGGATTCGATTATAAATGGTTACTGAAAGAGTTGATCGTTTCAAGGTAAAAGCCGGATATTCTATACAAATTATAAATTATTATATCGACCCGAAGGATGTATTACGTTGCTAGAGCCTTTCATCATTATTCAATTAACTATTCGGCTCGATGAAAATTATACAATTAACCTATAACTCGTTTATTATAGGATATCTGAGCAAAAAATATTTTATTTTAAGTCTTCTAACCAAACAAATATTAAAGGTGAATAATTTATAATATTCGACGCTTATATATAATAAATAAGTAATATAACGGTACAAAACCTTGTATTACCCTATGATAATGCCTTTTCTAACTCTTCATTATCCCAAATAATTATTAGTCTTATATTTTAATATATTGTATTATAAACCTAGCGGTTAATAATTATAGCTTACGGTATGCATTAATTGTTATCAACCGACTTTTTGAATTCATTTAGTTACAGTTAATGTAGTTTGTAATTATCCAAACATATATTAAACATTAACAGGATACATAGTATTATTTGTATCAAATTCTCGAATTTATTATCAACTATCCCGGCTCCGATTAGGAAAGCGTATTTTAAACGACTTTATATATCAAATAAGAATAAAATATTTTATTAATAACATATTACTTAAAAACAAATGGCGGTATTAAGTGAGTGAATCATGAGATTTTAAATTATTGATGAATTATCGTGATCTTTTCACAATTGAACTAAGTGTTATATATTTTAATTCCTCAGTTGATATGTAATTATTGAAAATTTACGAGTACCGCGTTTTATACGAACCGATTATTTAGTAAATAGAAAATATCCTATATTCCTAGGGTGAAAAAGAATATGAAATCGATAGGCAATCTGGCGGTAAAGCTTTTACGGTTCAATTATACCTACATAATAGTACAGACGCAGTTACAATATATTTTCAATATTGCATAGGGAAAAATTTTAATCGTTGGTAACGCCCGACTAAATAATATAACATAGGAAATTATATTTGGCTAAGATGAGGAAATATAAAAATTAATCGTACACATCAAAATCGTAATTACCTTTATATTTAATATTGTATCATACAATCGACGAATCCGTTCAATGTCCTTTTGAATATATTTCATAAATACTCCATATGTTGTATAAATTTTGTTCAATACCTTTTTTGGAACCCTATTGCATAATATATTGTATTTGATACTTATTCAAATTCGGCTTTCCTCGCAAACAATATTTAGAAAGATAGATAAAAGAAATACAAAGTTTAAAATGTTTTGTATGTAAAAATAAGAAAAGGTAAAATTTGTTATATATTAGTCAGATGCAAGAGATACGATTATATTAAGTAAACAATATGACAAAATTATTAATATATTATAGCATTGAGTAAATTTCAATTGAAATAATAGAATATACAATCTTTTTACTGAGCGACGTTTCGATGTCAGCGTCGGGTACGTTTTATGAAACCTATATCGTCTATATCGTCTTTACTCTCAAAATAATATTTTAGAAATAAAAAGCGGAGAAAATCTATCGTTATCATATTATAATGCGATATATAAAGTCGGATGGATATAATCCGGCTTTTACTGATAGTTATCTGACCGCGAGTCGACTTTTTAAAAAATAACCTATTAAACTTTATCTATAAAATATTATTATCGTCCTTCAGATCTTCGCAATAGGAGTATGGGTAACGCTAAAGATCCTGTTATAATTAGTCCTGTGCGTTAGGAAAAGCCGACGGAAGCGGACTGTATAAGGTAAGGCGGATATTAAAAAACGATAATGAGGATAGATAGGACGGGACAGGGCGGATAACGCTGAGCATAACGGGCTTTAAAACACGTTAATAAAGGCGGATAACACGGGGTAAAAAGGAGAAAGCGGTTCTTTAAACGGTATATAAGGGATCGTAACACATTGGTTTACGTTCAAGCCATGAATTCGACGCGGTTACGGTTATTAATACGTTTTAAATTTACTCGATCGGCCCGTTTTTATATAAGGTTGACAAATGAGATACAGGCGAATAAAAAGTTTATACGATTAAGGTTTGAATATCGTATACCATATTTCATGAGTTCAAACTAATGTTTGTTATCTAGGATATGATTGAAATCATAGTAGTATTTTAGCCGTTTTGAACGAAATTATGAAAGGGGTTGCAACGTGTGGTAATAGACAATAAAAATGAAATATTACGAATTAGGGTATGGTTAGTAAATGATATACGGCTACAGATGGTGGGAAATATGGATAGAAACGTTTCAAGTAACGACGAAGTAGAGAGAAAAGCGAGGTAAATATGAATAGTTCAAGGAGTTATAGCTTATATAACTGGAAAATCTGCAACGCCTTATATACAGGTAATATCTCGAAAACAAGCGAATTAGGTAACTAATTCAAAGGGAAAAACGAAGACAGGTTTAAAATGTGGAAGGTTAACTTTATATTTATGTGCAAATAATTTGATATGAATGTTATTTTGATATAATACGATAAGTTATTACAATCAAAATTATAAGTTAAAAAAAGCTATAAATAAATTCGTTTTTAAATGTATTGTAAAGGAATTTAATATAAATTCGGGTTTTCTGTGAAATCAGTTTTTAGGTTTATTTTATTATATACCTTTCGATAAACGCGGTAGCTTTACGTTTAGTACACATATAGAAGGCATCAATATTTGAAAAATCATGAAAAATGGATAAAAAATGTATAAGTATTTTTTATTCATAAGAAGCAAAATTTAACTTTACTTTCGTTATGATTGAATACAAAATGGTTCCTTTTAACGCATGCGAGTTAAGTAATGTAATTAGCGGCAAGAGCATTAAGGTGCAAATACATATGATAATTTATAAGATGGTTAATTATTATTTTCACGAAAGCCGGCGGTTATATAACTTGTATTCACATTATCAAAGACGTTGGTAATGTTAAAAGAAAAAGATTATTGGTAAGTGAACGGTTGTTATAAAATTAAGGATTTATAGAAGATTGAACATAGGGGTCATTGCTTAGATTAATATAAAATCATGTAACGTAAATAAGTAAAGGAGGGCGTACTAATTGAGGAAAACGGGAAAGAAGAAAGGGGTTACGAGTTACAGTAAGTTCCATTCTTGTATATATAATCGGCCCGAGATCGGTAAGATTTGTATGTTATACAGCGCGTTATAAAGCGTGTTATACAATGTAGACGACCCGTTATTGGTAATATTTGTGCATTATTCGGCCCATTATAAGACGCGTTATACGATGTAGTTATAGCTTAGTAATAAGGTTATATGGTACGCGTACGAATCACGTTTAGTCTACGCTTTAAATATATACGGTTCGCGTTTATTTATTAATTATCGGTTGATCGTTGTTTTAACGGTTTTTTAATAAAAGAACGGCATGTTATGGACTCAAGCTATTAGCTATTAAGTCTATAGGTAACATAACTATACATATAACGGAATGTATAATACCCACACTGGACGCGGTATGGGTGCAGTTTGCGAGCGTTATGTATAAGGGCACGTAACGGACCGTACAAGGACCATACACATAAGTCCTGCATGAAGAACCACTACAGACTCCTTTGGTCCTCTTAAATACTTCAATTTTCAACCCCATTAGGCATCTACCTGATATACCTTCATAGGTTTGATTATAATAAAAGAAGCTTACACTTATAGGGATATATCCTATCATTGTGATTTAGAAATCAATCTAATATCTAGATAAGTTTAATTTAGAGAGCGATTTATTCAAACTGACATTCATTTAACGTTATGAACGGAGTTTTTTCAGCGTATATTTCCTCCTATAGTGTTGAAACAGCAGTCAATACCAGTATATCCAAGTCAAATCTACTGACTGTAATTTGATTACACTGACTAAAAGTTAAATGTATTGACTTAAAGTCAAGTTTAGGGAGTGCCTAATTTAGACTAAGGCATAGGCTAAACATTTGCCCTTACATACCAATATGCAGATCGGCTAGCGGACTACCAAACTTAGAAGTAACTACATTACCATTTATAACCTAATACATTAGTTACTTCAAATACGTTTCGAATTGAAGATATTGTAACAGTAAAGGACTATTAATAGTGATTGGTGATTATGGTATTAAGCATTGCTAAGCTAAGTAAAAAAGACGAAGCTATTTTTCGCTTATTTAGCTTTCTTTGAGAAATGTAACAGAATGGTTTTTGCAGAGCGCTTTTATAATATTATTTCAATTTTCGCGGTGGTTAATAAGCGAAAGATCTTTGATCTCATTATAAATGGCGGTAGTTTATAAGTGGCAACGATATCGTTGTTGCTAAAACCCTAGGAAACATTCATTATATAAGTCTTAGAAGAAAAACCATCAAAATGAACCGTAAAAGTCTCAGATTTTGCAAATTACCCGATCATTAAGTTACTAAAGTTGACAAAAAGCTAGAAATAGTACAACTGATCGAAAATTACAAACGGTTAAGTCCTACGATCTCCTAAACTTAAACTAACAACTTCAATGACAAAGAATGTTCAATTTCATCTTTTATATTAATCTTGACCCTTGTAACACCTTCATTTGTCCCTTCATTCCTCAATTCAACAAGTAATTTTAAAATAGCCATTGGAATTGCTGAAATCGACGTTGTAAATGAGCCCATTAAGCAGAAAGTAATTAAGATCTTCTAAACCATATTCTTCAAGTAATTCAACGATAACCTCATGTCTACGATATCTGATATAACTGCTACATTTCGAAACATTAATAATTTAAACGGCTGTTTTATACTTCAATAAAATTTTATTCGAACCAATGAGAGACCTCATATCTTTGATCACGTATAAAAATAGTTTTTCGGTTGAATTTTATTCGTGTAGGAAAAAAAAATCAATAGATCAAAATCAGGCTGATGATTAAATTTCATCATTGAGATGATAACTTTGACCTAAGTAGAGGAAAAAAGTTAATTTAACAAAAATATTACATGAATACAATACGAATATAGATATTTAGCGAATACGTAAAGATAAATGTAAATCTATCGGTAGCGATAACAATACTTAACGCCCGTAAATATGTTCTCATCTTTCTACCCAAGTTTAGATAATATTGACAAATACTTTAACTGAAGATCTAGCTTAAACGATATCAAGAAGGGAAAAATATTAATTAAGTAGTGGAAAATTTTCAAATATATCAATGGATTAAGGAAAACCCTTATTTAAAACCCGCTTAATACCAATAGGATTATGATTCAATTCAGGGTTATTATTGATTGCTTGATAATGTAAATTTCGAAAAAAATTCGTTGATAACACTGAGACCAATGACGGGAAAAGAACAGTGTTACGCGTAAACCTATCATTAGTATAAGGATTAATTTTCCCTTCCTCCTCTCTAATATTTACTCAGGATGATTACTGTACTTACTTATACTACATTTATTGCCTCTAATATTCTTTTTCTAAAAACAGAAATGGGTTATACGACTGGTATGACACTTTCATTTGTCTGAATACTAATAGAGTAACTATAAACTATGTAGTGATTACTACTTTCGTAAAAATTGAGAATAGTAAGGAAAGGTATAAAGGTGGGTCAAACAATCTTATTAAGGTTTATTTACGACTAGGTAAAAAATGGTGTTAAATAAGTATTGATTTATTAGGTTTCCATTCATCATTTTCCAATATTGGCAAACATGAAGGTAATAGATACTGAAAATATATTAGTTATACTTCTTAAGCATTTAATAACTAGCTGAACACGATTTGATATATTATTCAATTGGAGAAGACCCTGATAATCGGGATAATAATAACGATTCTAAGTCTACATGATTGTTCATTCTCATCAATCGATATGTGAATCAAGTCATTAAAGGTATTATACTAGATACTTAGGAAACTAGATACTTGATATGAGGCTTGTTTTAATAATGAGTATTATGTAACAATATAAATATTATTACAAAATTGAATCATATTGACGTCGGTTGAGTTCGAGTTATATTAAGCCTCAAAATATATTTTTTCATTTTGATCGATAAATATGATTATAGTTGTTGAACTTATGGTCTCTTACATATTAATATCTCTTTCTCCCTTACTCTCTTGTTTTAAAAACGTATGAAGGCTCAGCGCCAACGTCGATGTTCATATCAACGAATTTGTTTAAGGCAATAGCTAAAGGTTTCCATTTGATTTGAAATAGAGATACTGATGTTTTTAATTTAGAGTGTGAAAGTTAATTATTTTAAATAAAACGAAGTCGAAACTTCATCTATTATATCGACGGTTTAACTATCTAGTGAACGATATGTTGTATAAATCCCTTAAGGTCACCGGTTATGAATATTTAGATCTGTCAGCGTTAAAGGTAAATAAAAGGCTTTATCACTATTGCCAAACACACTTTTAAACCCCGTTTCGGTTGAAGTAAACATTTTTTTTTAAAGAAAAACGTTAACTGCAATGTTTTGTTTAACATATTTTACTTGGAGTGTAAGCTTATATTTTATATCGTTTACTCCCAAACTGTATTAAAAGTTACCAACTTCCTCCAAACTATAATAGTGAAAAAGATATAGAAAAAGTCCCGTATTTTGTGGATCAACTCGTATCTGTGACCTCTCAACGTTCCAATTCACAAAATTGATTCCAACATTATCGTTTAAAACTATATCACGATACTATTAGTTATGTTGATGTACTATCAATCTTACTAGTATGTACTAAGTATTTACGTATAACTATCAAATCCTTATTATCATTAAGTACGAGATGCCAGTCGTGGTTTATAGTAAAGCCTTCAAGTAATAAAGGAAAGAATACTGAAATTGTTAGATTAATGGTATCTTTCAAGGTAAAAACGAATTATCAACAATAAATGACTTGTTATTACCTTCTTTAGGAGAAATATCCACGTGGAAGGAGCCACATGAATGTAACAAACCCTATAAAATATCAAGTGTATTTAACCAAAATATAGTAGTTAAAACTGTTACCAATTTTGTTACTTTTCCAACTACATGGATTGAATCAAGAAAAGAACCCCTCAGGTACAAGGTAGATCTATGAAATAGGAAGAATAATCAATTGAAATTTTCAAATGAACTATTAATAAGCCAATAGAACGATCATGACGCGAAAACCGATATAAAAGGAGTATAAAGAATAAAAAAGAGAACGGTAACGAGAATTGCAAAACTAGTGAAACATATACATCGGAGGAGATTCCATGAAACTATGAGTCGAAAGTCTAATTAGCACTGTAATTGAGTGGGAAATATATTATGAATATACAAGGTAAAACTTTTATGGACAACGATTCATTTGAAAATTATAGCATCTTGCTTGTAATATAATCCAACTTATGTTACTAATATCATTCACAAGGTAAGACACAACGATTTTAAAGTTACAACTACACTAAGAGATTGAGGAAAAGACCATAAACCGGCCTTAAGAAAATTTAAGGCTAATTGCTTAATGATACAATAATGAAAACAAAACTTAAATCAACACTCAATCAATTGCAATATTGAAAACTACCTAATATTTAATCGTCGTAATTAATATCTATTTATCTTCAACCCTACATCCACTATATTGGTATATATGAACCGACTAACTCGTTGAGGAAGGTAAAGAGAACATACTGTAAACTCTAAAAGTAGCTACTTTTGAGAAAAAAAATCAAATTTAATTGTTCTTAATACCATCACTTCACATGCCCGCAATTCTATTATAATATCACTAATCGGTTTTACAACCACTTGAATCTTTTTCAGAGACCCCTTTTTCGTCATAAGGATTATTGTCGGCGGCTCGGGGTACCATCTGCATAACGGTGCATCTAGAGAATAGCCCTCACAAACAATGATTTCGATTCACGTTACTTATGCCAACATGGCCTCCAGACTTGCATTACGATACAACCAAAGTCTGGTTTCTTTTACGTTTTAAGGTCTTTAAATGACTTTTTTTAGAAACTCTCGCATTTAACGACTTAGTTTAATTATTTACTTTTAAGCTGTTGTTAATTACTCCAGCACCCCACCCACTTAATGATACCTTCGACTTTAATTTAAATAACTTAGCTATCTATAGAAGGCATTGGTCGACACAAATCGGCTTTGTTATATACCTATTTTAACGTTCTTATACATTGCTTTTTGATTTCCAACCAGCAGAGAAAAGGTGGCTCGATTTATGAAATTTATCTTCTCCACCGAATTGTAATATATATATTGTCCATTTCAAGAGCTTTCGACAAGGATATATATATGTTATGAACCATTTTAATTTTACAGAGCTATTACATATTCAATATTAACAGGTGTTGAAGAAGGACTACAACAGCTATATAATACGGATCAGCTAAGGTTATAGGTTTTACGTCACTATGATGTTAAAGATTTCTAAATTATAATTCAACTTAAGGTTTTATTTGAAAATCTGGTTAGAAGTTAGATTTGTAGTGAACGTTTTAGAAGCGATTTCTTTCAATAAGTAAAGCTTATAAATATAAGGTAATGGACTTTACTTTATTATAAGTATATTGAATCGAATCCTTTTCGAAACATCTAGTTGTTTCGTTTTCTTCTATGCATCACGTGGTCCAACTTGTACAAATATGGTCTATATTTATAAAATCCTTTGAGTTTGTAGTACGTATTGAAGATTGATATGATTGATTATAAAACCCCTTCGGTATTTAATAGATACATACATCATATTGTTTGAACAATAGCTATAATTGAATAATATTAGGATTCTTATTTTTTTCCATCTAAAAACAAGGCTTTTGTCTATGATAATTCGTTTAACGGATTATAAGGTAAAACTTGGGAAAAAAACCTTCTTCCAATGGTTAGGTTGTTATAGGGTAAGAATACACAAGTCGCAAGCCTTCCCGCTGGCATTTTTATGTTTTAAATTAGAGGCGGCGGCAGTATATTAGCAATATAGATGGAACTGCCTGGTGATAGCAAATTACAAAAGAAAATACTTCCAGTTTAACTGCTGACGCAAGCGGTAAATCCATCCGTAATGACCATAAAAGTATACAAAATCATACATAATACACTGCTAGTCTTTAACGGGTTATATTATTGAAATTAGACAAAATCATTGAATATTAAGCTTTTTATGAGGTAGGATAATATGATACGTTAACCTGTTTCATGAATTAACAAAAACTAGTATTTATTAGTTTGTAACGTATTGAATGTACTTCAAAAACATGTTTAGTATAAGGACGTCTACATTTATTATATTCTCACTAATGAATTTAGGTCAAGACTTCGGTATCAGTAATATATAAATGAAAGCTATACTTTCCCCCGGAAACTTCAGGTTTATAGTGGTTAAATATCGTCCTATTGAGTATCTTGGCTTTTGTAAGTGTACAATAATTGAAACCTAACCTAAAAGTATATAACTTGATTGTATAATATCTTTCATCGGTATTTATAATATTTAAACCGTCTGTAATAAAAACTTTAACCAACTGTAAAAACGGTAACTTATAATGTTGATGGATATTAACATATCTGATGAGGAGAAATCGTAATGAGACCTTGAAAAAAGGGCTCAAACGGCTTGCATTGCTACTTTAAGATAACCGAAAGAATCCAGCAACCAGTCTATGGCAGCATAAATGAAAAATTCACAGATTTTTTTTTTTTCATAAGTTCTTTAAACATATTCAATCGCAAATAGATACCTTGGATAATGATATTAATTCAGTACAGGTCAATGTTGCCACAGAGAAGTTTATAATTATTGAGAATGCCTTTTTTACTAACAAACTCGACTTCATTACCTTAAATGGAATTTTTATTATACTCATAAACGAAAACAGGTGTAATACCTAGTATAAGAGTATTGGAAACCTTATATATTTAATATCCATTCAATATGAACCTGTGATTCAAAATGTACTGGGATCCAAAGTCTGAACCATAATAACAGGATTTAATATCGATATAATAACCGACGAAACGTTAATGATCATGAATAAAGAGTTATGATTACCTTAAATACCTATTGTCGTTTATATCAACTCCTGCAGCATTTCTAACAGTTTCCTTAAGTTTAGTATTATTATTGAGAGAAGCTTCATGAAAAATGAGATAAATTTAAAAAAGGAACACAAAGCTGATGCAAATTTAGAATGAGATCAAATGAATGGTGAAAATAACCTCGCTGACAGTATAACTATGAATATACTAATCGGCATGTAAAGAATTTTGTGGATAATAATAATTTAACCATCATCAACCTAACATAAACTTTTTTAGTATGGGTGTACGGACCACCTTGTTAAAAAAAGTCAAGGGCTTACACTGTAAACCCTTACAGTGCCTACCTTCGAGGCAAAAATTCAAGTCTAGCCACTCTCAATACCATGACTTCACATGCACCATATTCTTCGACAACACTACTAATCGGCTCTACCACCACTTTAATCTTTTTCAGCGACCCATTTTAGGCCATAAGATCATCGTAAGCCCGTCGAACCGCTCGCTTAGCAATGAATAAAAAAAAAAAACTCACAAATAACGATTTCATCCCTCGTTACTTGTGTCAACGTAACCTTCTAGACTTATACTACGGTGTAAATAAAGTTTGGTTTTGTGTTTAAAGGCCATAAATTCCTTTAATATAGGCGCTCGCATATAATAACTATATTTATTTTGAGATGCTAACATCTATATTAGAGCCTCGATTTTTATGTGGACACTTAACCGTTAACGGAAAACATTTCTCGATATACTTCCCGCTTAATAGTATACCCTATTTTGCATTATTTTAAACTCCTTAAGCTTTCGTCCCGTAGCAAAAAGATGACCCAACAATTATATTTTTGACCACTACACGCTTTCTACAACGGTTCATTTATTTTATAATTGTTTGAATCTTTTGGGGCTATTAGCTTTTAGATACGAAAAAGAGATTAAATAGACCTAAAACGACTGTATGAAATGACCTGGTTCAGGCTTTAGGTTTTATGCCTGTATAATGTGACGGGGTTTTAAATTATAAGGTACCTTGAGGCTTTATTGAAACTGTTTGTTTAAGGCCTGATTTACCATTAAAGGTTCCCTCTTAATAATATATTTTATAAGTCAAAGCTAGGTGACCTTCTTTCGTAGGTACAATATGATATAAACCTATTCGATACATCTAATGGTAAGTCGTGTCCTTCCGTATAATAATATCAATAAAAATCACATAAATGCAATCTTCATGTATTATATATATTTGTTTATATTATATATTATAGCACTATATAATTTGTATGAAGCCTTACAAGTATCAAGCAATTATATGTTACATATAGGTCGCAAAACCATAATAGGTGTAAAGGAAATGTTTGCAATTTATTATGTTTGTATATAAAGTAAACAGGTGGTTTATTCAATAGGTTTAATAGTGAATCTTATTAATGGGGAAATTTGAATAGGGTAGTTGTTATTACGAGTTGAGTTTATTTAGATTTCAAGACTTCACTCCGGAATATATAACTTCACACTAGCTAGATTTGAACTATAATGACTATACAGTGGAAACTGTTAAGTGATATTAAAATAACAAAAAAAAAAAAAGGCTAACAGTGTATACAGAAGACTATATACATCAGCCGGTATGTAATGAAGAAGAATAAGTATATACTGGTCAATTCAAAAAGATACCAATATAATAATGAGTTTATAAAGAGTACCTAAACTTATTAGCAGTATGTATATAATTGGTAGCGTACAAATTTACGTTGAAATTTTTTTACGGGAATCATGGGAGTTAATGTTTGGAAATTTGAGGCAACTAAGTGGTGTTAAGAAGAGTTTAACTAACTGGAATAGAAAAGATTGAAAGATTACGACAAATTATTAATGAGCCATGCTTACACGTATGTACGAAAATGAAAAGTTTATAGTCATTAAGTAATAGTTGATTGTAGTGTAGTCATATCAAATATACTAAATATAAGTTAATTACTCATATTACAAACTTTGCGAATAATAACTTGAATAACATATGAACATTATATTTGCACGGTTTCATCAATGTTTTTAAAGTGTCCATGTCGATGCGGTTCCTTGATTACAAATTGAAATTTTTGGATTATTTCGTAAATATGAATCCAAGATGAAAAAAAACCCAGTGAATTATTTTGTTAAACGACAGATTACTATAAAGAGTATTCTATATCGATTAAATAATTCATTATGAAAAAATCATGATCATAGATTAGATCCTGGAAACCGCATATCAGTGTTGGAGTAATTGAATTTACGAAAACATCAGCTTAAACGAAAAAAGTAGGGAGTGAAGGCTATAAACCTTTGAGGTGAGAAAAACATCGTATTTATTGTATCACCTTCAAGTTAATAAACTCTAATTTTGCTAGGATTAAAAAGTAGCAACTTTGTCGATTCAAAGTGTGGTAAAAATAATAGTGGTATTGCAATGATGAAGTGTTATATTGTTGTTACTTTAAGGTTTATTTAATAGATAGCCAATTTGTTCACTACTTTTAATGGATACTTGCTTGGCGTCTATTTCACATTGAATTGCGCATTTTATTGCAGGTAATTTATAAAAATACAATAAAAATACGGTGCATTACACTTTTGTGTTTTTTTAGCATTGTTGGCTTTTCATTTTATTCCTTTCCTTTATTTTGTAGAAAATGTTTTCGATATATTCAATGCCTTCTATGTCTTTTCCACCACTATTTGTAAAGTAGTTTCAATTACTTCCACTTACAATCTCGCGACCACATACTTCACCACTTTTACAACTTAATCCCTTAAAACATCTTTTAATACGCACCTAATTATACATAAAACTTAACCTTGTTGGTTAATTACATTAGTATCATTAACAAACTAGTAGTTTTCTAGGTTGAAAAGATACTCCAACTCTTTATCATATTCAACGTCACGTGATCTGACTTTGTCAGGGAGCCTTTCGACGTAGCTCATGATTCGCATGGTTAACCTATTTCAATTTGAAAACCATGCTAAAACCATATTCGATATAAACTTTGTTGTGATATTCACTAAGTTATCATTGTCATCAAATTTAATGGAACTCATCAATTTCCCTACGTTCCTCAACTTCGTAGAGAGCTATTACGTCACTTATTACACTTTTCTCGTTGGTTGTTTCGAGCTTGAAAAAGAACTCGAATAGTCTTCGTAAATCTATACAAATAATAACCAGAATAGGTGGAATACTGAACTATTTAGTAACGATATTAAGAGTTTCCCCTCATTATATACCCATATTCAAGTCGGCTATTATACCATAGACTTCTGAAGCAAATACACTTCGTATGACTCTTTTGTATTTGATAGAGATCCTATAAATTATCTTTCTGATTATAACGTATTTCTTATCTTATAATCGATCCTCGTGAACAATCAACTGAAAAATAGTATATATAACAACAGTTGAATATTTTTCACAAAAAAACTCTTTCGTGCAAATTATTTACTTAGGGTTTAACAAGGAAATGGAAAAAAAAAATCATTCCTTCAGTTCAAATTTATTATCTATCAATCTCATCGTTTATTTAACCCTTATTAGTTATTATTAGCTGGGTTTTAAACTTCTATCGTCAATAATAGGTTGTAAGATACCTCCAATTAGTAAGGGGTAGCAATATAATATATAATGACATGTGATTTTAAGTATAGGAAGCTTTTACGATATTACTCTTATTAATTTTTAAAAAGTAGTATATTAACCTTACCAACGTAAGTCACAGTATTTAATATCATTGATAATATATATACAAACTGGTGATTCAATCAAATTTAGATATTTGCCTTTATTTAAAGTCGTCATCGGCTTAATATTCTAGAAATTCAAATCCTTCATCGCTTTTTACTCGTCTATTTTGAAACCAGTAATTTTGATGAAAGTTATATCGTTAATTTATTTACCTACCATACCGATATCTCGATTCGCTTACGAAATTCACAGGCATGTATCGTAACCTCATAATTTCATACGTATTCTGGACTTAAAGAGTCACTAATAGATCAAAAATAAAAAAAATCATATCTAAGTCAGTCCATATTATGATATAAGTATTATAGAACCATTTATAGTAAGTACTTACTACGTAATTTAAAAATTGTTTTCGGTAAATGAGTCGTTACTAACATGTATGCTCAATTAATGTTAAACCTATTTAATAAAAAGTACACATTGATACTTGTTACCTAATTCATTAATAACACAACCAAATAACACTAAGTAATCTTTTCAATTATTGATAATTATATAAGGTTTCAGTCTTCACTATAATCACTGTATACTGAAACAATTAAACGTAAATTTTCGCATAGCTCATGTATATTCCTTATTTTAACCTCGTAAATAATCCTTCACTCAACTGTTGTAACATTAAAATCGTTCAAGTTGAATTCGCATTTTGGTACAAAATTAATAATATCTCGTATAAAAGTCCATTAACCTCGATTCCATTGTTTTCATTCAAAGTGTTACACAGAACCTTGGTAATTCTTTTCATGCAGAGATTAATAGCCAAATCGTGATAGTCCCTATTTTTCTTGCTAACCGAATTAATTATATAAATTCGCCACAGTCTATATTACTCATTCTTATTATTCCTCCTCTTTGGTAATCAAACACGCTGTCATCTCTTTATCAAATGATCAATTCCTAACCAAGGTAGGTTTTATTAGTTAAGTTACTTGGTTCAAAAATATACCCCACTAATTGGGTTAATATAAGGGTTAGCATTGGGCAAGCAATATATTGTAAGACACTTCTTTGATTTTACCATTAATTTTAGGTAAATGGAATTGAAGATTTTAAGTCGATCGTCTTATTTATCAGGCTTTGGCTATACGAAAACTTGGCTTGTTAATGACAAAGTTAACAAATTTATCTTATAGAGACTATTTCTGATATTATAGATATTATTGACTAAACTCTTAGTGAATTTACATAGTAATTTGTTTTAAGAAAATCGTATGTCCTAGCCCATTTTTAGGCATTTGTTGATGTGGTAAATTGACTTGTTAAATGAAAATATATTCAAAAGACGAATATCATTGGTACTAAACTGTTAAAGGCTCACAATATAATTTAGACCCTTTACCTTCATTGAAAAAAATGTCTCCGAATCCGTTAATGTTTCAATATCCATTGCAAAAATTTCATACGCTTTTCAAAGTAAGGCGTATATCTTTTCAATATTTCCGATACTTTCATACACCTTAATAAGATTCTGCTCGAATTAAGTTTCTATTACCTTAATATCGCACTTGTAAGTTCTTTGACGCAAAATCGATGCTAATATTGTAAGTAATAACTTCTAATAAACCAAAATATTTGTTGATATTGAATAATCCAAATGCCTTTCAACAATTTTTCACCGACCATAAATTAATGAACTTAACGTTGTGAAAAGAGGTTATCTAATTTACTACGTAAAAAATAGGGTTGTTCTCCAAGTAAGAGACGTTAGGTATAATTTCTCAATTGAAATCCTTATTGTACTTCCAAATGAACATGATATTTTTAGGTATTTCGGAATAAGTTTAGTAATAATGGCAGAGTTTTTCATTTGAACACAAAGTATTCTATTTCTTTATACTTTACGAACTGAAGGAATTCATGCAGTATGTCAACAGTCAAGTAATTAAAACACTGGTATAATTAACTTATATATAACTGTATTAATATTATTATTGTTACTTTAACCATTTAATGTCAAAACACAAATATTTAAATTCAAAGACAAAAAAAATCGGATTTTTCTAACTAGCTAAATAATACTAACATTGGGGTTAATGCTGAAAATACCCATATATTCAAATAAAAAAGAAATGTAGCAAGCGACTTAAGGATGTAAATTGTAACCAGTCCAAGAACAGTTTATACAATGATGAATTCTATTAACGATAGTTCCTAACTCGATCTAAAATTGACTTTGACTTTGCCAACATGTTTACACTTAATCTCCAAAACCTTAATACCTCTCCATCGTTACGTGATATACTGAAAATATACTCTTAGTGATTAGCTTATTGCCTTTGTATCTGGTATCATCCTTTAAAACATATACGTAGTATAACAATTCCCAAAATTAAAGGTTTATAAAGTGTTATATATTTACTCGTTATGACACATGTTATGGTTTTTACCTGTTAGGTGGTATATAAAAGTTTAGTCTACTAGTTATAAAATTGCGTCAAAAGAAATTTCTTTACATTCCGCAATTTGATTTAACGTTTTATCTTCATTATATAACGTATTCTAGTCCTTTTCATTTACAAAGCGTTTATATATTTCATTTTGAAAGCATTGAAGTAGTAAGTATAATACGTTAACTATTATTTATAGCGTTTAATAATGGAGTATGATGTAACTAATAACTAGATTTACTATGAATCGAATAATTTTTATCATCATCACAATAATTATCATTATGATTACTATATTCTCTTAAGCTTTAACTTCGTTTTAATGAACAATGTGGTTTTGAAAACAATAATTCGTAACCAAATTTTGAGTTTATGAACCTGCCGTATTCATAATCGATATAATTCGTAATTACATGGATTTTGTTGTTTTAATCACGGAAATTGTTTAGTTGAGGGGAACATACTGACTGTGAGTGTTGTATGTATTATAACAGTTGTAAGCAAAGACTATAACTAGCTAAAGAAGCTTTATCGGTAGCGACTAAACGTTATAAAGCGTATTCAAATTTGTTAACGTTAATGATAATTCATTTGATTTGTTCATAAAGTATGGATTTGGTAACGTGTTTTATTTTCATTACTTATTAGTATAACATCAACTTATCGAGGATTTGTTGAAAGATAACTCAAGGAGTTCATTTTTCTCTTCTTGTTGAATTTACATTATTGTTTAATATATGTAGATATAAAAGCGTTCATTCATTACCATAGATATTTTGTTATCCTTTATCATATTCTAACCCTAAAATCTGCAGATTAATTCATGATAGATTGAACGATAACGATTTCAATAATACAATACACATAAAAAGTGTTGGTGTATTCAAAGGTAAACCGCAAGCTAACGGAGAGTCAAAACAGATTGAAAACTAAGTCGGGTTGTTGGTTGTCACCTACAGGTAGAAAATGCCGTTGAATCAAAGGTAATAACATAGAAAAAGTTTTTTGTAGTAATTAAACGCGGGTTAGAATAAAATTAAATAGAAGCTGGTTTTTTCTATCTCGGTAGGTGGGACTTATTTCACAGTCTTTCGTGACGAATTATCGATGAATTCGATAACTTTTACGCGCTAAACGTCGAGAAATTGTACAAAAACGTAATTTACAACCAATGATGAAAACGATGAAAATATAGTTTTAAAACCAAAATTGGATTTATTAATGAAGAAAGATATTGAAGCGTAATTGTACCAACAAATTGAAAATTTCCGGGGTACTAGAGACTAACTTAACAAAGATAAAACATAGCTTTGTTACCTTATTTTCTGCAGATAACTGAATAGGTGTTATAGTCCGACCTACGATAGAGATCCCAGTAGGTGCCAAATGATGTTATCAATTCAGGTACTAAGGCAGACTTTAGGAATATGCAATGGGTCCGAACGCATAGTATTAGTACGTAAAACGTTACGTTTTTCGCCACGTGACCCTTACAAACCTCGCCTGCATCGCGCTTGCACTGTGCCCGTACCGGGCGCGCACCCTTTGCGGTCCATGTACTATATATGTACTGTTTGTTACATGCATTGCCACGTAAGCTATAGACTCAATGGCTAACAGCCTGGGTTATTGACAATGGGTGACGAATTCTGTAATAATATTTGCGACTTTGCTGTCAAGTAGGTATACAAGGTGTAACTTATATAAAAGTTAAACTTAGATGTCGAATGAAAAGTTGAAAACTCGGTTGAAGAAACCATCATAATATAACACAAGTTGACGAAAATAGTAGCGGGTATAAGTTGAAGATAAGCAAAAAAAGAAAATACAGAGAATAAGATGTAATGTACTATTTACTACCCGTTGATGAAGGGGTTACTTCCTTGTAATAATAGTTCAAATACAACTGTTATTCGTATATTGAGATTGATGCGGTTCTATGAGATAATATTGAAAATTTAACATTATCATATGAAAGTTATGAAGAGATTGACTAGGTTATTGAAATACTTATCATTGTTGTTATTGTAAATGATTTAGGTGTAACCTAGCGTAAAAACATCGATTATACGTTATTAGTTGCGGTAAGAGCGACAGTTATTATTGGCACCAAAACTAAATTGATTGTTAGACGGTTGCAAAGATTGTTGTGGGTTGTAGGTCGGCTAAAATTACTTATTTAGGATTTGAGGTAGCCGCAACTTTTGCCCCAACTATCAATAACGTAACTGCGGCCACGTAAAAAGATCAATTTGGTATTCTGTAGAGGATTGGCTATACGCACAGCTCACAATTTCATCCGCACAGCTAAATTTGATTTGGTACATTTGGGTGCATTGACAAGTCATGTTGTCGCGCTTAACTTTCTATTTACCTTCCACTCATTTGAACTTGCATTTAAAAGCGGTTTGTATCTTGAGGCTATGCGCGTTTGCATTTTAACGTTTGCATTTTGAGGCTTATATCTTGAGGATATGCTTGCTTGCATCATAAGGCCTGTATCATGTGGCCTGCATTTTGAGGCCTGTATGTTAAGGCCTGCATTTTGAGGACATGTGAGCTTGTACCTTGAGGTTGGTATCACCCTGAGGCCTGTATCTTGAAGCTTGTATTTTGAGGCCATGCGCGCTTGGATTCTGAGGCTTATATCTTGAGGCCTGCATCTTGAGGCTATGCGCGCTTGCATCTTGCGGCCAGTATCTGGAAGCCTGCGTCTTGAGGCCTGCATTGTGAGGCTATGTGTGCTTGTACCTCGAGGCTTGTATTACCTTGAGGCTTGTTTCTTAAATCTTTGATTTTGAGGACATGCGCTTTTGTATTTTGAGGCTTGTATCATGAGGCCAGGTGAATTGATAAATGTGTGCAAGTAAAGAGGGGGAAAATTTGCGCCAAAAGAAAAGTCTGGCGGGGGTGACAGAAACGTAGGAATATGACTAAGCAAAGTACACAAACATATCAAATCCAATTTCACTGTGTGGAAGGCATTTTTGGCCTTTATATAGCCGTTTGCTTTTATAATAAAACGAAAAAAAGGCTGGAATAAGGTATATTGGGGCCAATGAAATAAAGATTATTTCAAGTCCTGAAAATTATAACATAAATATATTAATTAGGTTTATATCGAATCGGTATAAGTTTCTTAGAACGCCCAAATTTCAATATCATTAAGGTTAATAGGTAGGGGGGGGTTGATGAACAGGTTTTGAACTATATATATAGTAATAACGGACATATAAGAAATCAAATTTATTAATATATTTCTATTGAAAATTGTTGGTTACACGTTGCTCCACATTTAACTACCGTTCGTAATTATTTATTAGAAGGATAACATATAGGATACGAACTAAGTAGTAAGTTCTTCAAAACCTTTGAACGAAAAAGATTGATTAAATACGCTGGAATCTTATCATAAAGTACGTTAAAAATATATCCTAACATTAAATATCAAGTGGAACAACTTCTTCATAAATCAATTATTGACGATAACGGAAATTGGTTTCGAAGAACAGGTTTAAAATATGTGAAATTTCAACGAAATCAGCATGAAGATTCGTGAAGTGTAAGGGCGAGGGTAGTAAAACAACGTAATCGGTACCCAAATACTATAATCGTTAGCATTCAACGTAGAAAAACGCCAGTTAGCAATCGATTATATTGTTTTTCGTTATGAACCTTGAAATGATTTCAAACAATATGATGAGGGCAACAAGATAAAAAAAAGGTACCACTTTCTTTGCTTTTTTTTAATGGGAATTCAAATTATAGTCAATGGCTTCAAAGCACAAATCTAATTTATATAGCTGTTAACAACATATTTAAAAATTAGCATCAAGTTTTCCTTAATTTGATTGGATGTGTTTCAATTGTATTCAAGTGAAGTATAGTTACATCAATTGCAGTACAATCAAATTGGCTGTACTGACTGTACTAACTGTGAGTCAGTTAAGTGTATAGTACTCAAATCGGATGAGGGCACGAGACAAGCAATCGTCCATACAAATTAGTATACAAACCGGCTAGCAGACAGTCAAACCTAAAACAATTTATCTACCACATGACCACACAATACTACTGTTACTTCAACCGATTTGAATTGACAATATTGTAACGTTAGAAAACCAATTAATACTAATTAGTTCTTATTATGTTAAGTACATATAAGACAGGTCTAAGCAAAATCTACTTTTCGGTTACATTTTGTGAAATACCAAGGTAAACATAAGATTCTTGTAAAAGTCTTTCGTTAAATATATAGTTTCTTAGCAGCAGTAAGTAGAAAAAACATCTGGACTATATCGGTTTTTCACAGTAGTCTAGAAGTGTCCATGGTATCGCTATCAAAAACATCAAAAAAATTTATTAAACTTTTCATGCAAAACGTTGAGATTAACTGTCAAAGCCTCAAATCGTTAAAAGAGCAATTACAAAGTTACCAAGATCTTTACAGTTCGCAAAAGGCTAAGTCGCTACTACAGCTGAAAAATCGCCAAGTTTAAGACCACTAAAACAACAAACAATGATTTTAGCGACAAACAGCTTTCAACTTTATCCTTTACATCAACTTTTCCCTTTTATACTAGTTTTTTCTCTCCTACATAACAAGATAGTGAAAAGGATATATCAGCACATACGTCATAATAATTATATCAAACGAAAATACCAGAAATCTTAAAGTCACATCAAACAATCAAATATCGCTAAATAGTTACGCCGCACTACTTTCAAAATCGCTAAGTTTCATTACCTAAATCGTGAAATCCCCTCGCTTCAAACATTCAATTACACTTTAATCAACATTAACATCATAGCCATAACGTCAAGATATAGAACTACTACAAACTAATAAAGGAAATCAAGTACTTCGGATCTTTAAAACCTTAATAACTTTATCGACTAGTAAATCCTCGAGTGGAATGCCGGGGAAAGGTTTGGCTGCTGTATCCGTGTTTTCCAAGACATCTGCAAGCTTTTTTAAACAAATATATAGTTGAAATGTGGAATATGTGTAAAAATGATGTTGAGGCCAAAAAAAAGAAACATGTTGAAACCGTAGGATTTTCATCTCAAACAAGATATCAATTGAATTGGTAGAAACTTTTTTTAAACTAATATAACTTTAGAATTACTCCTAAAACCTTTAAACTGAAAACCTACCAAAAAAACGGTAACAACTATCAACGTCTTTACATACGTTTTAGGGAATAACCAAATAATCCGAAATTAAGTCAAACTTTTAACACACCGATAATAACTATTTACACTCCAAAGATAGAAACTTGATTAATTCATTAGGTAGTTTAGTTCGTTCTCATTGAGACATGAAGAACGCGTTTGACGGAGGCAAAGCATGGGAAACAATGGTTACCAATACAGAAAAAGGAATAAACGTTAGCGTTATCCGAAATTTAATTAAAAAAATCGTAAAGACTTTGAATGCTTCCCTCAAAATCTTCAAATCCCTCAAAGCAAAGCCTATCGCGCCAGATTCAACTAAATACATAAATCCACGACAGGTTATACCACATGACTTTATCCCCCGATCAATTCTATAGGCAACTACATTTATTACTGCCATTCTTAAGATTCAAAACTTAAATTAAAATTATTATCACGATTTACATTCCTATCTCGTGACATAATCAACATCAACTGAAGACCTACTAATTTCGAGATGATCTGGAATAATGAGAAGAAATACAATAGAAAACCCTAGAATTAAATTAACACGAAAATAATATCATTCCTCAACATATACAAGTAAATAAAGGTTCAACTTTCAAATTTCTACTTATTATTCCCATGAATCCTTAAAGGACACGCCAAAAATTATATCAAACCTTTTGAACTCAGGCATGTACCTCTTGTGAAATTTGTAACGGAATAAAGAATTATGTCGAACACGATGTCTATCTTAAATAATATCTCACGAACTCAACTACGATAAAGTGAATAACTATAATGACAAAGATAAAAAAGGAGGAGAAATCAATAAATACCCTTAAGTAGATACTTAATAGGTTGATATTATATTATTAAGTAACAGAGAAAGCACACGCTAGCGAGGCCAGACTTCGTAAGCAGATTCGAGCGGCTATGTCCGGCATCAAAGATAGTTCATACGCCTTACAACACTTAAATACTAACTATAAAGGCTTCTTTAATGAGATGCAGTCCTTTCTTACAACTTTGATAATACGCACACCAAACTCAGTTAGTATATACCACATAGATGATAACTTTTATGACTGAGATATCGAAATCCTTGCATTTTGATGTTATATTGATCGAAAATACGAAAAGTCACTACACTTCAAATCTGATCTAAGGCCATTAAAATGCAAACCATACTAGCGACAGTAACGTACGAAATATTCGAACAGACCTACTATTTACAAATACTATTGTCGTAATAATTACAAAAGGTATTGAATCTTCAACAAATCGGGTTAATGGTGAAATTGTAATACCGTTGCTAAACTACATAAACAACAAGTTGAATATTACAATCAATATACTATTATTTTGAGAAAGAACTACTTAGACTGTATCCCAAATTAAAAAAGTAAAACAAAATTGATGATGAAATTACATCAAAGAAATTAAGTTGACATGAAGATACTTCTTTTAAAATAAAACAATAACTAAAAGATTACGCCTTCGTTTATATATATATATATATATTATTTTAATATCTCTGAACAGTGTTAATAATGGAATGTAACAGTAGCTACTCAGAAAAAAGCATGAGCATACCGGCGGAAGGAATCGTACCACGTGTCCACCGAAGGCTTATTTACGTCTCAGGGACTCCTTTCTATCCCTCCGATCAACGCCATAGTGTGCCTCATAATTTAGGAAACCATGGGCGTATAAATTATAATCCCAATCTAGCTGGAAAATACGGTCTTCTTAGTCACCACCTGGCCCTTATCTATGCCAGGGATACGACTATATAGTCACTTGAAAACAGCCTCGTAAAGTATAAGAGTAAAAAAGTAACGCGTATGAAGTGCGGGAATAAGACGCGATAAAATTACGGTTACGAGCGAATCTAGTGGGATTTTATTATGAAACCCTTTTACGTGCGGTGGCCTATACGTTGGATACACGAAACAGATAAAAGGAACCCCTCATTAACATAGACTCTAACCATAAATCTCTCCTTACATTTTACCAAAGTACTATATATACTAATAAGCCCTCTTGCATTGTATTTACGATGGTTAAAGTCTTTACGTTAATGATAGTAATAGCACCTTCGCGTAAGAGAAGATCCCTATGCTCCAAGCAACGCCATGTGCGATCCCGTACCAAGGAGCCTCTAGTCCGCAAAAAGGCTAAACGCACTCGTGCCGGCCCCCCTCCCCCCTCCCAATCCTCCTCCTCTACCACTCTAGCCTACGCAGCACCTGTCAATCCCACTTTGCCCCACAGGACGCATCCCTGCACGAAATTCACACAATCTCTCCTTGAAGGGACTAGCAATGGCCTTGCCTTCTTATATCTCGTAATTAACTTAAATTCTACCTTTACCATAAAAATCAAACACCTAACCCCCTTTATACTTTTAACTTCCGCAATCGTTACGTGGACTACAAGTTTCAAGAATTATAGCAAACACGTGAGCTATGAGTTACTTAACTGCAGGCTGTTGGTAATGTATCTCATTATAACCGAGAAAAAAATATTGCTTAGAAATCAATTTTTAAAATGCCAATGAATCAAAAGTTGACTTCAACCTACATAAGGAATTATCTTTATTAAAAGCGACACCTACAAAAACAGCGTTAAACCGATCATATGACATATCATGAGATTCACTACCTTATTTCTTCGTTACTTGAAATGTATATAAAAACCCTCAGTATCAATATCGATATTAACGATAATAAACTAGTTAGAATAGTTCGAATTTCCCTTTCAGTTTCAAATAAAGATACCTATAGTTTAGCACTCAAAGACGAAAGGAAACGATAATAAACTGGAAAAATTCAAAAATACGTCAGTAATACCAGCGTTTCAATCATATAGCTGTAAACAAACTATATAAAACCCTCAAGTTCGCAAGATATCAATATATGCAGTATTCTACTCTAAAACTAATTCAAAATCTCTTTCACTAAGATTAAACCTACTCCCAAGCACAAAAAATATTTAAAATTAGACTACAAAAGGATAAGAACTTTCTTTGTAGTGTTTGAAATAAAACTTTTATCTTGAATAACAAAGATATTTTATCTTTGTAAATTTGGCACCCTCTTTTAACGATACTCAATTCCATAAATTCCAATCACCACAAGATACCTAGAAAACGTTAATGATTCTATGGATTAACACTTACTTGACGCCACTTGCCATTATTATTTTGGATGCTAACGACAATTTTTCTACAATAAAATTTCAAGCTCATACGAAAAGAATGGGTATATAATACAAAAAAGTACCCATTAAGTCACACTCAAGTATTGGGAAAGTTAAGAAAGCATACGCGTTACTTCGAATAACATATAACATCCTTATGTTAAATATTTAAAGCTTTTTAGGCTAAAACACATGTATTTAGATAGCGGTAAAATTATGGAATAGCATTATCAGCCCTAGAAGCCTAATAAAAACGCAATCAATCTTGAAAATTTATCTTTATTTAACTAGTAAATGTCAACTAACAATACGTATACAAAAAAAAAAAGCTATGGTATACTATAAAACCTAAAAGGAATTACGAAGGGAATCTGCCTGTCGCTAAGTTAATAACGACCTTAACACTAAAATAGGCCTCACAACAATCCATATACTAACTTTTCAATTACAAAATGAAATTTTCATGTGACGAAAACTGAGAAAATAGGATAACGAATTTGAAAAATAAATACTGACATATCAAGAGTAATTATTAAAACTACTAACAGTTCTACAACGTTTCACATAACTGATATCCAACCTTATATCATAACAACTTACTATAACGGTAAAGACCACCAAAAAAAGCGAATGACTCAACTCCCTTCCCCCTATAATTAATAAGTTCATAAAATAACGATAGTATGGCCGACAATTACAGAAAATAAATACTAAGGATAAGACATTCATTCTAAAGCGCATATACACAACTGATGAGGTTCTTAAAAGAGATAGGAATAATCTAGACTTAGCTGTTAAGCTCCATGTAAAGGAAATTATCGAAACTTTGGTCAACTATTTTGAAAAAAAGCAATAGGATTGAAATTGATAGACTCCTTATACGAGGAGTCATACTATTTATGCCTAAACGCGACTATAACCTTTATGAACCCAACTTTGCATTATTCAAATCGAACATTATTCACAAGGTTAAGGGTAAAACTACGGGTAAACCGTACAAAAATTCACGTTTAATCTCTCAAAAATACGGTAATAAGAGAAAATGCTAAATCTTCATACAATCGCCAACGATCCAGAGAATCAGTCAGTGTTTAATGGTCAAATGAATAAGAAGGTTACGATAAAAAACTAATAGGAAGTTAATTTTCAATAGTTTTAATAATACTTAAATGTATACGTGATTAACAACTGATTTACATAAGATTACTTCATTAGGATAACTTCGAAAACTTCGTAATGAGAACCAATTAGAAACAATTAGGATATGCTTTAAACCACGGTACGGAGTAGTTAAAGCAAATAAGCATTGGTTCATTACTGATCAATCGAATTGAAATTAAAAGTTAGGTGTAAAATCTGCAATTTACCATGTATACCTACTAATCGCACCAAATAAAAATTTCGGTGTTGTAGCTATACAAATTAAAGATACCTTTTTCATTTAAATTGTTAGCTTTATGCTATCAGAACAGTATTCGATTAATAACGAGACATTTGAAAACCGTAAGTCAGTAATAACTTTAATTCGCAGTAAATATTGATATATCAACGGATCGCGAATTTACAATCATACTTTCAACGATAGCAAGCTCTACCTTAGCTTTCAACAACGTGGTAAAAGCGATATTATGGTTGAGATTAATAAGACTAACGTAGAAATGGATTTAATATGTTTGAAACAATGTGACAGGATAGCAACATCCTCAACTTATACTAGTTGAAAATATTGTACAATCTATTAGTTACAGAACAAGCCTAAAACCCAATTACTAAGGGCTATAATCGACTGAACAAAAAGTTAGACTAGAAAATACGAAAATTGAACTAAAAGATCAATATTATTCCTAATAACTACTCGAAATGTAAGTTGAGAATCTTCATGAACAGATCTTTTACCAATAACACTAACCTGGCATTACAAACTAGAATCCTCATCATATTCGTTAGTAAGGATAAATAAAAAGATAAATAATTATATATAGCAAGGAACTTAATCCATTCAACTTTACTTTAATGTAACAGGGTTACGAAACAAGTGCTTATTTCCAAATTTTACGATATCATGGCCGGCTTTCATATTAATATAACCATGTGAAAAACACTTAATTTCGTTACAAAATAATAAGGCATTTTACCTATCCCAATCGTGATTTATAAGAACTGGGAAGCCTGTTCTATTATATTGCTACAAGCTAAAAATAACCAACAAAAAACGTTTAATAATCCATTTAATAACCTTCTACAAAGTCTACGAAAATAGAGGAATCAAAGAGTTCCGATAAATCGATAACAAAAAAAACTCGGCCAACGTTATAACGAAGTCTACATCAAATAAGCCCTTGAAAAGGTCTATATATAACAGTAAGCTAACCATACGAATCGAGGGCTTCGTTGAGATAACTCCTCATAGAATATTATGTAATAGAGAATATGGAGGAAAATAGGGGTACCCTAACAAACTGCAAGACTACTAGTAGATAAAAAGCGAGGTTGCTGTTATGGTTAACGTGAAAAAAGACTTGATTGACTGGTACAGTTGAGTTGGGCGTAAAGTTATATGTATTAGGAGAGTGAGGTACAAAAGTAAAGAAATTACATTATGGCAGATATAAAAGTTTCAAGGAATGATCCTACGGTGTAAATAACAGTAGAAATTGCAAAAGTAAAAACGTATATAGCAGAAAAGATTTTCTAAAAAACGCACTAACACCAGTATTAACACTACAAAAAAAAAGTAATAAGGGTTAGAATTAGATTGTACTGAAATGTAATAAAGTTAATTGTAATATAGCTCAATTGACTGGACTAAATATACTAATTACAAGTTTGTTGACGGTACAGTACCCAATTGAAATTAGAGAATGGACAAAGGAATGAGCAATGTACATTAGTTGGTAGCTTAAGCAACGATTTTTCAACTCTGTAACAGTTTATCCACCGCTTAATTACAATATACTACTATTACTTCAACTAATTTCAATCCATAATATTGTAAAGCATAAACGCTTATATATAGGATTTAATTATACTAAATGAAGAAAAGTGTTAATTAAGCTTCGAAATGATTCTATTAAATTTATAAGTATTTTTTAAAAAATGATAATAACAAATTTATTCAACTCTTGAAGGTTAGTATTTCTAGAATGTTAAAAACGAAAAAACCAAAACCCATAATGAAGTAAATAATGTAGGCAATAGCAGTAACATTTTCGAATATAATACAAAATTGAATGTAAAAAAAGATAGAATTAGCAAATACATATTTCGTTTCGAGATTAAAATTGACACGAAAGAAAATGATTTACGAACTCCTCAGGAAAAGAGTACAATGTATTTATTGTAATTTTGGTGCTGGTAAATTAAAAAAGTTGAATCTCTAAAATCAATCGGAAAAAGTGACAAAACAAAATTGAATGAAAATATCAAGCTGTTTTGGAAGTAATTTGATAAATTACAAGCCGTAAATTCCTCATAGATCATTTAACGTTGCTGTTGGTAGGCCTTAGACGTTGCAACGTTGTCGGTTCGAATGGTTGTCTTTGAAGTAACAGTAGTATTGCAGTAGTCGGATGGTGGATGTATTGTTTTAGGTTTGGTAGACTGCTAGCTGGTCTGTACTGTAATTTGTATGGCCAATTGCTTGGCCCATACCCTAGAGTGAAGTACAACGTACTGTACTCGACTTACACCCAATGCGGTAAGTCTGCACGAAGCAATACACTTGCAGTACGGTTAACTTTACTTACAGTAAAGTTGAATTACTGTCTTGTATGTAATACCATTGTAATATTATTCTAACATTGGCGGCTTTTTGTTTTGTGTTTATACGTTAACGTGGTTTGCCACCAATTGATGACAACGTTTGATATCCCTTCTCAATCCACAAGCCAAACACCTGTTAATTCCGATTAATCTGTACTGAAAACAACCTTAATTACGGCCCTTTATGATCATTTTACTCCACCCCTCTGAGGCCTCCGTTCCTTAAATCCTGTATATAGATCCTTCGCCATAAACCTACGTAAATCAAGTATGCCACCACTTGCGTACCTTTTGCCAGTAGTTCAGGCTACTGCCATCGCCACCATTTCCCTAGCGGTCTTCCGGTTTGCTACGGTAATCTTTTACATTACGTGTTGAGTGATCTACGTATCTTTTGATTCGTATAGTTAGTATATTGATATTTAAAAATCTTTCCAAGGCACCATTAGGTATAGCCTTGGTTATAGTATTAGAAGGGTTGTCTTTGCCATAGATCTACCGGAACTTATCGATTTCCCGGGCTTTGTATGCCTTCCTTAACGCTATTACGTCTATTATCAGGCGTTTTTTATTGGTTGTTCCTAGTTTTAATAGGTATTCGTAAAAGCTACGAGAATCGGTACATACAACTACAGGTATCGGTAGCAAAGCTAGCTATTTGGTGACAATCCTTAATGTTCCGTTAGTTACCATACCGATATCAAAGCTTACCATTATACCGTAAACTTCAGATATTAACACGTTCCGAGTTATACGCTTACACTTAACAAATATCCAATACATAAGGTTCCCAGTGATTGTAAACTTCCCTTTAAACTTATCCTCGTAAACGAGTATTATTAGAAAGCCTATTTACAATACAAGGTTAGTATTGTTAATGAATAACCTATTCGTAAAGATTATTAACTTCGCTTTTATTTAATTTACAAAAACCATGTTGATTTCTCTTTTTACGTGGTCTATTTTCTACTCAATCCACTTATTTCACTTGTTAAAGTCTTTGTTTCACGGGTTTTATACTTGTGTTATAGTATAAAGGTCGTCCGATGCTTCCGGTTAATACAGCGTAGCGATATAGGCTGTATATGCCCTTTATTTTAGATATCTTTATACTCATGCCGCGTCAGCCTTATCGATAATCTTTAGGTTCGTAGATTACCCCTTTTAGTGTAAGTAAATGTAAGTGTCACTTTTAGCCTTAATACTATGTATATGGAGTAACGATCCATTAAAGTTAAATTGTATACCCTTAGGTAACGTTTCGATTGACTTATACTTTTAAAAGCCTAACTTTTTGATAACATATTGTTCCGCCATTACAAATATAGAATCGCTGAGAAAAGGGGTATCGAGGTTTATATAAATATGATATCAAAATTTTCGCCCTTTATAATTAATAGGTACGTATGAAATTTTAAAGTCATTACACCTAGCCTCTTTCTAAAATATACCTAATACGCTCAAAACTAATAAACGCCAACCTTAGCCAATCCGTATAAAGGCTTGATATAATACATTATTGAGCTAACTGGAAACTTATCCATTAGTCCCTATGGTAGTTCCAATAATATAATCCGATAAAGATCGGTGGTAGATTGCGTGTACGCCTACATTATGTCTCGGCTATTGAGTATGAATGAACCCTTTACGCCAGCAATCAAACTAGTCACAATAAAAACGATTAAACGCTAACTCATCTTTTAAATTGTAGGCAATTAAGGAAGCATCCAATCCTTACTTTTATTACCGTATTTTTAGGCGATTAGCCGTAACTTTTCGTATGGTCGGTCTGTGGTCTTACCATTAACCTCGTAAATTATCCTCAACTTAAAAAAAGTAATATCTCAGCTTTTAAATTGCGTTAACGGCATAAACTATACGACTCTTCGTGAAAAAAAGGCGTTAATTTCTAATTGGTTACTTTCCTTAAGAGGCCTACCAGGTATATTAATAATGCCTTCGATACGTAGCTTAAGGACAAGTTCTCCATTAGACTTCTCCTTCTAAAATACACATGCTGTTATATATACTCTGTCAGGCCTATAATCTTCATCTTCCTTCTTTTTAGTATATATCTTTCTTTTAGGTGGTCTTTCATGCCGTCGGCGTTCTATCGACTTGTTAAAAGCCGGTTTATGAGGGTTGTATTAGCTGATTCGTTTGGCTCGAAGATTATCAATATTGAGATCTTTATCAAACTTAAGGGGTCTTTTATACGACTTAACTTATATGGCTCGAAAAATTACGGGGCCGTTAATAGTTTTAACCACCACGTTTAAATTAGTAATACTTAAGATCTTATAAGGCCTATCCTATTTACCTAACTTGCGCTACATAAGGATTTTACTCTAAAGGGGGAGAAAAAATACGTCTGTTATTAAAGGTTTGTTTTTGGTATTAAGGGTATCGTTAACCTGGAGGCGTACCGATTCCTTCCTTAGTTCCTTTAATGCTTTCCTATTGTTATGACTCAAGCACGTTAGTGGGTCAGGAAACAGGCCAGCATGCAGCTGAGCTACCGAGAGCCTGAAGTCCAACACATCAGGCGGGGAACATCTCTTTATCAGCAACAGACTAGGCAACCCTCCAGGGTTAGGGTTATCTAGATAACAAGTGCTCACTGAGCCTCAGTGAGCACCGGTGAGCTTCAGTACTGAAGATGGTATGAAGGCCATAGGATATAAGGATACAGTTATTACCACACAGATAGTATTTCCTTCATAGCTCTTCAGTTGTCAATCTAAGTATTCAGTCTACACACCTGAATAGCCTAACGGCTAATGATCATTCTACAACACGAACAAATATCTTTTATTGCACTTTTGTTACCTCTGCTACCTTACTGCTAATATAAGCCCCCTGACATCTTCTATTTACTCACGGGTATTTAGTGTGATCATTACACCTATATGCCATTACATGCTTCCGGGTGCTTAACGAAAGTGGTAACTCAGCTATCATATGTGGGTAAGCTCCAAATACTAGCAAAGTTGGTACAAGTCCGTTAGGTCTAACAGTATCGTTAAAACCTTTCACCGCCATCCAAAGCCGTACTTCTTAACTTATAAATCTTCCGATTTCCAATGTAAGGATATCGTAAGCCCTTCGCAGGAGTGCGTATACCATCTTTACCTTACTAATACCCCAGTGAGCTTCTACAAAGACTTGTTTGCACTAAATCCCTATTGACTTTACATTAGTTTAAAACTTTATTGTAACAAAGTTGGTACCGGTATCGTAAACTAGCACGTCTGATGGACCAAAATACGTATCAATCCACAAAGTGCGCAATACTTATCATATTTTCTTCGCTATAATGGTCTTAAAGAACTTAACGCCGTGAAAACCGTGACGGAGTCCACGACTTATAATACTGGCTTACCGTCCAAATAAAGAACATTTACGAAGATTTCCGAGTTAAAGTCTTAATATTCTTTCAACATGAACTTGAACCTTAAAGAGGCTTGCGAATGTATCTGGCAGTGGTAGCAAAGACGTTTAACTACCTCCAGTGCTGGTAGATCCACATCTTAGTGGCCAGCTGCCTTCAAGACCTTGTAAAGCCTTTCAGTTGCCGGATGGTGAAACCTACAATGTAGTTAACGAAGTTCTGCCTCCTTCAAGTTCAATACCACTGCCTCTAGTCCTTGAAGATGGAACCAGAGATGCCCTCACTTGAGGCTGAGTGGAAACCTCTTGCCGGCCTTAACATGTATCAGCTCATCAGTCTGAACATCAACGTTGACACCGAAGTTCTTCATGTCTTCAAGGTAGAGGAGGAAGGGGGTAGGGGATTCCAAGATGTAGAAAACAATAGGGCCAATAACAGTGTGTTGATAGGCCCTAGACGTTGCAACTTTGTCGATTCGAATGGTCTTCTTCGAATTAACAGGTGCATTGCAGTAGTCAGATGATGGATGTATTGTTCTAAGTTTGTTAGACCGCTAACCAGTCTACACTGTAATTTGTATGGCCAATTGCTTGGCTCGTGCCCTGGAGTGAAGTGTAGCATACTGCACTCGAATTACACCCAATACGTTAAGTCCGCAGAAAGCAATACACTTGCAGTACGGTCAATTTTACTGGCAGTAAAGTTGACCTACTGCATTGCATGCAATACTATTACAATATTGTTCCAACAATTGCTTATAAATAGATGGAAAAATGAAATCAGGATAAGTACCAATGAGCCTAGCACAAATATAATAGTTAGCTAATATTGAATTTTTGAACAGATAACAACAAATAATCAATTCCGTCTACAAGGAGACGGAAATTTTCTCTGCTACAAAATCTACCGATAAAACGAAATAACGTCCTAAACTAAAACGAAATACGATGAAGTAAATACTTTAATTAATTGAATATTAAGAATAATTCAATTATGTTATTATAATATAGATTATACAAGTAGTGAATCAAGCGAAAAGAGTCGTAACGAATTAAAATATCATGAAATGAAATAGAATGTGAAATATTTATACAATAGTAAATCGGATCAATACGAATAGAAATTACGATATGATATATCAACAAAAACTCCTCGTATTGATTTCAAAGAATGTTCATTTTTTAAATATAACCGTAGTAACAAACAATGATAAAATTGAATCATGAACTTTTAAAATCCATAGTTATTGAAAAAGTAAAGATATTATAAATATAAATCCTGTTGGTAGACATTTATCGTCGTAACGTTGTCAATTCAAATCACTGTGGTTGAAGTGACTGGTGCTTTATTGAAATTGGTTGTAGTTGAGTTGTAAGTTTCAAGTTTGGATGACCACTAGCCGATTTGCATACTAACTTGTATGGTCAAATTCTTTTGCCTGTGCCTCACTTTGAAGTGGGCGCATACTGTGCTGCACTTGCAGTGCAGTGTAGTTAAATCCCACAAACTATAGTCAATTTGCAGTACGTAAAATCAATTTTACTGTAAGTAAAGTGAATTTTCATGTACTGCATTCGACTGATATTCCAACAATAGCAGCATTTTGTTTTGTAATTGCACGCCAGCGTGACCTGCCATCAATTGGTAGCAACCGCTGAAATATCTTCTCAATCAACAAACCAATTGCCTGTGAATTCCCATTAATCTATACTGAAATTAACATTAATTATGACTCTTTATAGCTCTTTTACTCCCTTCCTCCGGAACCTTCGTTTCTCAACACCTATTACACAGATTATTAGCCACAAAACTATGAGTATTACATACTTTACCATTAACGTACCTTTTTCCAGTAGTTTAAATTATTATTATAATCACCTTCGTTACTATTGAAATTAATATTGCTCCTCCAACAGTCTTTATTTTTGCCAAGGTAACCATCTTTCTCTACGTTATGTTCCGAGCGGTTCAAGTAATTCTCTATTTGTATGGTTAACGTACTGCAATCTACAAACCTTTCCAGGGCGCTATGAGACGAGAGCTTGGTTATAAAATTAGCGGGGTTGTTTTAATTGTTAATTTACCGGAATTTATCGATTTCTCGGACTTCTTATACCTTTTTAAAGCTACTACGTTTATACTTAGATGTTTTCAATTCATCGTGCCCATATTTAATAGGTATTCGTAAAGGAACCGGAAGTTTTTACCCACTACTATAGGTATTAAAGGTTATTCTAGTTAATTGGTAATAATTCTTAATATGCCGTTAGTTTTCATACCGATATTAAAGCCTACCATTATGCCATATACCTCCAATATCAGCACGTTTCGTGTTATACGTTTTTAACTTAACGTACATAAAAAATACGAGGTTTCTGGTAATTATAAATTGCCCTTTCAATATTTACTTATTAACGAGTATTATAAGACATCCAATTTACGATATAAGGTTAGTATTATTGGCAATTTACCCATCCGTAAAGATTATAAACTTTGCCTTCATTAAGTTTAATGGAACCATATTCATTTCTCTTTTTAAGTAGTTGAATTGCTACTTAATCTTTTTGTTAGGCTAATTAATGTCCTTATCTTCTAGATATTGTACCTATAACGTAATAAATAGGTCGTATGATACTTTCGGTTAGTATAGCATGCCAATGTAGATTGTACGCGCTTTTTACTTTAGTAGTCTCTGTGATTTTATCTCGTCAGCCTTATTAATAGTAGTAAGGCTCGTAGTTTACCCTTTTTAACATAGGCTAATATTACTGCAAATTTTAGCCTTAATACCATAAATACAGATTAACGATTTATTAAAGTTAGGTTATATACCTTTAACTAACGTTTCGATTGGCTTAAACTTCTCAAGACCTAATAGTTAAATAGTACGTTATTTCGCTGTTATAGACCTAATATTTTCAAATGAAAAAGTATGGTTAATTTATATAACTATAATACCGAAATCTTTGCCCTCTGTAATTAATATGCACGGGTTAAACGTTGAAGTCTTTATACCCAACCTGTTTCGAAAATTCTCCTGGCATGTTAGGAACTAATAAACACTTGTTCTGGCCAATTTGTATAAAGGTTTAATGTAACGTATTATTTTGCCGACTGGAAACTTTTCACTTGAATCTTTCGGCTGTTTAACAATATAATATGCTAAAGATCGGTGGCAAGCTATATGTAAATTCATTTTATATCCCGGATAATGAGTAAAACTAACCTTTTGCATTAACAGTCAAACTGGAAGCAATTATAACAATTAAACAATGGTTAAACTTCTGGATTATAGGTGATTAGGTAAGGATCCAGTAATTATTTTATTACCGTATCCGCAAATGATAAGCCGTAATTCTTCTTATAAGCATTTTGTATTCTTATCTTAAACTTCGTAAATTATCTTCAATTTAAAACTAGTCACGTATTAGTTTTTAAATTTCCTTCACGGCATAATTTAAATCACTATCAATATAAGGAGACCTTTCATTTCAATTTAGTTGCTTTTCTCAAAGGGATTGCGTGGTGTATTAATAATGCCTTTAGCACGTAACATAAGGGCAAATTTCTCCGTTGGAATTCTCCTTTTAAGATACCCACACTGTTATATATGCCTTAACAGGCTTATAATCCTCATTATTATCCCCCTCTCTAGTATATATCTTTCTTGTAAGTAGTTTTTCATGTTGTCGAAGTTTCATTAGCTTATTGAAGATTAACTCGTAAGGATTATATAATCTGATTCGCTCGACTTGGAGGTTTTTTACGTTAGGGTTTTTATCATATTAAAAGAGACTTTTTTACGGCTTAATCTTTAAGGTTCGGAAAGTAACAAGACTTTTAACAGTTTTAATTACTACTTATGGGTTAGAATTATTTCAAATATTATACGGATTTCTTATTTTCCCGGTTTTCGCTATATAAAGAGTTTACTTCAAAGGATGAATAATAATACATTTATTGTTAATGGTTTGCTCCTAATATTAGGATCTTCGTTTACCTGGAATCTTACTGATTCTTTCATTAATTAATTCAGGTCTTTACTGTATGTTATAACATGTTTTTGGGTATTTGGCGATAGTGGCGACTCTAAGTCGTTATGTGAGGGTAGGCCACAAATACTAGAAAAGTTGGTACAAGGCTATTAGAGCTAACAGTATCGTTAAAGATCTTTACCGATATCTGAAGCCGTGCTTCTTAATTTGTAAAAATTCTGATTTCCAGTGTAAATATATCGTACGCTTTTTGTAGGAGAGCGTAAGCTCTTTTGATACTGTTAATAATCTAATAGTCCTGACTGGGAACCTGTTTATACTGGATCCCTATCGACTTGATATTGGCTTAAAACTTTATCGTGATAAAGTTGATATTGGAGTTGTAAACTAGTATATATGGTAGTTCAAGGTAAGTTTAAATTTACAAAGTATTTAGTTATTCCTACTTTTTTTTGACGTCATAGTTTCAAAAATTCGACGCCGTGAAAAGCGGTAGAAGATTTCATAACGTAAAGTACAAGCTTGCCATTGTTATAGTCCGACTTACGAATATATGTCAAGTAGGTGCAAAAATGGAGTTAACATTGAGGTACTGCGGAAGACTAAAAGATGCTACAGAGGTCCTTTGTACAAGACTTATAAGCATGGTATGTATACAGCCTATTAAGTGCCTCTATACGTAATACCTGTAGATCGTGTCCAGAGCATGCCCGAGTCGGATATTATACATCCCATTATGTATATAGTGACGTATCCTAAAAACTTAATAGTTAATAGTCCAAGTTTATAATAAATTCCTCCTTTTATTCAAGAGCCTTTAAAATTACGGTATCCCATCAGTTAAAAATTTAATACGAGTCGTATCCCGCGTAAGGTGCGAGCCAGATGCGAGCCAGCTAAACACCAAGTACGGGCCGTATTCGCGTAGTACGCGGGCTGGGAGTAAGCCTAGCGCGGAACATATAACTCGTTTCCTAATTCGTCGTATAACGTATAAGAATTACCTATCTTAGGCCGTTTACGCCGTATATTAAGCCTTTTGATACGTCGTTTAATATATATCCTAACACCTCGTATAAAGTATAGGCCTTATTAATACCAAGCTGTTTACGTTGAATATTATACCATGTAATAAAACTTACAACGCGCCTTTCAATACGCGATATAACGTATAAGCCGTATGAATTCCGGGCAGTCCACGCCGTATTTTACACCTTCTAATATATTATATAACGCGCCTTTCAATATACTGTATAACGTATAGGCTGTATTAATCTCGGGACTCTTAAATTATATAATGCGTCATCTAACTCGTCGTATAATCTATAAATATTGCTCATTCAGGTCCGCTTTTACCGATGAAAAGGGTTCTTATCATAACTTTTAAAACTTTTTTTTTTCATTTTCCTTCAATAATCTACCCTCTTTTATCTGTATTTATGAAGTTATTTTATAATAACCTAAACTGAAGCCCTTTTTTAATTTTGTTATGATAAACGACGTATTTTACATTTCGAGCATAAGTTAAACGGTTATTAGTATACTTAGTGAATACAACCAACCTTTTTCAAAGATATACTTTACTTTATATCCTAATACGTTTTACCGTTAATTATATTATATAGCCCTCAAAGTTATTAGTAACCTCTTTGTATTCGGCGATAATAAAAACAAGGTTGAACTCCCTTTTTTATAAGCTACAGATATTTTTAAATTTCATAATAATTTATTATTCAATTTCAAAATAACATTAATTTATATCTGAGTCCACCGCGTCCAAGAATATTGCGTCCATTGGAATGTTTATCATGAAGAGGGAATAAAACAGTTATTTTATAGGATACTTGACTGTATATACACTCCGTCTTGTAATATATTGAGAGAATAAATTTATTTGTAACCTAGCTGAATTTCCGAACTTTAATACGGTAGCTTATCGTTATCTTTTGAAATAACATTTATATTCCATTACCTGTCTGTAAGCGTTAGAGTCACGTTCTGAGTAATAAATCTTTTTCGGTTTTTTATTTTTCCGAGTCAATTTATTCATTTATTCGGTTTTATTATGTCGTACGCGTATCAGACGTCTTAATTATTCCAGTAATACAGATTAATATACCTTTATTTATACACCCTCGCTGTACTATTTTCCAGCTTCGTTATTCCCAAAAACCCTATTATCTCTTTCAACCGTTTTTATTTATTTATCGTAACCAGACGCCATTTAATAAAGGTATATGAGCTTGAAGTATGTTTGCCACATTTCCCATCGTTACCTTGTATAAGACTTCTTATAGTTTCATCCCATATATTTCAAATTATATAACTACATAAACTATTCTTTTTATGATTAATATAAACTAGAACTTATAAAATTTAACTCACAATATTAAGGGCTTAACCGTAAAAGCCTTTAATCCACCCCCGTTCTATTTACTAACCTTATATGCAAACGAATTAATCTAGTAGATAGAAATCGAGCTAACGGGCGTACACGGATAGACCGCGTTATCCGAACCTAAACAAATATATTATAATTCTTTCTATATCGTTTAAAAGTATGTTTTCCCTGCCCCGCTACACGTTATCTGCCTCAATCGTCTTTTACTAATATTCGCCCCGTTCAACGTGATTCGCGTTCTTTAGCTTCGCCTAATACCTACCTTATACCGCGTTAATCGCCCTCGTTGATGCTGCCTAATATTTGCCCTATTTTATGTCGCCCGCTTTTATTGCCCCCACTTTCTCCCAACATCCGAGGCTAATAGTAATAAGGTTTTTAACGTTATCGGCAGTACTATTGAGAGTATTGAGATAACTATAATAATACTTTGAAGTAAAATTTAATAGGTTGTCGGCAAAAATTATTTCACGGTCGAATATTTATCTGAAAAAGTCGAATGAAATAAATCTAGCTTTATATATCGTATTATAATATACTAATAATGTATTTTCTCTCGTCGTTATTATTACTTTTTTTTCGAGATAGAGACAACTTATCGCATATAATCTTTTGAAAATGTACCCGGCATCGATATCAAAACTTCGGGCCGTATTAAAATGGAATTACTTTTTATTTCGCCTTAAATCTATTTAAAGGTATGATATATTGATAATTCCTTAACGATTATTACTCCAGATAATCGTAACCCTGTTATTGAACCAACATATTATCCATATTATTTGGTTGAGCTTTTGCAGATGAAATGTTGTAAATTTAATTTTTTTGTACATACCTATTCCCCTATCGTCTGCGATAATAACTAGTTTTCAAAGTTTATCGAATAGAACCTACGAGGTAAGATGGTTTTTAACTGCGTATTTAAAGAAATCCCTGTAATGTATGTGTCATTTTTAAAAAAAATATTCAAAAGAATATTCGACGGGCTCGAAACTCCGACTATTCGTTATAAATCATATAATTATTCTAGATTTTTATTAGATGAATTGGTTTTAATATTACATAAATTAAGTTAAATTTAATCGCCTACTTTATATCATTTCGCCGGATATTATTTACAGTTTATCGTGGTTTTTTTATCATTAAATATATATTACAATTACTTCAAATAGTTCCCTACCTTCTTGTAAATACACCAAAAACGTAAAAGCTTATTTTGCCGGATTAAATCACGACTTTGAATCTCTATTTGTCTTAGGGATAGGAGATATTTTTTACTTGTTTGCCCGCCGATTTCTGGTTATTTAATACGAATGAATTAGTTTGGAAATGTTATATTCAATCGAACTTCCAAAAGACAATGATAATTCTCAGGTAATTTTCAACTTTTAATTCTACTCGTTCATTATCGCCGTCTATCGATAGCTTATATACCGTTAAGAACAATTTCTGTACTTTTATCCAAAATATAAGGTTGTTTGATGAATAACTACTGAATTCGAGCCGCCATCGCTATTAATAAATACTACAAATCCGTAAAATCTCCATTGCATATTTCGTAACTATTTTGTATACGTTTTGGTGGTTATAAATGATATGACTTTTACTTTAATAAACTTGGATAATGAGTTTATAAAAACTAATAAATACCGTCAGCCATTGTTAATGACTAGTAAGTTAATTATAAAGTTGACTAAAATATAGGATTAATAACGATTTAGTTTAGAAAGGAGTGAAAAAAGGATTGTTTATAAGGTACGACGAGGTATTGTATCGTTGTATCATATGTATTCTCAATATATACATTTAATATTTGCGAGTTTTCTTTTTAAATTATAATACCGGTTAAGACGCGAAATGAAACATTTTTATTCAGATGATATGTAATAGGTGAATCTAAGGTTTATTAACGGGTTTTAGTCGTTAATGATTCCTAATTTGGAAGTTATAACGGTTATAGTAACGTAACGTATTTTTAGGGTTGATATTACAATTCGTAATATGTGCCGAGTATTTTAACTTAACTGGGAAAGGTATAACTCCCTCAATAACCATTTGTAGTCAAATAGAGCATAACAGGTTATTTATTATACCTTGGTTTAATAATTTAGTTAAAGTGTCCAACCCAAAAATAAAATATCCATTCGACGTGAATAAAGTTAGCGGTATTAATGCGGCCGGGCTCGAGTCGATATTATAATCGTCTACGTATCGGTATCTTTTAATATTACCGAAACCGGCGGTACGAACTCGAGTCATGTCTGAGGTAATACCATAACCGTTAACGTCTCAAAGTTTTGCTGATTCCCTTTGAAACGTATATGATCGCGATTGAATAATTAGGCTTCCGTCCTAACCAATTTATTTAATTACTACGGCGTAATATATATTTATATAATATATCATTCTATCATTTCCATATCGAAATTATCATAGCAATATGCTTGAAAACTTGCATATGGCATTCTTTAACCACAGGATGATCTTGTAATTTGTGGGGTTGATATATCCTAGTAAACGCCTTAATTTGTGGGCCTGAATCGTAATGTAAAGGAACTAAGGCCTAAGATGTCACTCAAGGTAGTCGGATTCTTTCTATTAAATTCGATGAAGAAGAGAAAAGAAACCCTTGTTAGGGAGCTGCTATGTAGTTGTGGAAGATATTACAACCCGATTACGTAATATGTAAGGGTATGCTCCCATACAGTTTCCGATCAACTTGGGAACACTTAAAAGTGTGACAATTACTAGAGCTAAACGCTTGGTAAATATTAGCTAGGTATTCGCCTATAACATTACTTTTTGGCTGCTCCCCCCCCCCCTTTTGAAATACCTAAAAAAATGACAATAAATAAAACTATACTTGTCTATAACTTTTTAAAGACTACGTTGGGAATTGAACCTGGAACTCCTACTACGGAACGCAAATGTTTTAACTATTGAATTACGAAACCGATAAGTATAGAGAAAATAAAGATAGTACCTAACATCGAATAACACTACTTAAAAAACCCTTAAAGTTCCCTTCCCTTCATTACGAGGTAGTTCAAAAAGTATTGGCGAGTTAAGGTGGGTGGTAGCAGGTATGAAATAACTATTACATAACGGTATAGAATGTAGTAATATCTCATAGAAAGTTCCAAGCGTTAAACCGATTAAACAACACATAAAAAGCGCTCCTATGCCTTCCCTTCCTATAAATGAATCCGTAACCCCCCCCTCTCAAAATCAGAATTTTCTCTTTTACAACCATATATAAATATTATAATCAAATAAAATATTTATCCCTTGTTAAAGTAATTTACCTGTGGCTATTTCATTCTCTTTTCCATCATTGTTATGGTTTTTCCCCTTTAAATCAAGTTCTCAAAGAATTATAAAAAATTATATAATTATTAAAGTTATAAGTATACTTGCGTAGAAGTAGCCATATCTTTACTAACAAACGCGTAATTCCCGGCTATACGGGTTATTGATATGTATCCTAAGAAAATACGTGAATAAATATATTTCGAATACGTGTATTATATATCGTATCATTCTTGAAAACTTTGTCAAAACACTAAGGGTAAATGAAATTCGTATAACCGCGAAAAGATTTGTAACGAACGGGTAAATACCAGCGTTCGATATCGATTTTTACTTTATTGGTATTATAAGTACCAGTTCCGGTTATTTACACACATTTTTAGACGTAAATCATAATATGAATAAAGCTATAGAAGGAAGTTTTAAAGCCTACTAAGAATTCAAAGTTTAAAAATAATGTAAACGAAAGTATTCGTAAACAGTTGTCTAGGCGTTAATAACCTGTTAAAATATATATAGGCGTAGGTCATCATCATGAAAAAGGCTTGAAGGGTTTGTTATACTATAAAAAAAAAGGTCGATACTCTTGTTAAATGTAATAACCCAAGGACCAACTGCAGGCAATGAAACAGGCCAGCGGTCGGCTGCGCCATTAAGAGCCTGATGTCCAACACATCAAGCGGAGAATATCTCTTATATCAGAAACTCAGGGCTAGGGTTAACGCACGGATGTATAGGATATCTTGGATATCTTGCTATCCAAGCTATCCAGTACTGAAGATGGTATGAAGGCATAGATATATAAGGATACGGTCATCATCACATATATAGTATTTCCTTCATATCTCTTCAGTTGTCACTCTAAGTATTCAGTCTCAGTATATTCTGAATAGCCTCAAGGCTTTTGATCATTATTTTCACGGTTGATATATTGTTCACTCAGCACCTCTGCCTCCCTGTTGATAATATAAACCCTCCGACACCTTCTATATGCTCACGGGTATTTAGTGTGATCATTATATTAAAGCGGTCTTTATACCCGTCACTTTTATTCATTCTTGTGGACTTCAGGCCCTATAGCTATTAAATATGGATCATGATTTATAAATAGATTGATGTATTAAAAGTGAATATAGAAATCTCAGCGAATAAATGCGTAGGGAATATAGTGTAAGATAATTAAGTAATTAATGAAAGTATTCTAACGTATTGATAAGAAGTTGGGGCATATTAATACAAAATTGTATACATTAAATGAAATATGTCAAAAGCCACTTGTTAAGAATTTATACGGTAATTTCGAGGATATATTTAAGTAGCTTAATGTAACTTCAGTAGGTCATTCATGTTTCCTTACGTTTATATTCGGTACCTGTTAAGTAACGGCTCCTATGTCGTTTGATAACACAAAATATGATAATTTAGGCCTGATTACAAAATTTATATAAAACCCTATTGTTATTGTTAGTTGATTTATAACGTAATTCGAAAGTGTTGAGTACGGCGATATTAAAAAGGCTTAAAAAAGGCTATGAAGTTAGGTAAACATAATTTATCTACTTAACTAAAACCTATCGATTTGATAAGTCGTTATGCTAGAAGCGGCCGATTTAGGGTTTTTTTAGAACTTGTAAAATAATTTTGGCGTGTTAATCTGGATTCATTCCACCGTCGTTACTTATAACATTCATAGTTTATGGTTGGAAGTCACAGGCTGGTTGGATCCAGAGCGGGATCGAATCGGCTTGAATCAGTTGGTTTACGTAAAACTAAGAGTATTAACTTTTCGGAGCATCGAATTCGACAAAGTAAAAATAGACCATACTTAGTATACAATATTGATCGTTAAAATAACTTGTTTTTTTTTAAAAAAAAAACTTATCTAACTTATAGTTTTGAAAGTAAATATTCATATCGTTACCGACTAGAAAGTGTTTTAAAAGAAAACTCTGCTTATTAGCGGTTTGATTTATACATTATTACTTTGAGCCTTATATTAGGTTCATTGATGATGAAATTCCCTAAACCAAGCGACCGAGTTAATACGAACCTTCTTTACTGGTCATCGATAAAACGCTGCCGTAACAGAAGACTCAACAAGAAAATGAAAGTGAAAAAGAAGGAATTTAAGCTGGGTCGTACTTATAATATTACTGAGGTAAGTAGAAAAAAAAGAATAAAAAGAACTTGGTATTAACGTTTTGAACTTAAAGTATTATTAAAACTTTCGGCAATTCTTTTAGAGAAAGCAATAGAATATAAATTATCAGTTTAAGAATTAAAGGAGTTATATAATTTATATGGAAGACCAATTTTAACCTTAAAGACCTAAACGTCACGACTTTTAAGTAGACAATTATTTTCGAGGTTAAAGGTACAACTACGATGTGACTGTACGAGAAGTTACGTCTAATCGTTTAAGGATAAGGCGATAAAGATACAGACTAAATTTTTACGCAATCGTTAGCGATTTAAGAAATTAACCAACGTTTATCAATAGATTTAATAGTAAATTAGTTAGCTTAAACTAAACGTAAGTTAACATTTAATAGCCGAAATATAACGTAAACTTATTCGTAATCGGCTATGGATTTATAACGGGTCATACTATTGTAATTACTATAGGAATTACAGCTTATTGACCCTTTAAAAACGGTAATACGATATATTATACCTTTATATGTATTGGCTTAAATAAGCGTTTACTGGTTCCTAGCCTATTTGTTTTACTTTAAATTATAGATTGGTATAAAGACTTCAATATACGACCCGTATTTACTAATCACATAAGAGAAGGATTTTGGCCTAATAGGTATATAGACTGACGATACAATTTTCATCGGAACGGCTAGCTTTATAACATTAAAATAGTAAGCGATTTAAAACTCCAAGTTTTGGTATTATAAGCCGGTAGCGACGTTGGCGAAGGGCAGTTAACTTAACTTTAATAGATCGTCAATCCATATATTTAATATTGTTATTAGCTTTCATTTTCGCGAAAAGGGTAAGGGTACTAATTTGGCTATAATCGATAAAATTGACGTGATTATGTCATGACCTAGATAGCGGTTGAGTCAGAAAACGGGCCAGTATGCAACTGCGCCACTGAGGAACCTGAAGTTTAACACATCAGGCGGGGAACATCTCTTATGTCAGCTACGATGACTAAGCAAAGTCACGTGATGGATCATGAAGGATCATAGCGATCCAAGATGATCCAAAGAATGGAGGATTATAGTGATCCAGTACGATCCAACCCAGGACAGTACTGAAGATGGTATGAAGGATAAAAGATATAAGGACACGGTCAGCACCATATAAATAGTATTTCCTTTATAGCTCTTCAGTTGTCAATCTAAGTATTAAGTCTCAGTATAGTCTGAATAGCCTCACACCTTTTGATCATTACTTGTACAATTGCGATATTGTTTATTTAGCACCTTTGCTACCTTCTTAATAACATAAACCCTCTAACACCTTCTATATACCCATGGGTATTTAGTGTGATCATTACAGATTAAGACCCAGCGATACCTGAAATAGCGTACCTGTGGCAATTACATTGTCACTTTATATTAACTGGAGACCTTTTACGACCTTTCAATCGCAACGTAAATACACGATCCAATAGGTAACGAATTTAACCGGCTTGATAAGAGGATTAAGTGGTAGATACGAAACTTAAACCGAGAAATTAATATGGTTCTAATTAACCTATTAAGAGTTAAGTTAATAATCTTTACAAGCGGTTTTTTTTACAAATAACACCGACTTATTTTTACAGTTTGGCATTATAATCACCATCGTTAAAAAAATAGGTGGGGTATCAAATTTAGTATTATCAGTAACCTAATTTTCTAAACTTTGGTCAAATATAAGAGGATTACAAAAAACGTACTAGTTTCAAATGTTTTCAGTATTATAATAGGCTTTATTGTACACTCAATACTGGGGAAAACAATTAATATTATTACCAGGCAATGAAAGATTTCTTCTATCCCAATAATAATTTATACCAATTCGAAAAACTTATTTAAATACCTTTCGAAACTCGGAACCACTAGTGGAAAACGTCTGACAATCGACGTAATGATACTTCGCGAAGCCTACGAAGGAAAAGAGATGAAGTTTTTCCGATAAATTAACGGCGAAGACAATCCTACTAATGCTATAACGAAGGTCTCTTCGAATAAAGCCATTAAAAGGTTTGTTAGTAGTAATAAGCTAAATATACGCATCGAAGGCTACGTTAATAGGCTGCCCATAAAGCTCAAATTATGTAACAGTGGTTAAAGGTGTGTTGGTAAATTAAAAGATTGCCCGAAGAGTAACGATACCGACTTATTTTATTAGTATAGCTCAAGTAAAGAACTATATGAGTTTGTAATAGAAAAACTTTTTGTAAATGTCGATAAAGGCGGACCTTAAAGCTATAAGGCAATCAACGGTAATTAGGGTCAATTTGTATGCAATTGGGTACAATTTAATGTAGAGGTCAATTGAAACTAATAGTGGTTTAGCTAGTTAACGAAGTTATAATTTAATATTTACCGAAAAAGATTTGTTAACTATATTAGCGTACGCGTACAAACTAAAAAGCTTCTCATGTTCGAATAATAATATTTATCATGTAATAGGTCAACTTTACTTACAGTAAAGTTTACTATATTGACTACAAGGATAATGTATTGTTTTGTGCGGGCTTACTGTATTGGCTGCAAAGCAAGTACAATATGTGCCCGATTCAGACTAGGGCACGGGCCAAGCGATTGGCCATACAAATTACTGCGCAGACCGGCTAGCGGTCTGCCAAACCCAGAACAATACATCCACCAACTGACTACTGCAATACTACTGTTACTTCGACGAATCGAATCGACAACGTTGCAACGTCTAAAGCCCTACCATCAAGAACATTGTATATTAAATGAAACATCCAGAATATTAAAATTGTGGGCAATATTAGTTATAAGGTCAAGGATTTGTTATTTGTATGTGTTTCAGATTCGATGTATCCCGGATCCGATACATATACATATACGATCCGATGCCGGATGCTGGCTTGGATCCACAACATAACTTGTTCAAGTCAGCTGATAATCACGTGACCAGTCCATCTGGTAAAACTCGCAGCTGATGTCACCATTCCTATTACGATTATTGGTTCACTCTACCCAGATTCGCGTATTGTTTTTCAACACAGAGTGTTCCGGTTTACGTATTGGGCTTGTATTGATAGACTTGAATACCAACATACCGCTTTACTCCCGATTGCGCAGTTTCCTACTGTTATGTGGTTCCTTTGAAACGAAAACGACAAGATGAAACAATTTCAACTCGTTGCGTTTCCCAATGCGACTGTAATCCATACGAAGACATCAGGAAATCTGGAGATAATGTACAAGGGCGATGGAATATTCCTGCTAGCATCAGATGAAGGCCCTGTTATCGTGTCTGGTCCTCATCATCCCTCAGGTGCAGGCCTTTCCTCAGGAGGGCCGCAATCTTCTTATCTTTCAACTGCTCCAGTGCACTCTCGTCACTCTGGTCGCCCTGTTTCAGCATATGCTTCTGGAACCCGTCGATAGCTACATATACCGGTACTGGTCCAGCGGGCAAACCAACCACAAATAAGTCCAAGGTTGGTTTGAGTAAAGTCCAGGGAAAGATGCAAACTCACTTCTATCCAGCAGCTCCTCCTTCTCCTCCCCCTTCCAGCCCCCGCCCATATCCTCGTTGATCCGGTCCTTTAACCTCTCCAGCGTGCTCTTGCTCTCCTCCTCCTTGCGATGCCGCTCCTCCGCCGCCGCTTTCCCCGTGACCCTGTGCAGCCCGCTGCGCACACCGCGCTCGTTCCTCTCAGTCTCTGCTCTCTCTTCCTCCTCCCTCTTGCGCCGCTCCTCCTCCTT
>JASMMZ010000006.1:29673535-29792367 GCA_038502455.1 Anisogramma anomala
GGGGGTGGTTGTTGTTGTCGTCGTCGATGTCGTCGGGGCTGTTGGTGGTGGTGGCGGTTCGGTGGTGGTGGTGGGGGTGGTGCTCGCCGGAGCCGGCATTGAGCTTGTGGAGCCCGTTGGGCGCTGGCTCGTCGTGAGGGGTGATGGTGGTGGTGGGTGCGGTGGTGTGTGTGGTCGGGGTCGACGAGGGGGGTCGTTGCTCGTGCTGGCCATCGTCGTTGTGCGCGAGTGTGTGGAAGAAGTCCATGCTGGCGCGGTGGGGTGATGGTGTGGTATGTGGTGGAGTGGAGAGTTCGGTGCGGTGGTGAAGGATGGATGGCCGTTGAAGCAAGAGGCCAAGTGAGAGAAACCAGATACAAGATGGCCTATTTTCATCACACAGGGTTGGTTTCCCTGGATTTATACAGGCCTGCCCGCGGGGAGGCCTCCAGGTGGAGGGCTACGTGCCAGAGCGACATTGCGTGTGTCCATTCCACAGTTGTCAACGGTCCAGTCAGGTGCAAGCTGTTGGCGGGACTGGGAAAGCTTGAGCTTGCCCTTTCAGTCCTCTTGGCAGTGTTCTGGGTGGATGGGAGAAACACGTCGTCATTTTTGTACCTCTCGTCATCTGTGGCCGCGTTGCGCAAGGACGTCGATCGTGTGTACCTCTGATCTGGGCTATGCAAAAGACATGCATTTGAGGAGTGCGATGGTGCATTGAGTGTGTCAACTGCTGTTCTTGGTACGCTATGTGTCATACAACCTATAGGATGTGCCCACGATGTCGGGTAAAAAAGACGGTGCAAAAGAGAATTAATTGCTATCACTACTAGAGACTTCAATCGTGTGGGGTGTTAGCCTTTGTTATACCGACAGGTGGCATCTGGCATTAATCTGAATATATAATAATACGCCACGCTACCTAGTTAGTCTAACCCTAGTAAGACTAACTTTCAATAATACATCCTCGACCTTTCTACTCATTTTGATAACATATTTCTAGATTCTTTTTTGACACCCTTTTTTAACCATTGTATACGTGTCTACATTAATATCCTCAACGAAATAAATTGTTTAAATTGCTCTAGAACACGTGTGTTACCAATCTTGAAAGAAAATAAACAGAAAATAACAAAACAATCCAACCCTTCAACAAATAACAAACATTAATAAGCCGGTTAATTTTGTAGTCTCTACTTTTATAAACCGTTGTATATATATTCACTTGAGTATTCTCTAAGAAACGCATTGTTTCATTTTCTCTAAAACATGGTTTGTAATACATTTGAATTACAAAAACACGAAAATAATAAAACAAAACAACCTCTAAACATGGAATGAATACCAATAAATCGCTACAAACGACGCTTATATCTATGAAACGACCACTTGAGAAATTTATATACATCATGTATTTATATACATTTTCTATTGTAATTGAAATATAAACAATATAGTAAAATAAAAACAATGTATTGATCTTTATTGTAAGTAACCAATAATTATGAATAATTGAAGGTGAATTGTGATACCTATCAATGTATATGTAAGAAGCAAAAAGTATGATTCATAGTTGAATTAATGTTCATTTCAAACTGTTAACGTCCATATTACAGTGAAGATTCTCCTTCCAGCGGACGTTGAATTTACATTATCTTTTTTTTCAACTATCTTACGCAATACTCATACCGTTATCATTGTTATCGTTGTTGTTTGTATTGTAGTTATCGCCGCCGTTTACATTATTGTCGCCGCTTCATCAAATATTACGAACAAATACACAGATTCCAAAGCGTGATAAGTCATTACTAAAAACATGACTTTAAAGCTCTACTGCGTATGATCGAAAAATATATTAATACATAAACATACCTCCATAATCAGTCCATTTATAACGTATTCGAAAATATTTAATTTCATGAAATTATTCTCATGAATACCTTGAACGTTCAAAGGTTGAATGTCAGGAAACATGAAACACTGTTTGTAGGCCCTTAGACGTTTCAACGTTGTCGATTCGAATCGCGATCGAAGTAACAATAGTATTGCAGTAGTCAGATGGTGGATGTATTGTTCTAGGTTTGGCAGACCGCTAGCCGGTCTGCACTGTAATTTGTATGGCCAATTGCTTGGCCCGTGCCCTAGAGTAAAGTGCAGCGTACTGCACTCGACTTACACCCAATGCGGTAAGTCCGCACAAAGCAATACACTTGTAGTACGGTCAACTTTACTTACAGTAAAGTTGACCTATTACACTGTATGCAATACCATTACAATACTGTTCCAACACTGGCGGCTTTTTGTTTTTATGCCTGCACACGCTAGTAAAGCTTGTCATCAATTGGTGGCAACCTCTGAAATCCCTCCTTAATCCACAAGCCAGACCCTTGTTAATTTCAATTAATCTTTACTGAAAACAACCTCAATTACAGCCTCTTGTAGCCCTTTTACTCTACCCCTCCGAGGCCTTCGTTCCTCAAATCCCGTATACAAATCCTTCGCCACAGATCTACGTAAGCGCCACTACTTGCGTACCTTTTGCCAGTAGTTTAAGTTATTGTTATCGCCACTATTACCCTAGCGGTCTTCTGGTTTGTTAGGGCAATCCTTTACATTACGTGCTAGGCGATCCATATATTCTTCAATTTGTATGGTTAGCGTATTGCTGTTTACAAACCTTTTCAGGGTGCTATTGGGCGTGGCTTTGGTTATAGCATTGGTAAGGTTATCTTTGCTGTTAATTTACCGGAACTTATCGATTTCTTGGGCTTTGTATACGTTCCTCAACGTTATTACATCTATTATTAGGTGTTTTTTATTAGTCATACCTAATTTTTATAGGTATTCGTAAAGGTTTCGGAAGTCAGTTTATATTATTACTAATATTGGTAACAAATTTAATTGTTTAGTGATAATCTTTAATATGTTGTTAGTTATTATACCGATATTAAAGCTTACTATTATGTTGTAAATATTTGAAATTGGTATACTCCGGGTCATACATTTATATTTAGTAAATATCTAGTATATAAGGTTTATGGTAATCGTAAATTGCCTTTTAAATTTATCTTTGTTGATGAATATTATTAAAAAGCCGATTTTCGATATAAAGTTAATATTATTGGTTAATAACCCGCTTGTAAAAATTATTAATTTCGCTTTCGTTAAATCTACAAAAATTATATTTATTACTTTTTTTACGTAATTTTTTTTCTATTAAATCCGTTTGTTTAACTTATTAAATTCTTTATTTTACGGATCCTGTATTTATATCGTAATAGAAAGGTCGTACGATATCTTCGGTTTATATAACGTAGTGATATAAGCCGTACGGGTTCTTTGTCTTAGGTGTCTATGTACTTTTGCTTCGTTAACCTTGTTGATAATTTTCAGGCTCATAGCTTACCCTTCTTAGCGTAGGCTAATATAAATACCACCTTTAGTTTTAATACTATATATATGAAGTAACCATTTTTTAAAGTTAAGTTGTATAGCTTCAGCTAACGTTTTAATTAGTTTATACATTTCAAGGCCTAACTTTTCGATAATACGTTATTTATTCGGTATAAATATAATATTTTCGAGAAAAAAGGTATCATTGGTTTATTTATTTACGATGCTAAAGGTTTTACCTTTTGTAATTAATAGGTACGTGTTAAATATTACAGTATTTATACCCAACTTGTTTTTAAAGTATATTTGGTACGTTCAAAACTAGTAAACGTTAACTTTAGCCAATTGGTATAATGACGTCATACAATATATTATCGAGTTAACCGTAAATTTATACCTTAATTTTTATTGTAATTTCAATGATATAATTCTTAACGATCGGTGGTAAACTAAGTAGATACCTACGTAATATCCCGGTTATGAAGTGTAAATTGACAATAATAACAAAAATTAAACTTTAGCTAATCTTTTCAATTGTAGGCGATTAAGTAAATATTTAGGTTTTACTTTTATTATCATATCTTTAAGTAATTAGACGTAACTTTTCATAAGGCTAACCCGTGGTTTTACCCTTCACCTCGTAAATTATCCTTGATTTAAAAATGGTCATATTTTGGGATTCAAATTGCGTTAATAATATAATTTATATAAGCCTCCGTAATGGGAGGTCGTTCATTTTTATTTCGTTACTTTCTTTCAAGGGGTTTACTTGGTATATTAATAATGTTTTCGACGTGTAACTTTAGGGTAAGTTTTCCGCTAGATTTTTTAAGCTATTTATGCCGTTGTATATATCTTACTAAGCCTTTAGTTTTTATCTTCCTCCTCTTTTATGTATATCCTCTTTTTAAGTAGTTTTTCACGTTATCGGCGTTTCATCAGCTTATTAACGGTCGGCTCGGGAGGGTTATTTTAACTAATTCGGTCGATTTGGAGGTTATTAACGTTATGATTTTTATGAAATTTAAAGGGTTTTTTATACGACTCAGTTTATATAACTTAAAAAGTTATGGGACCATTAGTAGTTTTGATTATCACGTTTAAATTAGTAATACTTAGTATTTTATATGGTCTATCCTATATTCTCAATTTAAGTTACGTAAAGACTTTTATTTCAAGAGTAAATAAAAGCACGTTTATTATTAGAAACCCGTTTTGGGTGTTACGAGTATTATGAACCTAGCGGTGTACCGATTCCTTCCTTAGTTACTCTATCGCTTTACTATATACCATAATATACTTTTAGATATTGGATAATTGTGACGATTGAATTATTTTACGTAGGTAAGTTTTAAATAAAAGTAAAGTTGATATGAATCCGTTAGGGCTAATAATATCGTTAAGATCTTTTATCGCCATTAAAAACCATGCCTCTTAATTTGTAAAGCTTCCGATTTCCAATTGAAAGGTATTGTAAGCCCTTCGTAAAATTACCTATGTTTTTTTAACCTTATTAATACTATAATAAGCTTTGATAAGGACTTATTTATATTAAATCCTTATTACCTCTATATTGATTTGAAATTTTAATGTAACAAAGTTCGTATCAGTATCGTAAATTAATACGTTTGGTAAACTAAAGTACGTATTAATCTGTCGAGTAAGTAATACTTTTTATATTTTCTCTACCGTAATTGTCTTAACAAATTCAACTTCGTAAAAAGCCGTAACAAATTTCACGAAGTATAATATTAACTTTCCATTAAGATAAAATAAGTTTATGAGAATATTTGAATAAAGTTTAAAATTTCCTTTAACATCAATTTAAACTTCAAAAGAACTTGGAAATATATTTGTTAATGGTGGTAAGAGCGTTTAACTACCATTTATATAAGAAACTCCTATTTTCGTAACCAATTATTTTTAAAACCTTATATAACTTATTAGTTACGGGGTAATTGAACTTACAACATAATTAAAGACGTTTTATGTTTATGAAATTTAATACTACTACCTTTAGTTTTTAAAAATAAAATTAGAAATACCCTTATTTAAAATTAAGTAAATTTTTTTAATGGCCTTGATATATATTAACTTATTAGTCTCAATATTAACGTTAACACCATGGTTTTTTATATCTTTAAGGTAAAGGAGGAAAAAGATACGGGATTTTAAGATATGGAAAATAATAAGGTTAATAATAGTTTTTATTGTTGTTGATCCCAGTAAAGATATTTTTCCCTAAGGCTAAAGCTAATTTTTACTTGACCAGTATTTACATGATTAAGTTTCGTAACAGTATTTATATTTCCTTGTAACTCAATGTATTACAAATATCCTTTTATTAAGTACCTTGTTACCCTTATATCTGGCATAATCATTTGAAAAACTTGTTTCGCGTACCGGTTTTAAATATTAAAAAGTTATGTAAAGTTAAGGTTTTTATCGTTATAATGGCGGTAAGGGTCTTTACCTGTAAAGAGGTATAGGAATACGTAGTCGGCTTATTATTACGTGACTTCCGGGTTAATACCGATGTTAAAGTTGGTATTTTCGTATTAGCTGATAACTTTAGACTTACTTTCATACTCCTTAAATTCATTTCCTTTGAATTACGTTCAATACTTTATATAGTTTCATTTTAAAGCGAAGGGGTATTACGTAGAGTGTATTACCTGTTTTACGTTATGTTCGGCGGCTATGTAACGTGTTAACTAATAGCCTTATTTACCCTAAATCCAATATTTTTTGATATTCAAATTCTATTTGTTTAATCGACTTGAAAGCCTTAAAAAGGGTGAGTACCCTTTTTCGTGGGTAAAGGTACGAACCTTTCATTAACCATACGTTCCGGGTCGTCCGTATCGTCGATTAATGTAATACGAACTAGAAGCATTTTTTTCGTTACTGAATTGCGAAGCTTATGGATACATACCAGTCGAGCTGGAGACTTAAATAGTTACGGTCGTTAGCGAGGAACGTAATTAGCTAAAAAAAAACCCTTCGTAAATAAGATTAAGGAATTATAAGACATATTTAAACTTTTTGTATCCTGTAATTACTTGCCGAACTTATGAGCGTAAAATGCCTTCACCAGCTCCTACGTTTTCCTGTTGCCTATTAGCGAAGTATTAGCGTATTGAACATCTAATTTAAAAGGTTTATCTCGTTTTTCGACTATTTTTTGTAATTTAATGTATAGGATTGTTTAATAATATTTTAGTCCGTATAATATTGAGTAAAGTAAACATAGTATTCGAAATAACCCTTTCTACTATCGTAAATTTCGCAAAAAGAGGCACTGTTTTTTAGGTATCGAAGGTAATAATCTTTAGTTTGGCCGGTAAGAATATTAAGAAACAACGAGTGAAAACCTGGCAACTTAACTTTTATTCAATGGTATATGTTAAAAAATAGTCGTAACTTAACATCGAGGAGGTTATACGGCTTACTGTTATACTTTTTTTTTCCCCCAAAATCTTAACGAATGCGGTTATTGCTGTATAGTCTATACCTTCTATAAATTCGCGTTGAAGAGGAAGTGTAATATATTAGTCGTAGTCTTTACCTAACTAGAAGAAATATTAAAGCTATTACTAGTATTGATAGGTCAAATAGTTACCCCCAGCTGAGTTTGGAGGGGAATAGTTAGTGGTCGTACCTATCGTAGGCTCGCGTGTAAAGCCGGTTCTTTCTTAATTTAGCTGCTGAAACTGGACGTATTAAAGAGTTTGGGGGGAATAAGCTTAATTTTGTCCTCCGTAGAAAGGTTAGCGATAATCCTCTTAATGTTAAGGGGTTCAGCGAGCATCCTACTTAATGGATTGGTGTAAAGTGCTAAAATTAATACCTTTGTCCGCGTTGGTAACCTTTGCTTCACTCGTTCGACTGTCGTTTAAAGCGTACTTTACTTTGTCACATAGGGGTAATAGGCCTTCGAGCATGTTAACGTATTCTTTATCGCTAGCACGTAAAGAAGCCCAATTTAGCTGAGGTTAAAAAGGAGGTTCCTTAAAGCGTGTATATAGGCGTTGTGATCTTTCAATCCCTTTTTCTTTTGGCCGTAGGTTCTTTAAGTATTTTTCAAGCTAAGCCAATTCGAAAAGGGTTTTTTTTAGCTTGGTAACATTACTCTTTAATATGTAAATCCCTCGATATTTAAGTTTAATCCTTAGTTTGAATTTAATAGTCTTTTAGGTTTCATTTTATATTTTAAGTGTTTAATCTCCGAAGAATTTATGGACTTTAAAAAACATGTCATTAGGATCTTCGTCGGTGACATGTTTTAGGATAGAACAGCCGACGAATTTAGTTAAAAACTTTTTGGCTAAGTCTTTATTAATATCGTATCCCTCAAAATGAAAAATATAATGCTTGGTGAAAATTGATCCAAGGGCTTTAACTTTCTCTATAAATGCCTAAATTAAAGCTACCTTGGTGTTTTGGCTTGTGGAGAGCGTGTAGGGCGAGGGACTTAGTGATTTTAGACGTAAAAGCTTGGTGTTTTGACATGAAGTCCTGTGAGAACTTGGCTGAAACTTGGAGATTCGGCGTGGAGTCGCGTGACGTAGCTTTTTTGACACGACTTAATGATTCTTCGTATTTTCTCTCCGAGTAGCAAACTTAACGATTAACATGGTATAAAGGGAGTAAAAAGAGTAAGATATAAGCAGAGATTTGGTATAGGTAGTGTGGTCGGAGGTCGTTATTGGTGGTAAAGGTTAAGGGCAAAGATTGTTATTTAACGTAGGGACTTAGTCGTTTTTCTTGTAGTAATAACAGCCATAATAGTATTAACTTAGCTGTTTGCTAACTTGCCATATTTTAAGACTTTTCACAGTTAATCTTAACGTTTTTAAAAAGGATTAACAAAGATTTCTTGGTATTTTCGAATGACTATATTGTCGTCACCTTTAAGTTACCGTTAAAACCGACGTAGCTTAAAAGTCTTTTCTACTTATTGCCGGTAGAACCGACGTAGTAATAAAGGTCCTTTACAAGAATCTTTCCTTTCCCCTAACCGTAACATAAAACGTAACAACCGGAAAGTAGATTTTTCCTTTACTTAGCCAATTTGTGCTTAACCTAATAAGCACTGATTAGTGTTGGTAAGCCTTTAGATGTTACAACGTTGTCGATTCGAATCGCGATCGAAGTAACTGTAGTATTGTAGTAGTCAGATGGTGGATATATTGTTCTAGGTTTGTCAGACCGCTAGCCGGTCTACACTGTAATTTGTATAGCCAATTGCTTGGCCCGTGCCCTATAGTGAAGTGCAGCGTACTGCACTCAACTTATACCCAATGCGGTAAGTCCGCACAAAACAATCCACTTGCAGTACAGTTATCTTTAATTGTAGTAAAGTTGACCTACTGCACTGCATGCAATACCCTGGCAATACTGTTCCAACAAACACACAAAAAAAAGTCTCTTCAAAATCTCATTTGAAAAATTATAACTTTGAAACCCAAAATTTGATAACTGTTGGCATGCATGTAGGGCGGCAACGTAACGTTGAAACAGTGTATTATTCTAACGATGGAAAAGGAAGAAACTAGAACTAGATACGAAGCTCAGCGGAGCTGAGCATGTAGTAGCTAGATGCACAGGCAGGTACCAGGGCACGTGCCAGTGCCTTCCTTCTTTTCCATCATATATGTACCCCCCAAGTAATGTACAACAAGTCCCCGGAACCAAAAGAAAAGACAATGTCCTCATTTCTAACACATAGGGCAAGAGGTGTAAGCGAGGCGCGAGATGTGAGACATGAGATGCGAGACGCAAGACGTGAGATATGAGAAGTGAGACGCGAGACGCGAGACGCGAGACGCGAAGCGCGAGACTTACTTCTCGTGGAGACTCTTCTCGTATACCTCGATTAGTTCCCTGCAGGGTTCCAATTCCTCTACGGCCTTTCACTCATCGTCTTTTAAAGTGTAGCCCTTCTAACGAACCAAATATTGAATTTGGTTTCCTATGCGGCGGCGACGATCCAGGCGTTTGTTCACAATCTTTTCTGTGACAAGGGGTGAAATATTGAACGCTGACAGTAGGATAAAACGATGTAGCGGTTTGTAGTCTTTTCCTGTGCGCAGCCAAACTTAATCTCCGAAGTTGAACTACATCCATCGGTGATTCTTATTATAGCGACTCTTGGCCTCGGCAGCTACCACGTCCATGACAAGCTGCGCATCTTTGCGCAATTGTTCCTTTATAAAGCGGATTCCGCTTGCTATTAAGATAATGTAACATTTAGTCAATTTATTAAATCTTATAATTTGAAGTTGAATAGGAATTTGTAATGGTTAACGTTAATAACTCGAAAATAGGTATTATTAATATTTCATGAAAAAACAGATATATATTCAGTTTATAGTTATTCAAAATACTTGGCAACGTAATATCGAAAGATAAACTGAAACACCTGTTTTTTTCTTAACTTATCCATTCGCTAAGGGTAATACACCATTTTTATTTTTAGCTTAGTGCCAAAACATTTCTACAAAGTTTGTCGAAAGGAAAACAAGAACTTTACGTTGCGATCCGAAATAATCTCCCTAGAATAAAGTCAGTTTAAAAGAAGCAACTAGCGGTATAAAATAATAACCCAGTATACGACTACATTTATAGTATAACCTAAAAGGAAAATGTACGCTTCAAAGTTTTACAAGTAATAGGTATAATTACGTTAAACTATTAATAACCAGGTAACGTCAACGGCGTAACGCCTAATAAAACAATGAGAAAAACGTGGACAAAATCTAAATATACAGTATATAAAGGCTTTGTAGAAACTTAAATCAGTCGAAAACTACGCATGAACTTTTAATTTTCGTTTTGTAATTAAACATAGCTGTTGGTAAGGCCTTAGATAGTTGCAACGTTATCGATTCGAATTGTAGTCGAAGTAACAGTAGTATTACATTGGTCAGATGGTGGATGTGTTGTTCTAGGTTGGGCAGACCGCTAGCCGGTCTGCACTGTAATTTGTATAGACAATTGCTTGGTCCGTGCCTTTGAATGAAATGCAACATACTGCACTCGATCTATACCAAATGCGGTAAGTCTATACAAACAATACACTTAACTTAGAATACAGTTAACTTTACTATAAGTAAAGTTAGCCTGCTACACTATGTGTAGTAATATTTTAACACTAGCGACTTTCTAGTTTGTACGTGCACGCCAATGTGATTAACCAATTTTTTTCAATTAACGTTAAACAGCAGCCTAGTTTACTTGCCAACCTCCTATCAATTCCAATTAATATCCGTACTAAGTTACACCCAATTAAATATGAATTAATTTTATTTAACCTCAATTTCTCCGTTACTCCGAGATCCGAGTTTATCAACTCCTATAAATAGTTTTTTTTTTGCTATAGGCCTTTATAGGTCTTTACTTTAACCGTGTTAATTAAACAGGTCTCTATCGTTCATTCCCTTATAGTTTTCTAGTTTACCATTACATCCTTAACTTCCGTTACGTAATTTAGGCTTTTGGGGCGGCTTGTTAATGTCGCACTCGATACGTTTAGTTAGCTTATTAACATTTGCAAACCTTTTCATAGTCTTGTTTGACATTACCTTCATCATAGCATTTGCGGGATTATCTTTACCGTTAATCCACCGGAATTACTCACTTTCCCTCCCTTTGTAAGCTTTACGAAGTGCCATTACGTCGATTATGAGGCATTTTTCGTTAGTGGTTCCGAATTTCAACCGTTATTCGAAAAGGCCTTTCGAGTCCATATAAATTATCACCGGAATAAAAGAAAATTTTAATTACTTCGTAATAAGGCTAAAGATCTTTTACAATGATATACTTATATTCAAGCTCATTATTATGCAGTAAACTTCTGAAGCTAATACGTTTTATATAATTCTTTTACATTTAACAATGATTTAGTAAATGAGGTTATATATAACACTGAACTGGTTTTTCTGTCTATATTCCTTAACAAGGGAGATTAAGAAGCCGAAATATAAAAACAAGTCGGTATTATTTACAAAATATCTGTTTATAAAGATTACTGACTTGGTATTCAACGAGTTAATTAGAGTTATATTAATTTCATGGTCTAAGTTTAGTATCTGCTACTTGAACTTTGTATTTAGCCGTTTAAAGTTTTTATCTATCGGGTTTTGGTTCTATATTGCGATAAAATGGTCGAAAATGGGTTCCGGTTAGTATAAGGTAGCTATATAGCTGCCCAAAGTACGTTTTTTTAAGTACTGTTAAGCTTCAGCCTTATAAGTTTCGTCAATTATAGTTAACAAATAACTTGGCTCTTTGAAACAAAGTTATAACCAGTTTTAATACCAAGTATACGGATTAACAATTTATTAAAGTTAAGTTGACCAGCCTTTATCATCGTTATTACCAATTGAAAATTTTAAAACTTATAGTCCTTAATCGCCTATTATTTCAATATTATAAAACCAGCAATTCCAACGAAAAGGGTATCGTTAGTTTATATACCTATTACGCCGTAAGTTTTCTTTTACTTGATTGGTAAATACGAGTTATACGTTTAAAACTAAATCGTTAACTGTAATTTAAAGTGCGACTAGTAGATTGAAATCTAACAAAGGCATATGTTAGTTAATTTAAGTAATAGATTCGTAAATTGTATTATCTTGTCTAAACGGTGAATAGCATTTAGTTCCTATGTAAATTTTAGCAATATGATTCGCTTTAAATACGTTACTAATTACGTGTAGGCCTACGATATATTACGATTATAAAGCGTAGATTTACCCTTTGTCTTAGCTAGTAAATTTGCTATTGAATCAACCACTAAGCGTTGGATAATTTCTTGAAATTGTTTGCGATTACGTAAGGATTTAGTCGTTAACTTTATCTTTTTATCATTAATAGATTCAACGTAACTTTTGGTATGGCTGCCCCATGATTTTGCCTTGAACTTCGTAAATAATTCTCGACTTAATGATCGTAATATTTAATTTTTACAGGTCAAAATCGGTTTTCAATACGAATTATATAACCCCTCTAATTAATGAACCGTTTATTTTAATCTTGTCGCTTTCCTTAAATGGTTTTCCAAAGGATTATATAATTTCTTATGTTCGAAGCTTTAGTATTAAGTCTTTATTATCCCTTTTTTGCTTACCCAAGTAGTATTATAGATATGACCCGATACATATTTTTCTTTTTTAACGTTTTTCTTTTTCAGGGGTCGTTCGCGTCGACAACGTTCTATCGGTTTATTAATAACGTATGGCAGAAGTTCGTATCAACTCGTTCTTTTAATTTTAGGGTCTTCAATGTAAATAACACTGATATAAGGTTTGACCTAAGTAATTGAGAAAGATATAAGATTGTTAACAGTTTTAATAACCACTTTGGAGTTTACAATATTTAATATCCTATGTAAGCCCTTTTATTTACCCGGCTCCCATTATACGAGGACTTTATTTTATAATGGCAAAGTAAATACGTCGGTTGTTAAGGGGCCGTGTTTAGTTTTAAGGGAGTTATTAACCTGGTGGCGTATCTTTTCTCTTTGAATCACCTTAGGAATTTGCCGTAGGCCGTAATACGTTTTTAAGTACTAATTGATAGCGAAGATTTACTCGTTAAACGTAGGTACGCTTTAAAGACTAGTAATATTAGTATTAGGCCGTTAAGGCCTATAGTATCGTTTAGATCTTTTACTCTTATTTGTAGGCGTGTCTCCGGATTCGTAAAGCTTTTCATTTCCAACTTATAGATATTATACGTTCGGCAAAGTAATAAGTATACCTTTTTAACTTCTTTAATAATTTAGTAAGCTTTTATAAGCACCTGTTCACATTAAATTCGTATTTTTTTGATATTTTCCTCAAACTTCGTGGTCGAAAAGTTGGTACCGGTATCGTAAACGACGACGTCAAGTAAACCTAGATACGTGTTAATTTACAGCATTTTTACCGTTTTGTACGTATCCTCTATTAACAGGAACTTTAAAAACGTGTCCCCGTAAAAAGAGGTTATCAAGTCAATGGTGTAAAAGATATGTTCATTATTCAAGTAAAATATATCAACCAATATTTTACAATTTAATTCTTTGTCGTTTTTTAGTATAAACTGAAATTTTCGTTGGGATTAGGAATACAATTAATAGTAGAAGTAAAATCTTTCGATAGTTTTTGGGGTAAAATAATTTACGTTTTCATACCTTACGGATCTTTTAACTTTATATAGGTTATTAACGGTTGGTTAATTGAATCTCTAGTGTAGTTAATGTATCTCCAATTTAGTTGAAGTTAATGTTATTGCTTTCGGGCCTTCAAGATCAAGTTATAAGAATTCCTACTTAAAAGCAAGGGAAAACCTCTGGTCGCTTTTAAACAGTTAGTTTACGTTAACGTCGACATTAACTCTAAGGGTCATTATATTTTGCAAAAGATAAAGGAAAGGTGTAGATTATTAGAAAAAATTAAAAAAAAATTCTTTTTATAATGATTTAAATTACCGTTATCCCTAATATCAATAGATATCTACCTGTTTATAGATCATTTTAGTCTTGTTAGCATCATAACTATTAATCTTGGTAATTATAGTATACTTCCTCCGTAATGTTACGTATTACGAATGGCCTCCTATTAAGTACCTTATTACCCCTGTGTTTGGTATAATACTTTAAAACATGTGTTCCGCGTAACGATTGCCAAGATTAAAGGTGTGTAAAGTGTTAAATGATTAGTTAAGGTTAAGGTAAGGGTTTTCAACATTTGAAAACTATAAAAAGTCGTGGTTGGATAATCATTAGGCCGTATTGAAAGCAGTGTTTTGGTATTACTTAATTTACTTGGAGGTATGAACGCCGTCAATTAACTCTTCGTTTTCTAGATCTACGATTTAATTTAGGTAATCCTATTTTGAAGTAGTAGGGTATTACGTGTAATATATGAACTTCCTCCTATTATGATTAACTATTGTGATATCGAGTTAACTAATAGTTTCATTTATTACAAATTTAGTATTCCTTATCACTATTACAAAGATAATACTTATGGTTAATAAGTTCGTTTAAATTTTAGCCTTATTAGTATTAACGTAATTATTATCTCTAATTTGTAACCTGTGAGCCATACCTTAGGCGTTGTAGGCATCTGTAACTATATTTGCGGTCGACGTAATTAACTACAGTCAAGTTTTTTCATTTACATTGGAAAAGTTGTCGACTTAGGAGTATAAATTAAGTAAATTTGATATACATATTATTATAGAGGTAAACGAAAAACTTAACAAGTTCAAATAATTTTATAAGTGAAACTTAAGCGTTTATAAAACGTATTTGAATTCTTTAACACCTGTAACTAATACCCGTAACTATTCACGAAGTATAACTTCGTTCATGTAGACTTTTCCAATTGTTTTCTAGTATAATATTAATTTATCGAGTATTTAATTAAGGATATTTGTTGGGCTTCTTTCGTTTTTCTTTTTTCGTTATTCTTGTATTTTACCGCATGGTAACTTAATATATGTGGTATTAAGCGAGGTAAATATCGTATTCGAAGTAGATTTTTATATTATCGTAAATTTTGTGAAACGTAGTAGCTTTAATGAGAAAGGTCAGGTAATAATTTCAACGTGTCATGTAAAGATTTCGCTGAATAGTAAGTGAAAACCTAAAGGGGTAACTTCTATTTATTTACAAATATTGAAAAAAGACATTGTTTTGATATCGAAAAAGTTATACACTTCTCGTTTTACTTCCTTAGATCGTTTTAAATTTTGGAGAAATCAGTAAACAATTTATAATTGATATTAACCATTTTAAAAGGTTTTAGGGGTAAATCACGATAGTTATCTTACTTTTGATTGGTATTTACTGGTAATTTAAGCTTTATAACTTTCGAGGCACAGTATTAAGGGTAATTGCTAGTCGCATGATCCGAGGGGTAAAGTCATGTGGTAGAATTTGTAGTAGGCTTTCGCGTATAGGAAAACCTAAAAGGTTAGGGTTTTCAAAGGGTTTTTCGATTAAATTACTGGGAAACGATAGGTATTTGAAGTTTTTAGGAGGCCTAACGATCTTAGTTAATTAACTGGTGTAATACACTAACGTTAATACCTTGAGCCGTGTTGGAATCCTTTACTTTACGCATTTTGCCACCGGTAAAAGCACACTCCGCCTTACTAAAAAAGCTGTTAAACTGCCGAATAGTTGAATTAACTTTTTATCGCCAACGTATAAAAAGGTTTAACTTAACTAAGGTTGTAAAAAAGGTCCCCTAAATCGCGTATAATGGCAGTAAAGTTCCTTAATATACTTTCCCTTAAGATGTGGATTTTGAAGGCGTTTTTAAAGCCTATTCAGATAAAACGTTTTAATATTAGTTTTAAATTACCATATAACGGTATATAAACTTCTTTCCCCTTAGGCTTTTTATTAATATTGAATTTGAATACTTTTAAAATTAAGGTATTTATGGTATTGGGCTAATTACCAAAGAAATTATAAAAGTCGTTAAAGTTGTAGTTAAGGTTGTTAGTATTATAATACTTAACGATATAGCAGTCGACGAAATTAGTAAAGATTTTTTTTTTAATTAAGTCCTTATTTATATTCTGTCTTTAAAGGTGGTGATTGTAATATTTAGTAAAAAGGTGTTCGTGGACCTTGACTACTTCTTTGTTGGCAAGGTTGATAATGGCTTTCAAATGGGCGCTTACGGTAGAAATCTTAAAGTTTTAGCCTTTGAGGACTTGGTAAGCGTGTAAGGCGAGGTAATTGGTAATTTGAGGCGTAATGACTTGGCGTTTTGGCGTAAAGTTGCGCGTAGATTTTGCGATTTAGCGTGGATTTTCGTAACGTAGCTTTCTCAAAGCGACTTGGCGATTTTTCGTGTTTTAGCTGGAAGCAGCGAACTTAACGATTAAATTGGCGTAAGGAAAGTAAAAAGAGTAAAGTAGAGGCAAAAGATTAGTATCAAGGGTAAATTCGAAGGTTGTTATTAGTAATAGAGTGCAAATATTGTTTATTATTGTTGTTTGGCCGTAGGACCAAGTCGTTTTTGTAATAGTAGCACCTATAGTAGTATTTACTTAGTCTTTTGCCAAATTGCCGAATTTTGAGACTTTTGATAGTTAATCGCAACGTTTTAAAGAAAGCTTTAGTAAAAATTTCTTAGTATTTTTAATAGCGATACCGTCACTACCTTTAATATGCTGTAAAAGCTGATGCAGTTCAAAAGCCTTCTTTACTTACTGTCGTAAAAACAGATGCAACAGTAAAGACTCTTTACCAAATTCTTTTCTTTACCTTAACGTAAACGTAAAACGTAACAACCAGAAAGTTTTTTTTTTTTTTTTTACTTAGATAATCTGTACTTGACCCAATAAGCACTAATTAGTGTTAGTAGTACCTTATATTGTTACAACGCTGTCGATTCGAATCGTAGTAGAAGTAACAGTAGTGTTAGATTAATCAGATGGTGGATGTATTGGTCTAGGTTTGCTAGATCGCTAGCCGGTTTGCACAGTAATTTGTATGGCCAATTGCTTGGCCCGTGCCCCAGAGTGAAGTGCAGCGTACTGTAATCGACTTACATCAAATGAGGTAAGTCCACACAAACAATATACTCAACTTGTAGTACAGTCAACTTTACTGCAAGTAAAGTTGACCTACTCCACTGCATATAGTACTATTCTAACAATATCGAAACAATAACGATAGTCCTTTTTTACTATTTTCTTTTTAAAGAGAAAATTTAATTTATTTAAGGCTATTATTATACGTTTTATCACAACGTATTTTTTGTTATTATAAGCATTTTAAAAGAATCTTTGTACAAAAAAATTAGAAATCACCTGATATTAGCGCTTTACTTCGACTTAATTATAAAGTAAACGGTTTATTAAGCGCAAAAGGTAACCTTTTTTAACACTGTTTACCACTTTTTCATTTTGGTCGCCTTTTATAAGGTTAATGTCGGTAGAGATTTAGACATTTCAATGTTATCGATTCAATTGGTCGAAGTAACAGTAGTATTGAAGTAGTCAGGTGGTTGATGTATTGTTCCAGGTTTGGCAGACCATTAGCCGGTCTGTACAGTAATTTGTATGGCCAATTACTTGGCCTATGACCTCGTGTGAAGTGGGAAATATTATACTCTATTTACAAATAATATTGCAATCTTACACAAAACAATAAATTTAACTTGCAATTAGTATAGTTAACTTTACTGTAAGTAAAGTGGACATTTTAAATTTCGAATACTATTATTAAAATACTAGCGGCTTTTTAGGTTGTGCGTATGCGTTAGTGAGGTTAACCAATTTTTTCCAGCAAGTACTGAATTTCGACTTCTATCATTGGCTAGATCCCTGTTAATTTTAATTGACCTCCATATCAAATTGCACCTAATTATATAGAAATTAACCCTAATCGATCCATGACTTCTAGGTTGGCCTTTATCAACTCCTGTTTTCCACCATACGCCTTTGTTATTATTTACGAAAATCTTCCTGGGAAGATTATTAATTTGGTCTTTCCAAAGTCGATTAGAACTTTATTGATTTTTTTGTTCAGATTCTGCATCTATTACTTAATCCTTTTATTATTCCGGTTAAAGTCGTTATTTGTTGGGTTTTATACCTAGTACGTAATGAACAAGTCGTAAAAGGTTTCCAGTTAATATTAGGTGGTTATATAGCTATCACATATACGTTATTTTTGGTATCTCTAGGTCTTAGCCGCGTTAATATTATCTATTATAGCCACATTAGTATCATAAGTCTTTTATTCAAACCTAAAGTTAGTCTTGATACCAAATATACGAATTGACAATCCGTTAAAATTAAGTTAATTACCCTTCGTTTACGTCGTTACAGGCTTATAATTTCAAGGATTGGAACCCTTAATCGCCTGTTATTCAGATATTATAAATCTACTCATTTCAAAAAAAAGAGTATTGTTAGTATATATATGTATTAAGCTGCAATCCTTTTTTTTCACGTTACTAATAAGTATGGGTCGTATGTTAATGACTTTATATCTAGTTGTGATTTAAAATAAGATTGGTAAATTAAAAACTAGTTGACACTTACTTTAACCAATCTTTATAAAGGCTTTAAATATCGTATTACCGTTTTTAAAGGGTAAATAGGTCGTATTTACTGTAGCAATTCCAGTAGTAAGAATCTCTGTAAATTCGGTATCAAATACGTATAGGCTTACGTTATATTTCAGTGAATTAACGTAAATTTACCTTTAGTTTTGGTTTACAAACTTGCTTCTAAAGCGACCATTAATCGTTAGCTGATTTCTTAAATAGTCAACGATTACATAAGGATCTAGGTTTTGCTTTCATGGTCATATCCTTACGCGAATAAATGTGACTTTTCTTACGGCTGCCACTTAGTCTTAGCTTCAACTTTATGAATATTCCTCGACTTGAAAATCGTAATATTCGGGTTTTAAAGGTTAAAATTAGTTTTCGATACGAATTACATAACTTTTTAAGTTAGTAAGCTGTCAATTTCGATCTTATCGCTGTTATGAACTCAGGCTATTGGCTATTAAGTCCATAAGCTACGTGATGGTATATGTAATGGGATATACAGTATCTGGTCTGGATCTAGTCTGGGCGCGGACCGGGCGCGGTCCATATACAGCATGTATAAGGGCACATGATGAGCTGAGTACTAGCCATACTACTAAGTTCGGCAAGATGGGTCATGGTAGCCTCTACTAGTATTTTTCTATACCTTCATAGTAAACTTTATTTAACACCTACTTGGCATATTATTGTAAGTCGAATTATAATATATTATTAAGGTCCTCTTTTTTATTTAAGAATAAATGTTACCCGCATTAAACTAATCGATGATGAAAATTCATGACTTTACTCTACAATTTAACATTATCTGAAAAAATGTCCCATCAACGAATTTCAAATCCCCCACCTTTAAAAATATACCTCCTACCTATTCTGGCCTACTGGAACCGATATTTTTCGTGCATAGAACACTAGAGGTCATATAGCGTCTTCTATAAAGTAATTATAATAGCCGGGTGAATCGAATATCATTTTCGACTTCATATTTACCCTCGTTCAAGTTGTAGCTATGATGGAATAACTTGAGGCCAAATTAACGGTAATTCGTGTTAGTTTTTTATTCTTTTAGGCTAAGAGAAAACGATATAATCAATCGTAATTCGACAGATTTCTTTTTTCGTTAGCGGAGACGCGTTAAACAATCGAATTAATATTAAAAGCGGGAAAAAAATATTAATTGGAAAAAGTTGGTATATTTTTCTTGACGTATAGGGTTATTATACGTAGGCGGTTAAACAAACTGTTACGGCGTATTAAAAAGCCGGTGGACATAAAGGTTTATACGATACAGGTAAGTTTTTCGATTGTATTAAGGCTTCTTTTAACATTTTTGAACGCGCGGATAATGCTCCAATTTGAATCAAAGGTATTGTTTATAAATAATAAAAAACTACAACTACTATTTGATATTAGGTTAGACATATTGATAGCTTCAACGGGCGGATCAAATAAGGCTTTAACCTTAAAGTGTAATTACTAAAGTTTTCGCGTATCTCTAAGTATCGAAGACAAATTTATTACGGTAAGAATAAACCTGGTAAACTATATTGTAGCCCTAACGAAGTACTGCGAGCTTGCCAACGAATTAAAGTTTTCATATTTAAAGTAACGCTTTGGTCGTTAATTAGCGGAACCGGTATATACATAAAGACCAGATAAAGATATAGTTATACCGGGAGTTTAAGCTATTTATGTATCCTCGTTAAAGGGTTATAATAATCGCGGCTAGTTATTTTAACAAACCCATTCGGTACGTATTTAGGACTCAAGATGTAGGGCGACGTGGATAACGGCGACGGAATACCGAATTAGGCTGGCTACGAAGCGTTGCTAATACTATGGTTCGATGAACTATTACTGACTTAATTACAAAATTAGTCCGATATTACCGCCAAGGTAAGTGTATACGGTCCAAGTTTAAAAGGTAGAAAAAGATTTATTATTGAAGATGACGGGGGAAATTGAATTTTGAGATGAAGTTTTGTTTCGGGGTTATATAGCCTTCACCATGTAATTATAAAATATAATAAAAAATCATAGTTTAATTAAAATACGTATAAACAAAAATTCGTCTCTTATTCTTATACTTTTGAATCATACCTACTTTTTGAACATTTATGTTGATATTAACTATGATTATTATCATTTCATAAACAAGGCTTTAATATAACCATTAAGAATAAAGTAAATTCGGCTATAATTCCTTCGAAATACAGGAATAATATTAGGATTACGTAAAAATACATGTATTACCTTAATATCCCAGTATTGAATGATATTAATAGATAGTCGAATCCGATATTAATATATATTATTGCTAGAATATTGTGGAATATTGTTTTTGAAATACGTTAGATCCGATATTAATAAGTAGTTTCAAATCTTAGTGGTAGCCGTTTGGTAATTTATAATTGAGAAGGATGAATTATCGACAGGGTAACAATACGTCTTAGGTTGGGGGATATACGAAATATTATAAAATTAGTTTTTATCGATTTGGAAAATTGTTTGTATAGCGTAAGAAAACGTGTGGGGAATGAGGTGTAATGAACTTTTGTTATGAGTTTTTATGAAATAAGCGGATTTTGCAAACAACAGCGCCGACTATTATTAAAACAATGGATTAATTACGTCTTTTACCAAAATAGGCAAAGCTTCGCGACCTATTCAATAAGGAATAGGTTGCAGTTTGATCTCTATATAGAAAAAAAATCAATTATTACATTTACATCAAATAAAACAAAGATAAAGTTTTATGAAAATGATTTTGAAAACTACGATACTTAATGTTATAAGATTAACCTTGCGAATTTAAACGTTATGTTACGAAATCAATAGATAAGGGTTAAATTCGATTTAATTTCTTATCGTCCGCAGCGCTGGTATTATTAATTTATAAGTCGAAAGAAGGATAACGGTTCTATGTCGAGTACCGGATATTACATAGAATTACCGAAGAAAATCTGTTTCCTTTACCTTTAATTAAGTAAACCTGACGCGCATTATCGAAGTCGATGTAAGTTACGAAACTAAATATTCGATCGGCTTTTTACCGTATTCTGGTTATACCCGAATAGGAAAAATTAACAGCTTTTTATACACGTTCTGAGTTATTTAAGTAGTTATTACCCCTTTTGAATTAGCGGAAACGTCGGCGACATCTTAATCATATATTAATCATATAATAGTGGATATTTTGGATCCTTTCATTATAGCTTATCCAAACGACCTTTTAATGTTTTTTTCCGGTACTAAGTAAAACTATATAACGATAATTCGCGTGGTTCTAAGATGGTTTCGTAATATTAGGCCAAATTTTCATTTAAAAAAGTGATACTTGGTAATTAAGAAGATTAAATACTGTTTTTCATCATAACGGTTAAAGTAAATATCCGGGGCGGCCCAAGAAAAAAATCCTGGTAATACGTAAATAAAAGTTACATATAATTCGAAAAGTTCGAAGCTTTTTATGTTTTACTAACTTTTATTGAAAATTTATTGGTTATTTCTCTCAATTGACTCATTATCTCATTTGATCAACGAATTTAGAAATTTTTTAAGCTTAGATAAAGCGGTTGAAACACGTATTCTAAACCTTAAAAGATACCTTTATTATGGCTCCAGTATTGGTATATTGGAATCAAGATTAGCTAACGGTAACCAAAACTAATTATTTCAAAACAACGTTGAAAAGGTGATCATCATAACTGGATTAAAATAGTATTTTAAAACCAATAGCTTATTATTTTACACGATTGACGGACGCAATACGTAATGAAATTATTTACGATGAAAAGTTTTTCGCGTTGGTATTTTACTTAAAATCGTGGTTTCTAGAATTGTGCAACGTTCATACACCATTTACAATTTTAACGGATTGTAAGGAATTAGAATATTATCCCTTACTACGTTTAATTTCGAAATATTAGATTAAATAAACCAAAGTTTTTTCGCTTTTTGAATACCATTTACGATACCGGTTTATAACTTAGGGCACCCGCCCGAATGAATGAACCCGTAAATTACAATATAAAACCGCAATTAAAAAAAAGGAGTATACGAATCGTTTGACCCATTTTCACTATTATATTAAATGTAATAATTACAAACTAATATATTATAGTACCATATATTACGGTATATAATATAAATGAATTTATTAAGACAATGGTTTAGTTTTCATATCGTGATAATATATACCTTAAAGGAATTTCAGAGGACGTGAAAAATTCGATGTTAACGTGATTACTCCGAGTTCGGCTCACGTACGCATGGTTGTTCAGTATAACGTCGGGGGATACTTGGACGCCAGTATCAATAATACCATCGCGGGCCTAGCACGCATGAAGCCCGTTAACTTCGTTAACGCAGAATAATCGTTTTATTTTCGGATCGGGTACCTTCGCAAAATTATAAAGTTCAAAAGTAATTAACGACCCGTTGTATGAGGTTCGTTTATTTGCGGTTTCGGAAGGCGGTAAGCGTTTCCTGATTGAAGTATGATAATCGATGTAAATTACGGAGTGTCAATTGAATTCTAGGGGTATATTACCTTACTGTGACTGATTATATCTATCGAATTCAAAGCTATTTACGACGAAAATCTTATAGTTAACCAACGTTTCGTTGATTATATGTTATTCGGGTAAAACCGTTTCATTAAGAACATTTTAACGGAATTACTATTAAGAGGGGTAAGTTCTAAATATTTGGCGCCTATTTAGAATATATACGTAATATAGTAATGCGAAACTTCGTTCTACCTTATAATGAGGTTTCTTTTAGCACTTTTTCATTAACAATAGATATTAGGTATATATTTCAGTCGACTTTATATTCGACTTATCAATTACAGCAAACGGCCTGTAATATTTTTCATCTTTACGAACCGCTTTTTCGAGCTTATTCAACTAGAGGTTATATAGTTTATAATTTTCGATACGTATGAGAAACCTTTATAGGATATATAGTAAAGATTTTATGGATTTCCGGCTTTTATTATTCATAACCGCGGTTTGAATAAGTTAAAGGTATTTTAAACAACTTTATCTTTTCTGATAAAAATTAAATAACTTTTTTCTACAACTTACGATTTATAAATCAATAACGGTACCGAACGTAAAAATTAAAAAGTTTGAAAATATTTAAGAATCGTCGTTGCCTTTTCTCAATATAGTAAGGTTGTTGGAATAGTACTACATACAGTGCAATATGTCATCTTTAATATATGTAAAGTTGACTATACTGAACTTCAAGTTGAGTGTATTGCTTTGTGTAGAGTTACCGCATTAAGTGTAAGTAGAGTGAAGTACGCTGCTCTTCACTCTAGGGCATGAGCCAAGCGATTGGCCAATACAAATTACTATGCAGATCGGCTAGCGGTCTGCCAAACCTAGAACAATACATCCACAACTTAACTAATGAAATACTACTGTTACCTAGACCACAATTCGAATCTTCAACGTTGTAACGATCCAAGGCCCTACCAATACTGATAAGTGCTTATTAGGTTAAGCACAGATTAACCAAGTAGAAGAAAAAGTTATTTTCCGGTTACCTATTGTAATAGACCAAGGAAAAGGAAGGAATTTTACGAAGGGCCTCTCCTGCTACGTCGGTTTTCACGGCAGTAAGTAGAGAAAACTTTTAGGTTGCGTTGGTTTTCACGGCAGCTTAAAAGTAGCGATAGTAACTCTATGGAAAATACCAAGAAATATTTACCAAAGATCTTTCTTGAAGACGTTGAGATTAACTGTTAAAATTCTTAAGGTCCGTTAAGTTGACAAACGGCTAAGTTAGTACTATTACAAATGTTCCAAACAACTCTTACCACTAGTAAATGACCTTCGACCTTACCCTTTACACCAAACCTTTGCCCCTACTTTACTCTTTTCACTTTCCCCACGCCAATTCAATCGTTAAGTATGCTGCTTTAAAAGAAAACACAAAGAATCACCAAGTCGCGCCGAGAAAGCCATGTTGCGCGACATTACACTAAGTCATAAAGCCGATAAGTCGTCAAGTTTCTACGCAACTTCACGCCAAAATTCAAAGTTTCTCACGCCCAAGATCATCAAGTCGCCAAGTTTCCACGCTATTTTTACACCTAAAGATCATAAAATTCCTAGCTCTACGCGTCCCAAACATCCTATACAAGCTAAACTATTAAAATGCCTTCAAGTTAAAAATATATAATAAAAGTTAAAGCCTTTGGAACAGTCTTCGTAAACCATTACGATGAAAAGCTATGGATTACAGATGTTTAAGAGACTTTAACCAAAGTCCACTTAATCAACTACATTGGCTAGTAAATTATCTACGCGGACCTCGATGATGATTACGGTCGCGGCATCCATGCTTTCCAAGACTTCCGCGAATTTTTTAACCACTGGATGCTTAATATGTGGAAGACAATCGAATGTACGGTTAAAGCCAGGCTAAAAAATAAGGTCACTCGCCATAGCATTTACATCACTCAAAAGACCCCACTGGGATTGGTAGAAACCTTTTTTAAACTGATTTAAAAAGAGGACCCCCCTTGGGAACCTAGTCCTCAAGATCTAAAATAAAAAGGGAAAGATATCAATCAATATTAACGCCTACACATACGTTTGAAGGGACCCCTACTTTACCTTTAACTAAGTTAAAACTTTTTATATACTGGCGACAAAAAACCTATTAACCTGCTCGGCAACCAAGAACTCCTACGTAATAGCGCGGAGTACGATCTTAGCAGTATCAAAGCGCGTGAAGCAAGGCCCGCTCATGCAGCTAAAGGTATTAATGTAGACACTTTATACTGGTTAATTAATTAAGATCGTTAGGCTTCCCAACACCTTTAGGTATCTATCGCCTCCTAGCAATTCAATCAATGAGCCCCTTAAAACTCTTTTCCCTTTAAGTTTACCTATATGCGAAAGCCCACCACAGGCTCTATTATAAGGCTTTACCCCTCAGGGAAAGCAACTAGTAATTACCCTTAATATTGGGTCTTGGAGGCTTTAAGATCTGAATTTCCAGGAAATACTAATTAAAATTAGGATAATTATCGCGACTTACCTCCCGAACCTGTTAAGATGATTAACATTAATTATAAACAGATTACGGATTTCGCTAAAATTTGAAACAACGTAGAAAAGTATGACGAAAAGCCTTACAATCCTTTCGACACTAATATCACGACCCAAACATGATAGCAGGTCAGGAAGCAAGCCAGTGTGCAGCTGAGCCCGAAGTCCAACACATCAGGCGGGGAACACCTTTCCTTTGTTAGCGAAAATGACTAAACCAACCAAGTGCAGTGGAATCAGCACTGACCCAAGTGATCCAGTACTGAAAACGGTATGAAGGCACGGATATATAAGGACACGGTCAGCACCTCTGCTACCTTCTTGATAACATAAACCCTCTGACATCTTCTATATACTCACGGGTATTTAGTGTGATCATTACAAATAACATAATGGCTTTTCTCTATATTTACAAATAAATAGAGGTTTCCTCTTTAGGTTTTTATTTATTATTTCCAGAAATCCTTATAAGATACGCCAGAGACTACTACTTGACCTTCTCTATTAAAGTTACCACCTTCCGTGAGATTTTGAATAGCAAGAATATCCAATTGAAACACAATATTCATCTTTCTTAATACCGTACAGACTGGACCACCACGCGGTAAATGATAATAATGGCGGGGAAAAGAAGGGGGAAACTTTAATGAATGTTCTTAATTAGATTCTTAATAAGTTGATATTATGTCAAAAAGAAATGGGGAAAGCTCTCGTTGGCTTAGTTTCATTTGTCGAACAGGTACAAGTAGTAGTTTCGGGTGTTAATGAGTTTGAATACGGCTTAAAACGTTTAGATACTACTTGCAAAGGCTTTTTTAACTAGTTTCGTTCCTCGTTTAACATTTCAATAGCTCGTATACGAAACTCGCTTGGTATTTACCCCTAAGACGGTAACTTTTCTAACGAAGATAAATAAAACCTTACGGTGGTCGATTAAATCAACTATAGGTATAGTTAGGTGCGTCCACAACGCCTAAATTTTGATCCACTAGCTACAAACTGAAGATAATAGTCACTTTAATGCCAGAAAGACTAAGATTTATGCGAACCAGTTAATGATAAATACTATATTCGTAATGATGGTAAAAGATATATAATTTGTACTAAATATAGCTATTAATTAACTTGGTACCCCTCCACCGAGCGTAATAGCAAAAAGGTAATATATCACAACAAATACCCTATTACTTTGAAATATGAATATTTAGATAAAATCGTAAACTTAGAGGGCCACGAGATGATTAACGGCGTCAATACCTTCAGATAGGTTAATTAACACGAATATACTATTCTTGATACGGCTTAGTAACCATCTGAACACTCCGTTCTATACCGTTTAGGTGGTAAAAACCCTTATATTAGCTCTTACCAAGCTCCTAACCACTTATATTCCTTTACCTTTCGCGACCGCTACGCGAACCACTCGTTTTGAAGTATTATGCTAGATACAAGGAAATAATTTACTTATTAGGATATTATTAGTAATATGTAGCACTATGAAGGAAAAACACTATAGTTACTAGGATTAATCGTTATGATGTTAGTAAGGCCAAAGTTGGCTTTATATTAGGCGAATAACTATCGTCACTAAGAATAACAGTAGTTTAAATTATTGTAGAACAAATTTCATTCCACATTCTCATATCCCCTACCCCTTTCCTTTTTTCCTTAAAGGATATAAAGAACAATCCTATCAACGTCGAAGTCAATGTAAACGAGCCGGTTAAAAACGGCTAGAAGTTTCCCTTCGACTTTTAGTAGGGTACCTATAGTTTCGTTCTTAAGGCCTGGAAGTATTGGTGTTAAACCTAAAGGAGCTAGAGATACTTTAACTACACCATCGTTTTAATCATCTAGCCTTTAATAGGTTGTATAATGTGATAAAGTACGTAAGGTATTAAAATGTTGAATACTTTATTCTAAAAGCTATTAAAATAATTTATTCCTACTATTGAACCTATACCTAAACCCCCGAGAAATTCAATTTTATATTTGAAAAAACAAAAACTTTGACTTTTCAATCTTTGTTAATGAGTTTCACTTTGATAATAAGCCTGTTTTTTACGTCATTGACTACGCAACCTCTTTTTACAATACTAAAACCAACTTTAAGGCGGCAAAATTATAGAAAGATGTTAAAATAATGGGTATTTAACGTAAATGGGTATCTTTAAAAGCCTTTTGAAGTATTAGAAAGGTTTAAAGGATATACACCCTATTTAGCTAAACTTATAATATCTTTACGTTATAAATTAAAAGTTTTACTGATCTAGAGCTACGTTGACAGATAGCAGTAAAAGGCTTAAACTATATGATGTGCCCTAATGTCTTGGTACCAAAGTCACTAGTCTTTGGAGTGTATTTCTATCTAAAGAGTGAATATCTGCCTTCGGTAAGTACTTAGAAACGTGTTGCGGCTTATGGTAAAGCTTTAAGGGAGTCGCGAAGAGAATTGGCATGTATCCAAGTTAATAATGCCTTTAATACCTGGAACGGACTTATAATAAACGAAGTACTTGTTTTAATGTTATAAAGTGAAGTCCTCGTGTGGTGGAAGCCGGGAAAATGGGAAGGCCTGTATAAAATATCAAGTATCGCAAATCCTAAAGTGGTTGTTAAAATTGTTCACGGTTCCATATTTTTCCAAATTAATTTAGTTAAACTTGAAATTAAACGCATTAATGATGAAGATATTGAAGGTAAACGACTGAGTTAATACGAATTTCTTTAACCGTTATCGATAAGTCAATAAAACGTCACCGGCGCGGATGACTCCTGAAAAAAAGGAATGTTAAAGAGGAGGAATATATACCGGGTCGTATTTACAATATTGCTTAGGTAAGTAAACAAAAAGAAGGATAACGAAGACTTATCACTTAAGTTTCAAACTTAAGGGATTATTAAAGCTTACGGTAAAATTTTTGAAGAAAGTGATAAGGTCGAAATGAACGGTTTTCTAACTCGAAGGGTTATATAATTTGTATCGAAGACCGATTTTTTTTTTCAAAACCTACACGTTACAATCTTTTAGATGATTTTAATTCACGAGGTTAAAAGCATAACTACGGGGCGATCGTACGAAAAGTTACGCCTAATCGCTTAGGGATACAACAATAAAAGTAAGAATTAAATTCTTACGCAGTTTTTGACGATTTAAGAGATCAATTGTCGTTTAGTGGTTGCTTTGGCAATGAGGTTTATAGCTAAAACAAAAGGAAAGTTTACGTTTAATAACAGAAATATAACGTAAACCCATACGTAATTAGTAAAGTATTTAAAGCAGATCGTACTGTTAGAATTACTACAGGAATTACATGCTATCTATTTTTTAGAAACAGTAATACGGTGTATCAAATCACTATACGGACTGGTTAAAGCAGGCGTCTACTAGTTTCTAACTTACTATTCGTATTTTAAATTGCGGCTAGCGATGAAGTTATTGATGTATGACTTGTACTTAGTAATAACGTAAAAAAGGGACTTTGACGTAATGGGTATGTAAATTAACGATATATTTTTCGTTTGAACGGCCAGCTTTAGGGTATTGAAATAATACGCGACTTAAGAATTTAAGTTCTGAAATTATATGATAATGAAAACGTTGATGGAAAGTAGCTAATTTAATTTTAATAAATCGTTAATCCGTATGTTTGGTACTGATAATGGCTTTAGGTTTCGCCATAAAAGCTAGAGCATTGTTGTGATTATAATTAACAATACTGACATAGCTAAGGCTTAAAGGTACCTGAAATAGCGTGCACCAGGTAGCTATATTGTTACCTTATGCCAACCAGAAACTTTTCACGACCTTTTCATTGCGACAAAAACATAAGACCCAGTAAATGAAGATTTTAATCGGCTAAATTAAAGGATCGAGTGGTAAATGTTAAAATTAGACCACGGGATTAATATGGTCTTAATCGACTTATCGAGGGCTAAGTTAATGATTTTTACAGATAGGTCTTTCGAAAATAACATCGACTTGTTTTTATTAATCGGCTTTTTAGTAACCCTCGTTAACTAAGATAGGCTGGAAGACCAGTTTAGGATTATCGGTAACTTGATTTACTGGACCTCCATTAAGTGTAAGAGAATTATACGAAACGTGTTAGCTTCGGAAGTCTATGGTATAGTGATGGGCTTTAACGTAGGCATGACACTTTGGGAAACCCTTAATCTTATTACTAAGCAATTAAAGATTCCCTCTATTTCGGTGGTAATTTCTACCAACTCAAGGAGCCTTTTCGAATGCCTTTTAAAGCTAGTAACTACTAGCGAGAAACGCGTGATAATTAACGTAATTGTATTCCGTCAAGCTTTCGAAGAGAGGAAGATTAAGGAATTCCGACAAATTAACGGCAAAGACAATCCCGTAAATGTTATAACGAAGGAAATATCAAATAAGGCTTTGAAACGCTTCGTAAATACTAATAGGCGAACCATATATATCGAGGATTACGTTAATACGCTGCTCAGAAAGCGTAAATTATGTAATAGATGTTAGGGATATGATGGCAGACCGGAAAACTGCTGGGGAATTGACGATACGAACCTATTTAATTATTACGGTTAAAGTAAAAGCTTTTAATGGCCCGTGGCTAAATAACCTTTTGTAGCGGTTTATAAACTAAGACCTCGGATTAACGGAGCAATTAAGGTCAAATGAGGTCAACTTATATGCAATTGGGTGCAATTTAGTATAAAGGTTAATTGGAATTGAAAAAGGGTTGCCAGGTTGATGAGATTGCTATTCAGCGCTAACCGGAAAATATTAGTTAACTACACTAGCGTACACGCAAAACTAAACAGCCGCCAGTGTTAAAATAATACTATATACAATGCATTAGGTCAACTTTATTGTAAGTAAAGTTGACTATACTAAATTGCAAGTTGAGTGTAATGCTTTATGTAGACTTACCTAATTAGGTTTAAGTCGAGTGCAGTATACTGTACTTTACCCTAGGGCACAAACCAAGTCATTTTCCATACAAATTACTGTACAGACCTGCTAGCGGTCTGTCAAACCTAAAACAATACATCCACCACCTTACCAATGCAGTACTACTATTACTTCGACCATGATTCAAATCGACAACGTTGCAATAATCGAAGGCTCTAACAACATAGGTATTATATTTACCGGCCTATTGGTTTATATTGAATAATCGGAAATTTTCGGTTTCCTGGTTTAAGGTAAAACGTTTTGTAAATAGGTATAAAATTTCCGTTATTCAAAAGGTAAATAAGGATATAAAGTCGTCGACTAACCCTGCGGGGTAAGCCGTTACTCTTTTAATATTCTTAGGTAAAAGTACAGAGTTGATTGGGAAAATAATAGTATTCATTTAATAATAAATCAAAATAATAATAAACCATCAGTGACGTTGAACGAAACGGTTAAAAGTAGGTAATTAAGTTTAGTTGGACTTACATAATGATAAAACTAATCGTCCGAGTGAAAAGTTTAATAAATTTTACAATTAATATCGTGTTGTTAATATCTTGAAATTGTTTAAACTTGTTTTAGATATTTTTGATAAACAACTTTGATTTCACAGAAACTTAGTCGAACGAATGTTTATGGATCCACTCATTTTATAAATTTTATTTGATATTCGCCCGAAACCTATTTTCTACGTTAAAGATATAAGAAACGGTATATACGAGGAATTTGAAGTTTAATACATTTTTTCGATGAAACTGGAGAAAGATGGTATTCGCTTTATATTAATTAAGTAAAAAAGGTCATTAGAAGAGAGAGTGAAAATAATTGGAAAACTGCTAATGTACCATAACCTACAATAAATTCGAGGCGTAATAAAAAGATGTTCGGGGTTAGAATAACCTTGAATTTATATATCGACGTTGAATATATGTCAAATAACTTATATGAAACGAATTTCCGTTACTTCATGAATAATATAATATTTCTAAAAAAATTGAAAATTTATTAATATTATGGTATTATACGATAAGTATGGCCGGGTATATATTATCCAAATTTTTCGATTTAATATCCGATCTTATAACGACCCTATTACGACTTATTAAAGTTTAACCTGTTTGTTATTTCTATTTATTTTTAGGTTTACGAATCATAACGCTATTAAATTTTGTTACATCATTACGACTAACCTCGAATATTGGAAAAAAACCAGTAAAAGCGGGCGGCGTAAGGCGGGTCGGGTACTGGTAGACTTTAACGAAGGAGGTTAACGAATGGTGGGGCAGACTTAAGACAACGTTGAAAAAGGCGAGTAACATTAGACGAAACGAACGTTAGGAGAGGTAAAAGATAACGGTTAACGAAGGGCTGGGCGGGAAAAACGACTCTTAAAGCAAGTTATTAGGGATTATAACACATTAGTTTATACCTGAGCGATGCGGTCAGCCCAGGTACAATTTTTCGTTTGTTTTCGGTTAGCCCGATTAATTCGCTTTTCATTAACGTTGATAAATGTATCACGGAAAAACCCGGAGTTCATACGATTAGGCCCTAGACGTCGCTCGCCACGCTTTATAATATGTAAACTATATGAATTAAAAAAATAACTTACATAATTTTATGATTTCAACTACTTAGGCCAAACTTACAAAAAGGTATATGGCGGGTATTAAAAGGAGTCGGCGTAAAGATATTAAGCATTAACGTACGGTTAGCCGAAAAAGTGGTATAATAATAAATAGGGGAAACCGTAAAGAGTAACAGGGAAATCTTAAGGGAGGGTAAACCCGGAAACACGGGGTGACAGAGACGTCGAACTAAAGGGGTAACAGCTTATATTACCGGTTTCGTAAGGATTTTTTTAATTCGGGTAATATTTTTCCGAAGTGGAAAAAACTAATTACTCAATTCGGAAAATACAGGATCGAAAACAGACTGGTAACCTAGGATATTTTATTATCTTTTAAAAACGCGGGACGAAATTGAACCTTTATTTGTAATAACAATAAAAAATTACTGTAGTAAAACCTATAAGCGATGCTAAACCATAAATGAACTTGTATTTGAAATATATTACCAAATGGGGTTTTTTTGTAATTAAGGTTTTTGTAAGGTTCATTCATTGAATCTACTTTATTAAAAAATTTCCGACACGTATGACAACCTTACGTATAATGAACATGCATATAAAGAAGGAAAACGCCGAAATTGAAAAGTCGATTTATATACTATATATATACATCATTTACCTATAGAGAGGGAGTTCGATTTTATTCTCGTTATTATAGAATATTTATGGGTCGATTATAACGCGAAGCGATTATAAAATATAATAAACGATAAAATATTTATATATAATAAGATAATGTATATTATAAGTCGGTTAATTGTTCTTTATCAAAAACGTTTATGGTAGTATAACCTAAATTGGATTTATTATTAATATTAATTATAGAAACGCAAAAAAAGTTAAAGAATTTAAAAATATCGATAAACATTAAAGGTTTCAATATAAATGGTAATAATAAAGTAATTAAAAAAGTTATGGTAACGTAGGAAATGTTGCAAGGAGATTGATAAGATAAAAAAAAGGGGAGAAGCTTTAGGGGTTATATTGGATTCCGTATTTATAGGCATTCATAAGCAGGATTCGACAAAGATTATGTGTTATACGATACAGTAAAGGAGCGCGTTATATAATACCAAAGATGAAAACGAGATATTATACGCTACGTTAAAGGGTACATTTTACGGTACCAGCGGTAAAAACGATACATTATATGATATGTCAAAAGGCACCATATACGGTGCCGACATCTTAAGGTTGAATCGACCGATAATTTATACGATACGTTAAAGGGGCGCGTTATACGATACCATCGGTTTAAGGTTAAACCGGCCGATACGTTATACAGCGCGTTAAAAGTCACGTTACCAGCCCGCGTTCGGCTCGCGCCAGGTCCGCGTATTAGGCGGATGAGGTCCGCGTCTCACGTTTAACTAGCGTAACGCCGCAACCCTTATAGATTTCGAAGAAAAGGGGGTTATATTATGGACTCAGGCTATTGGCTATTAAATTTATAGGTCATGTAACTGTTCGTGTAACGGAATATATAGTACCCGGTCCGGGCTTAGTCGAGGCGTAAACTGGGCGCGGTCCGTATACGGTACGTATAAGAGCACGTTATTGGCTGGGCACTAGCTATACCAATTGGTCCTGCACGATGGACCACGGTTGCCTCTTCTAGTTTTCTGCTGTGCCTAAATAGTAAACCCTATTTGGTACCTACTTGGCTTACCATCGTAGGTCGGACCATAACAATCGCTTTCTTTAAAATGCTTTCCAGAAGTTTTAATAATGCCTTATACTCGAAGTTTTAGTGCCAAGTCTTTTTTTTTCTATTTACCTAAGTATTATTATAAATACGATCCGGTGTATATTCCTCCTCTTTAACGTTTTTTTCCCTTGAAGGCTTGTCTGCACCGGCGGCGTTTCATTAGCTCATGAATAACGGGTAAAGGAGATTCGTATGCACTTGGTCGTTTAATATAAGGGTTTTTATCATTAATGACCTTGGTGTGAGGTTTAACCTAGGTGACACGGAAAGATATAGAACCGTTAATAGTTTTAATAACTACTTTAAAGTTAGCGATACTTAAGGTTTTGTACAGGCTTTTCCCCCCCCGCTTTCTCTATATAAGGACTTTACTTTACAGTGGAAAGGCAAGTATCAATATTTTCATAGGGCTGTTCCTAGTGTTAAATGTATCGTTAACCTAACGGCGTACCGATTTCCTCCGCAGTTTCTTTAGTACTTTACCGCAAGCCGTAACTTGCTTTTAAGTATTTGTTATTAGTGTAGATTTACTCATTGGATGTAGGTACGTTTCAAAGACTAGTAGCGTTAGCACTGGGCTATCAGAGCTCATAGTATTGTTTAAACCTTCTACCATTATTTATCAGCGTATATCTGGATTCGTAAAGCTTTTAATTTCCAACTTCAAGATATTATGCCCTCGGTAAAGTCGGGATTATACCTTTTTAACCTACCTAAATCTTCAGTAGGCATTTACAAGTACTTGTTTGCACTAGATTCACATTATCTTGGTATCTTCCTGAAGCTCAGCCGACGTAAAATTGATATAGATATCATGTATGACGACGTTGAATAGTTCTAGGTACGTGTTAATTTATAATATTCTTTGCAACAGGGGATTTTAAAAACTATACTTTGTAAGAAGAGGCTACGAAGTTAACAACGTCAAGGATAATCTTATTATCCAAATGAAATACATTTATAGAAACCCTACAATAAAACTATTTATCGTTTTTTAATGTAAATTTAAAATTTGGGGGGGTATAGATATACATTATACAGTATCAAAAAAGTTTTTGAATAACGTATAAGGCACAATATTCTATATATTTTGACCCTACTGACTTTATGATTTTATATAGCCTATTAACGGGAAGGTGGTCAAAGCGCCGATATAATTAACGTATCTTCGGCTCCGTCATGTTTAACATTAGTACTTTAGGGCCTTGAAGGTAAAACTTTAAGTATTCATACTTAAAGGCGAGGGGAAGCCTTTAGCTGTTTTTAATCAGATTATCGACTTTAAAGTCAACTTGAATACTAAGGGTTTTTATAGTCTTTTGACAAAAATAGAAAGGAGTAAAGGATTGAAGAATGTGGAGCGTAATCGATTTAAAAACATTTTAAATTACCGTTATCTCTAGTAACGATATTTATTCGCCTGATTCGAAGCTAATTTTAGATTTGCTATTATCGTAACTATTAATTGCATTAAACGTAGTATTTTGCTTCCGCAATTCCACATATTACAAATAGCCTCCTATTAATACCTTATTACCCCTATATCCGGTATAATACCTTGAAAAATATAGTCCGCGTAGCGATTACAGAGGTTGAAAGTATATAATAGAATAAGGGCTTAATTAAAGTAATGGTAAGGAGTTTCACTACCTAAACGGTATAGGAAGGCGTGGTCGGTTAATTATTAGGCCGCACCAGGAACAGTATCTTTATAAGAATTATTATATTTGGGTGCATTATCGCTGTTAATTGGCTTGTCACCCTTAAAGTCTTCTATTTAATTCAAGTAATTTCATTTAACAGTAGTAGTGTATTGGATATAGTTTATTACTTTTTGATTATTAGGTTCGATCAAGAGATAACGAGTTCATTAATAGCCAGACTTGCTACAAATTTAATATATTTTGCCAATATTTCGACGATAATAATTACGGTTAGTAGGTTCTCTTATTTTTTGGTGTTTTCAATATTAACATGGTTACTATCTTCATTTTGCAGTCGATAGGCCAAATCTTAGGGGTTAGGGGCGCATGTAGCTGTATTTACGGTCGACGTAATTAACTAACATAAGGTCTTTTATATTTACGTTAGGGAAGTTTCCGGTTTAAGATTATATATCAAGCGAATTTAGTGTACGATTTATTATATTTTCGAGCGAAAAACTTAATTAGATAAAAATGCTTTCATGGTTGGTATTCGTGTGTCATAGGGCGTATTTAAATTCGTTAAGGTCCGTAATTATTACCAGTACCTATTCGCAAAATGCAGATTTACCAGAGAAAACTTTTTCCATTACTTCTTTGGTATAATATTAATTTATTAATAATCTAGTTTAGTATCTTTATCGAAGTTTTCTTGTTTTCCTTTTCACTCATCATCGTCGTTTACCTGGTATTAACCTAATTAATGTTATAATACGTAAGGTGGATGTTGTATTTAAACTATCCCTCTAAGCCGTTATGAATATCGCGAAACGTAGTTATATGGGTTTGAAAGGTTAGGTAATAATCTTTTACGTGTGTTATAAGAATTTCGGGGAACAGTAAGTGAAAATTCAAAGGGGAAAACCTTTATTTACTTACCAATATTTCAAAAGTGTATTATCTCTGTGTCGAAAATGTTATAAAGCTTTCCATTATACTTCTCTACTTCGTTTTAAATTTTGGTGAAATCTGTAAGAAGTTTGTAGTTAATATTAACTATTTTGACCAGTATTAGGGGCAGATCACGATAATTCTGCTAATCTTTATTAATAGTGTTTCCTGGCAGTTTAAGCCTTAAAGCTTCCAAAATACAGTATTAAGGGTAATTGTCAGTCTCCTAACCCGAGTGACAAAGTTTTGTAATAAAGCCTGTGGTAAGCTTTCGTATATAAGAAACACTATTATAAAAAGGCTTTAAGGGGGTGTAGCGCTTTTGATTAAAGTGTTGGGGGATACAAAGGACTTGAAGGTTTTGAAAACCTTAACAATTTTGTTTAATTAATTAATGTATAACGCTGACGTTAATTTCTTTAACCGCGTAAGCGGTCGTTGCTTTACGTGTTTTGATGCCGTTAAGGACATACTCCGCACTTTCTCGTAAAGGTGTCAGGCTTCGCAACAAACTAACAGGTTCCTCATCATTCATGCCTAAAAAGGCTTAACTTAGTTAAGGGTAAATTAGAGGACTCCTGAAACGTGTTTAAGGGCGTTGAACTTGTTTAAAACTCTTTCCCTTAAAGCGTAAATCTTGAAGATATTCCTTAAGTTATATTACTTTAAATATAGTGTTTACTAGCTTGGTTGATCCCTATTCTAATACATAGATTCCTCGGAATTTAAGCTTTTCTTTTAGATTTCATTTGATACCTTTTTAAACTCTATTTTTATGTTTTTATGGTCCAGTCGTTAAAACCTGAGTCGAAATTTCGGAAGACGCAATCGCCGCAGTGAAGTTTTTCGCCAATATCGTGGTCGATAATGAAAATTCTAATTAATTTAAACAAGTTCCATTCTGTTAAGCTTTCGTCGACGTCGCAACCCTAAAGATTATTATCGAAATACTTGGTAAATTAGGGTTCGAGGGCTTTAATTGCCTCTATTTGTTTTTGACCCAATGATACTTCAGGGTTTGGGTTTGAGTAGAGCTTAGTAGGCGTTTAGGGTGAGGAACCTAGAGATTTTGGGCGTAGGGATTTGGTGGTTTGGTGTAAAGTCGTGTGGAAACTTGAAAACTTGGAGTTAAGTCTCATTACGTGTTATTTTAACACGACTTGGCAATTCTTGATGTTTTCGCTTAAAGTAGCAATGTTGTCGGTTAAATTGGCGTAGGGAAAGTGAAATGAGTGAAGTATGGGCAAAGGTTTGGTGTAAAGGGTAAGTTCGAAGGTCGTTTGTTGTTATTGGCATAGAACAAAGATTATTTGTTGTTTTGGCCATTAGACTTAGTCTTTTTTACAGTAGTAGCACTCCTAGTGGTACTAACTTAGCCGTTTGCTAACTTGCCGAACTTTGAGATTTCTAATAGCTAATCTTAACGTTTTTAAGAAAGATCTGGTAAAGATTTCTTGCTGTTTTCAATAATGATACCGTCGCTTATTTATAGATTGCCGTTGTGGATTGGCGTAACCTAAAAATCTTTTTTATTTTCCTGACGTTGTGGACGGGCGTAATACTAATAGAGGAACTTCGCAAGAATCTTTGTTTTACCCTATCCGCCGTTGTAACCATAGAGTGTAACCGGCAAGTAGCCTTTTCATCTACTTAGCTTATCTATGCTTAAGCCCAAAAGCACTTATTAGTATTGATAGGGCTTTAGACGTTGTAAATTCATTGATTTTATTGGTCAAAGTAATATTAGTATTGCGGTAGTTAGGAGGTGAATGTATTATCTTAGGTTTGGCAGACTGCTAGCTGGTCTTTACAGTAATTTTATGGCTTATTTCTTGACCGATTCCCTAGTGTGAAGTGGAGCATACTCTACTCAACTTACACCCAATACAGTAAATCCACACAAAGCAATAAACACAACTTGCAGCTAGTATAGTCAAATTTATAGTAAGTAAAGTTGACTTACTGCATTGCAAATACTACTATTCCAATATTTGATCATATTAACTCGCTAAATTACCTCTTTATTTAAGTTATTCAAAATATTAAGAGTATTTTATGAGGTAATTGGCCTTAGGAATTAATAGTGTAAAGTTAACTTTTTCAAATACTACGGGATTTTAATGAAGATTTAGTCGAATACAAACACGTTATTTAATTTTCAGGTTGTCTAATTATCCAGCCTTAAGAGGCGTGAAAGTGTATCTCATACTAAATGGAGCGGTTTAAAAAAATATACGGTATCTAAATTATATATATTGAAGTAAATTTCTGTATTAATAAGGCGCTTATCAAATATATTCGTAAGCTCTTTATGAACAAGGCGTCTTTTAACTTTATTCGTAAACGTTATATAAAAAAGGTTCGGTTAACGATTCTTATAGTAAACTTGTCATCATCAAAACCGATAATAAGATTAAAGTTGCTTATAAAAATCATTATAAGTCGTTTATATATCCAAACGAAATATATAACCTCGTATTCTAATGATTAGTAATTGAATTTTTCCTTAGTAAAGTATTTTTGAAAAATATCATAAGTTAAATAGCAACAATAGATGTAACATTTCTTGGTTTTTATACTTTATCGGGGTTTGAAACAATATAACATCGAAACTTCTTTGAAAATTTCCATCAACGTATTAAAATAATGAACGAATAGTATTCATGTAATATAATCGTAATTTGTTATATAAACATTCATATAAGGCGACAAAGAACTCTTTTTCCTCAATATTAAAGAGCGATTTTCGTAGTTTAAGTTCAATGTATTTATTTTCTACTTCTATTATCTTCTTATCAGCTGGCTTTAAGACATATGGATAGTAAATAAGTCCTTAGGTTTTGTAATAGTTTCGATAATTAGACGAAATAGGGTATCTTAAGGCATAGAAACAACGTTTCTCCTCAATAAGTTTCAAAAACCTTAAGGGGAGTAGAGAAAGAAATCTCCCGCAAAGCCTAGGTATGTTCCATGATAGTAGATAAACCTAAGATATTTACGAGGAAACCCAATGATTTCACCAATTGAAACCCTATGTAAAACTTATTTAAATACAGCGAAACTTGGACCTTGGTAAAAAACGTTCAGATTTAGGTGAGGTGTTTTTTATATTCTTCTAGACTATTAGAAAAAACAACAATATAATCGATACATACGTGGTAAAACGTGTGGTAAGACTTGAAATTACGATTTATAGATCTTAAGGCGAAGGTTGACGAATTTTTCAATCTTATAGGCGCAACTTTACTATGTTCTAGTCTGCGGTAACTTACGAAGGTAGAACAATATTTAAATTATGGATATAAGAAAAGCTAAAAATAATACATAACGTTTGGAACTAAAATGTATTTGGCTCTTTTTGAACTGTCGATAACGTCCGCTTATGAAGGCAAAAGGTAACTATCTATTACCGCGTATTTATTTAGGGTTTCAGGTCTACAATATTACGGGCTTTCACAACGCCGTATATCTTTCGTTAAATAACAAAAACTAATATGGTGAATAAAGACATATTATGAATATATTCCATACGACCTTCAACGTAAAGGTTATTCAAATATTAATCGAATAAAGCTTTTTTTATGTGCAAAATAGGGTAACGGTAGCGGTTAAGCTTCGGTTTTTCCTACCCTTTCACTTTGGCTATCTTCATTATTGAATTCACCGGTAAATAATAAGTCTGCAGTTCTACTATACATCGGCATTCTTATTGAAATTTTTTACAAGCTGATATATATTAAAAGAGTTTGTGAAATTAACTTGTACCCTATACTTAGTCTTAAGTATTAAAATGAGATCGGGAGTTTTAATGTCCAAGAAGAGCATAAAGCCCTTAAAGCGAAAATTATCCTATTACTTTACGATATTTGGGATTTGTATTTTTTTCAAGCATTTTCCGGGGTCCGGAATGAGGCAAGAGAACGTGTTTAGAAATAGTATATTAAACTATGGGTTAACGAAATCCTATGGAATTGGGGGAGATTACTTTCACTTTACTGTCATGTCCGTATAGCAATCCAATTTCAATTTCGATTTTATAAAAAGAGTCTCGGGAGAACTCGTTTTGCCAAAACAACAAATGTCACATGATATTTACAAATTGCCTCGCGTCTTGGATACATAATCTCAAAAGCAATATTTATTACTCCGGTAACTTTTAACAGCGCCTATATGACTTAGTTCCATATTATAGGGAAGTAGGTAGTATCCTTACATTTGGTATTAATACCTGGGTATAGGTATTTAGAAACCGTAATGAATATATTCGTAAGGTTGCTGAGCTAAATAACATAAGTTGACGTAGAATTCACAATAGTATTTAACGAGTATGGATACTAGGCAGTAAATATAAAAAACTTCATATGTGAAATTCGATATGATTGATTAAAAAATGAACGGTTTCTCTAAATAGAATAATATTAAACGAAAGTTTGATAAATAAATTACGAAACATTGAATTTGCAGAGTTTTTATGAATGGTAAAAGACACCTTGAAGTAGCTGTTTTTAAAGTTAAGAATGTATTTAAATAGAAAAGTATCAGTTTCGCGAAACCTTTACAAGTTATCTGAAAGTTAAGTACCCACTCCCAGGCGCTGAATAATCAACGTCTTTTTAATTTCCTTAAAGATATTAGGTGTACCACGCGACTTGTTAACATAGGTTTAAAATAATGAACGAACTTTGTTAGTTAACTATATTAAGAGTTTTATAACACCCGAAATTATTTTCCTTAACGAATCTGTAATCCCGGTAGATTTAGGAAAATACTTATCTAGTTACGATTTAATAACTTGATATTTAACATATCTCTTATTAGGCTAAAAAGTACAATTAAGATGGATAAAATAACAAAAATAGCTACTTAAACGAATCGAAATCCTCTTTTAGCCATAGCTAACTCCTCTTTCATAGATTTAGCTATAATAACTTTCTAATCCTAAAATAAGTTGGTGACTTCTGGGACAAAAAATGCCTTCATAACTATATACCAGATTCTCTACCTTATGGCTCATAAAGATAGTGTCTTCGTCCTATGGTAGACCTTTTAGATATTGAAAGAGGATAATATAAGAATCGTACTCCTACTTACGACTGATAAAGGTCCGGTAGCTTAAGCTTATGACGAAATTAGTGGTCTCCTTTACAAAGTTTACCTTATTCGATTACAACAAGTAAAAGGACATAGCATCAATTCACTTTAAAAAGTTAGTTTCCTAGTTGATTTCAATATTATTGACTAGTTTAAGTCGGTGACTACGATTTCGACTGCGGTCGCGGCGACTATTGCTATCGAGATGGTGATTATTGTAATTACTGCGGCGACTATCATTATGCCGCTTTTAAAGAGGTTTGTTACGAACGTCGCGAAGTTAATACTCGCAATCGAAAGTAAGGTAAAAATCTTTACCAAAATTATTTTCATACTTTATTTCGTTTTTATATTCCGGCTTCAACTCATTTTAAAAATTTCGTAAGTCGTACTTCTTACGTCCGTCTTTGATAACCGGCTTATATAAAAGGTATTTTTGGTCCGCTACCGCTAGCAAGATAATTTTAAAGTTTTCGATATGGGTTATATCATTTTGTAAAATTTGCTTTCGAATAAAAATCTGTCAATTTTTTTAAATAGGAAAATCGACAGAAGCCTGGATATTGATTATAAAACTATACTTATTCTTATTAATTCTATTGAAAGTTCTAATAACTCGCAATTATCTTATCTTGATTTAAATATAGCTAGAAAATTTATACAAGTCTTGTATAAAATTATGTAAAGTACGTGTTATTTTACCAAAAAAAGATGTTATTTAGTCTGGATTCATTTGAAATCATTCTGTAAAAGTATTTTTAACTACTTCAAAGCCATTGTTCACAAAGATGATACGCTCCTCGTAAAGTAGTTACGTGTTCCACCAAAATATTGCTTATCCGTAAAGTAAGGTTTCATATATAAAGACAATATAACCTTCGGTGTCCGGATTAGCCTTAGCAAAACCTTCGAAGCGAGCCGGAAACTCTAAGCGTCTATGAAAACAACATTTTGGCAGACAATAATTATACACATATTGAAAGAATGAAAGTACTTAAGGTTATTAATCCCAATTTACTTACGATTTATTCAGTATATACCATTAATGTTTAAAGATTAGGTAGTCAATGTGTCTCAATTAGAGTTACGGGGATAAAAAAAATGGTTTAAACCGCGAGAAGGACGCTTAACGCTATGAGAGCGTTCGCTACTTCGACGAAGCTAACGTTCTCGCTTCAGGTCACGGGTAAAAGCGTCAAAAAAGCTAGCTATAATTATCTAATTATTCATAATCTGCTGTTAAAGGATCTCATTAACGGTATTAAGGTGCTAGCTAAATTCTGAATTATTTTTAACCATAATATCCATTTACTCTTCTAAATGCTTAGCTTACTTAGGTACTAAATCCATCTTTATTAACAGTTGACGAAGGCGAAGTATATTGAAACGAGCTAAAAAACGTATCGATAACTGGGGAATTCGCGAATGTGAAGTCAGAATTAATGGAAGAAAAATGTAATGATCACACTAAATACCTGTGAGTATATAAAAGGTGTCACAGGGTTTATGTTATCAAGAAGGTAGCAGAGGTGCTGAGTGAACAATATCGCAACCGTGCAAGTAATGATCAAAAGCCGTGAGGCTATTCAGAATATACTGAGACTGAATACTTAGATTGACAACTGAAGAGCTATGAAGGAAATACTATCTATGTGGTGCTGACCGTRTCCTTATATCCTTAATCCTTCATACGCCTTCAGTGTTGGATCATGTTGGATCGAAACATGATCTCAATGATCCTGGATCTGTTGGATCGAAACATGAACTCAATGATCCTTAGTAAGTAACCCTAACCCTGAGGTTGCTGACATAAGAGATATCCCCACCTGATGTGTTGGACATTAGGTTTTTAGTGGCTTAGCTCCATACTAGCCTGTTTTCTGACCCTACGATGTTCTTGGGTCATAACAGGTTAATAAGGAAGCGGCAAGGGTAGGTACTTCCTTTATTCAGGGCTAAAAATCAATTGATAAGGGCTTACGAGTGTCGCAAGGCGGTAATATTCGGGGATCACCTAAATTACGTAACTTACGCTTATTTATAGGAAAGACGACAGTAATGATAAAGACGATAACAATGATAACAACGATAACAACGATGTTGATATTATGTAAAGGAAATAGATTCGGTAACGATAACTGGTAGTAGTGGTATAAGTAGGGGAAAATATGAAAAACCATAAAGTTAAAAAGCAGGAAAGAAAAAGAAAAGGTTTGAAAGGGAGGGGGGTTGTTAACTTTATTTTTACGGGTAACAAAACTAGTGACGCTCCTTCTGTTTTTTTTTATTCAGACTGGTAAAAGGCAAGTCTAATGCTTTTTAATTCTTTCACTTACAGCTACCAATTGTTGGTACCCGTGTAGGGCGGCAACGTAACGTTGAAACAGTGTACTATACTGATGATGAAATAGGAAGAAACTAGAACTAGAAATGAAGCTCAGTGGAGCGGAGCATGTAGTAGCCAGATGTATAGGCAAGTGCTAAGGCATGTACCAATACCTGCCTCCTTTTCCATCATGTATATACCCGCCAATTAATGTACAAGAATAACGTTCAATTTCAAACACTAAAAATTTAACAAAGTCACGAATAGTTTTGGGGTGCTTATTATTATCCCTTGAACAGTAATCATAATGACGTTTTCTTTATTAAGAAGAAAATCGTTCAAAGATTAAGATATTCCATAAAACAACAACTATATTACTGATAAATTCATCATTATTGTTAAATTTTCCTTTAAATATTGATCCTAACATGAAAAAAAACTTTGATCCTAAAAAAGTTCCCAAGCTATTCAATAAACTATCACCTATAGGTAAAAGTACGTAAATATCCTCCCAATATAGTCACAAGCAGCCTCTATCTTTATTAGTACAATCACCAGACTTGTATATGATCTCTTAACATCACAGGAAATTTATCGAAATAGCTTCTACCATGGATATTTCTAAGAGAGACAAATCGAAACCGAGCTACCTTAACGCGCCTACAAAAAAAAACCCGGCCTCAACAAAAAAATTGAGATCACGAATGAAAATGATGGACAACCAGTCCGTTCCCAGCGGAGTAGGATGCGAATATATACCTACTCTGACTTTTTATTGTTTAGGACTTTTACAAAGCTTTTAACGCATACAAATGCGATCTGAAAGTTCGTAAGTTTATATATTATTTTGATAAATAGGTTTTTAAAATTTTGATCGTTGGTTTCGAAGGGACTAGTTTTATGGAATAATACGTTTTAATGTGTCGTATGACGGCTTACGCGACAGACAGTATGGTAAACGGGGACATGAGCCTGCATTTATAAGTGTTTTCCCCGACACAAGGCGAATAAACCCGTAAATGAATATGTACGCCTTTCTCTGTTACAATAACCTACATTATTACGCCCATATTCCCCTTTAATACAAAGAACCTCTACGTTACACAGGCCCCTTACACTGATTTAATCAACTTTATTCTGTTTATATAAACGATTATATAAATATTTAAGATAGTAAAAAAATAATATTCTAGTATCTTTAACCTTATAAAACGCTTCATCACCTATGTAAAAGCTAAATTTCGTCGTTCGTAACCGTATGAATTACTATCTTTCATAACACATTAAGCTTTATTAAACCAAAGAAAAGGAACCCACAGTTTTTGGTTAGGTTTTCTAAAGGAAGTAAACGCGATATAGAAAATTATACCTTGAGATATACCCTCGTTAAGCTTATATAATTGAATTTGTTTACTATAAAAGTCGTAAAAAATATTACGATGATTTATCATTCGTCATGACAAAGTTGTCGTTAAAAGTGAACGAATTATGAAAGAGAGGACTCTAATTCTTTACTTCTCGAAAAAAAAAAAAATCGATTAAATTACATCAAATTTAATATAAATAAAGATTGAACAGGGTCATATACGTAATTTATAGGCCTTTCTTCAAACAACTGATTGATTTCCCTAAAAGAATGCAAAGCTAAATCTTTATTCAAACCTTGTTTACTTTGATCGACGTTTATCCACCAATAAACCGATAAAACGTTTATATTGACCTAATAATCGTGATTACTTCGTTTCTCACTCCTAATAAATCTTTGCACTGATTTAGTAATTACTAGTTCAAGAAGCTGATAAACAAACTATATAGACACCAGTTTTAAGATAAGGGTGATTTTTAAAAGTACGTCAATCTGTGATATATACGCCTGTTCAAATACCTTACTCATAGGATATTGGTAGAGAATTACTTTCCAAAACCGTATATATCGACGAATTAATATTTTAACAACTATAACCTCTGCCTTTTTATTTGGGTCGATTATTCTAAGCACTTAAAACGAAAGGGAAGAAAGTATATTCAACTTTTCAAATTCTGGATAAAAGAGATTCGGTGTTGGAACAAAATCTAATATAATGTAAAGGTTATAGGGAAAATCTTAGTTCAAAACAATACTCTGACCGTTCTCATCATAAGAAATACCCGCATTACAATAAGGAATCGGGAACCCTAACGCTATCATATAAATATCCGATAATATATCGTTAGTAAAAACGTGAAATCATCTATATTTTACACCCACACCCCCGAACCCTTTGGTCTCGCGATCATATACACGAACCTCGTTCTTCCGAATAATGACCCTATATAAATACTCGTTACTATTAACATAAACCAAATAATGAAACGATTTAAAACGTTAGGCGAAGATTTATTAAACTCGGTGGACCAAATTAGCCTAATGGTAAACATTAAAAAACTATCCATTACATGAAAAGACCTAACATGACTAAAAATTAAATATACTACAGTTTAACGATGGGGAACGATACTTGTAGAATAGGCCGCCTGATTCACGATATTATACCCGGTAAATATATACTAAATCTTTAACTCTAAAATATGGCTAAAACGTTTTTATAATTATAAACCCATATTTCAAATCCTTTGAAACTGTTAGTAAGGTATTTGCCTATTTCACGTGAAGTAAAAGGAGTATAATAGGAATAATAAGATTTGTATTGTCGTATTCAAAGATAGATAGGTCCAAAAAAGCATTCTAGAGAGTTCATACCACAGATAGAAGGTTATAAACCTTTCATTTGGGCAGTGGCCCTTTTTCCATACGCTTTGAAATACCCATTCCTGACCGCTCCACGCATGATGCACTCTGAAAGTGCAATTTGCAACGTGTTACGTTATCATGAACTATGCAAGAGAGTAGCCTGCAGCGTTACACGTTATTGTACATGCTATAAAAGTATACCTCGTAACGTAATTCACTGCCACCTAAATATACTAACTATACTAATATATAATAATATCCATATAGGCAATCTTTCCTTTTATCTTTATATGCTTTTTATCTATAAAACAATAGTGATAGTATATTTGTATTGCGGTGAATATTTATAATCCAATAGTAATATTTTCGTTGTATTAGGGTTTGTATTCGTAATTTAGTAGTAATAATATAGTTGTATTGAAATTCGTATTATTTGTTTAGTAACTATATTCCTAGCTGGCAAGAACAGTAGTATATTCTATTGTTTTCGGAAAAAAATCTTTTTTATCTTTTTTTTCTTTTGTTTAGTAAAGAAGTAATGTCGCGGATTAGGTTACGTAACCTATCTAGTAACGTCTTTGGTCATGACAGCTATTAAGAATATCGTTTATGTTTCTAATATCAAATCCAAAGCGTTTTATATTGGTAGGTATAGTATTAATAAAATTTTTGGGTAGTTTGTTTTTGTAGGAACGGTTTTAATAAAACCTTTGAAACGTTTTATAATACCGGGAGCGTTTTCAAGTCGTTCATTGTAGCCATATAGGGAGTTTTGAACACGATATCCTAAACTTTCGTAATTGTTTCAGCTTTTTTAGTTTTTTAAGTCGCGTTTTAATATGTTATACGGACCCGGGTTTCTTTTTTTGAAATCGAGGGCCGGATAGTTAATTCACCCGCATTTATGTTAAGGTTTAGCTATTAATGGTGCCTGTAATTTTTTTTTCCTCCCGAGGATACAGTTTAGATAAGGTATTTGGCTATTCCTTATTTTAAAGTCGCGGCCCAGACTATGTATTCAAACCTTCATTTTCTTGAGATTGCGGCCCGGAATATGTATTTAGACCTTTTTTCCCCTTAAGGTCGCAGCCTGGAATACGTATTTAGTCCTTTTATTTTTTTAAGGTAGCGGTCTAGATTATGTATCTAGACCTTCTTTTTGTCAAAATCGTGGTTTATATTTCGTATTTGGATCTTTCTTTTTATACGGTCGCGGTCCAGATCATACATTCAGACTTTTTTTGTTAAAGACGTTGTTTGAAAAGTATATCCACACCTCCCTCCTTTTAAGATCGCCGTCTAAATTACCTATTTAAACTTTCTTTCTCTTGCGGTTTCGGCCGCGACCCGGATTACCCACCTGGCTTTCCCTTTTTTTCCTCGAGACTTGTTTTCTAATTTAGGGTAAGGGTATAATATTAGGTAATTTTACGCCATATATTCGTCGTTTCGTCCGTATATTTTTTGTGACCTCTTTTCTGTATTCCGTTAGGTAATATCCTTTCATTTATTCCGTTTAGTAAATATTTTCATTTTTTAGTATAATAAATCCATCAGCCGTATTTTTTACGAAGCTTTGGTAAAGAGGCTTTCATTGCCGCTTATGATATTAATACTATTACTTTATAGTTATACTCGTAAGGTTTTTATAATATAGGGGTTTACTATTTGCTATATATTTAACGTCCAATTCGAAAGTACTTTAAAAAAAAATTCCGATATATCATGTCCTTAGGTTTCTTCCTTTAAATAAAGAAAAATTACGGTTAAGATATATATATTTGCTGTTTATAGGTTTAGTTTTTGAATTGATAAATCGATAATTTTTTCCTTAAAGCCTAGGTATATTTCTTGTATCTTAATCTTTTGAATTCCCATATACTCGACTAAAAGGTTTAAGTAAACGTTGGATTTTTCCGGTTTTGTTAGTATTAGGGATATAACTATAAGTATCTGAAAACGTTTAAGGCTTGTTATTTATATATATATACCTGATATTTCATAGCGGCGTAAATTTATGGTTTCTTACCGTAATTAGATCCAGGTACTTTTAGATTTTCAAGTTTAAAATGGTTCGCATTATAAACGTAAAATATAAAGTAAATAAGATGAATAAAGCTATCGAAATAAGGTCATTAGCGTATGTCAATATCAATAAATTTTAGATAATACGTGAATAAAACGTAACTACAAATGAGTTATAAGTTTTAAATTAGTTTTGTTAACACTTATTAACATCATATCAATCACGAGATTAAAAAAAATTAAACGTCATAAATACTAAACTTCAAATACATTAGACGAACGTATAAAGATAAGTAAGGTAAAGAAAATATAGGTTTAAGGAGGTGTATGATATAATCCAGTATACAGGTTTTGGTTTGTATTTAGTAAGCGGTTCGAATTATCATACTGTAACCGTTCTCGTTAAAACGAGTAGTTAGGTTATTTCGCTTGTCACTTCTATGAAATTTTGTAAGTTATTTAAATATTATATTCCTAACCACTTTTATATTTTGTAAACGGTTTAAACATCGAGTTTAGATCGGATAGATCCTGACGCAGGGTTTCGAAATTTACATGTTTTCCTTCACGTGGCGTGGTACGTAATACGACTTTGTTTAAAAGTATCCGGGTACGTCAAAACGTCGAAAAAAGATTAATGAAAATATAATACGGCTTTCAATGAATTAAACGTTAAAATGACTAATAATATCGTATTAAAGTCATTCTTTTTCAAATTACTTAAGTTTTATATTTTTTATACATATTTCATTTAATTTCTATCAAAAAATAATATTCAAGTAAAAATTATTAGAACCTTCATAACATTATATTATAGGAATTTCACCTGTATTCATCTATTTGTTCTTCAGTCATTTATAATCGACCTAATCGGTTACTAATTAGTATCGGTAAAGTTTTTGCCTATTTTACGAAGAGTAAAAAGAGTAAAAGATTAATTATAAAATGAGTATTATTATATTGAAAGACAAATAGGGTTGGAAAAAGAATTCCTGAGAATGTATGCCACAGACAAGAGGTTATTAACCTCTCATTCGGGCAGTGGCCCTTTTGCCGTGCGCTCTAGAATACCCAATCCTGGTCGCTCCACGCATGATGCACTCTGAAAGTGCAATTTGCAGCGTGTCACTTTATCATACACTCTGAAAAGAGTGCAGCCTGCAGCGCACCACTTTATTGTGCACGCTGTAGGAGTGCACCTTGCAGCGTGATGCACTGCCACCGAAATATACTACATATAATGATATATAATAGTATCCACAGAAACTAATGTAATCTTTTTATAAAATGTAATTAATATTACGAGTAAAATCCTTTACAACTGAATTATTCTGACCATAAGAACGGTTTTCATTTTTTTATTTTTTTTATTTTTCTGTCTACTAATGAACTCGTACTCATAAACTGTTGTACATAAAATGAACTAACGAACTCAAACCATATTACCAGGTTTCAATCGACACGTACTTAAATTTACGAACAATAAATATACCATTTATGACTATGTATAAGACGAATAAACGTTATCTAACGCCGAAAATTAATAAAAAGTTTATAATTACGTAAGAAAAGGTGAGTGAAACAACTACCGTATATCAATACTGACTTATACACTACGCCAGTAGAAACTTCAACGATATTGATGTAAAAAACCATTCATAGCATAAATAAACAAGGGTCAAAAATCCATATAACGGTACCAAGACTACGATGTTTTTCCACGTTCAAGATAGAAATAAAATCTCCTTTACGCAAAAACCCTGCGACTAACTATTAATAAATATAATTCTCGTTCTCGTTTATCAAATTTAAAAAGAAACCTTTTTAATCGTAACAAAAATTCGTTAAACTCCAGGGGAAAAAAACTGAAAACTAGACCAATTGAATGGGAAGCAGTTTATTATAAAGTCTCCAAATGAGTGAAAAATGTATAATATAAAAACAAAGAATAACAATAAAACTGAATCATGAAGGATTAATCGTAAAAAGAATAATCAGATACAAATTTAAAGAGCTAATTTCAAATGAAATATAGTGACTTTCAAGGAATTTGACACTTCGTCTATTTATAATGAAGAAATTCAAGGGAAAACAATATTATTAAGAAGACTTTTTACAATATATATAAGATTCATATATTAATCAACACCAAATTATAGTACATCTCTTGGTATAAGAATTAAAATGAGGTTACAAACGCAAATAAAACGGTAAACACTTTGTAAAATTGCTTAAATTTTATCGTCATCAAGCATTCAAATATGTAAATTACTATCAACAATAATTATATTTTTGCTTTCCATGATAAGCCGTAATTGAAATATCGTTTTATTATAGTATAGTATTTTTCTTAGCTTCCTCGATCCATAAAAGTCCTAGTTATTGAGAGGTAATTAGATATTACAGCGTTTTTCAATTCTAATCTTGGTCGAAGTAACAAATAGTATTCTTATTAATATTATATTTATTGAATAACAATCCGTCAATATCCAAGGGTCTGCTTTTGGACCACATTCTAATCGGCCTGTAATTTCGAACCTTGATATCTTTCATCTGACGATATTTTATTCTGTTATAACCACAAATTTCAACATAAAGTAGATTTATAGTCAACCTTTCTATAAGGTCGTAATCTCTCTTAGTTTGGGAGAATAAGGAATATGGATTGAATATTAAAACCTTTATACACATTTGAAGTTGAAAGTCAGATTGGTATATTTCAAGGCAGCTGTCTTGTTCGTCAGCCAACAATATGATAGTTTAATTGTCATATAACTATGACTCATAAATTCTTTCCACAGAGATTTAAAGGTAACGATAGTAAGACGATCCTATATGCATAAGGGTTCAATTGCATGCAAGTTGAATGAATATTACGGCTATTAAAGTTGACTTCCTAGAAGTAAATTTCAATAAACTTGGTGATTAAGAAACTACCAGGCGTTAATTATTTACTTTAATAGTTATTGACTTCGTAAAGTTCCACTCTTTGGCTGTATCACCGTATTTTGTGAGATTAATCTTGACTTTTTATAATGCTTTTATATAGACATTACTTGAATTTCATGTATTATTTTTAGATTTAAAATCGTAATGTTGTGGTTTCTAAGATCTTAGTTGCGTTTGGATACAAACTACACAACTCATCGTAGAGAAATTATATTAATATTAACCCTCATTATTTACTGAAAATATTGACTAGAATTTTGTTGATACCTTATGCATATAAATTAACTCCTAAATCTCCATTATCCTTCGATTTTCTGCTGACCCAAGAAATTCTTTATTTATACTCTAGCTTTTATTTCTTATCGGTCTCTTTAAGATTCTTGATTTGTAGTGGTCGGTTTCGTGGCCGTCATGTCATTAGCTTTTCAATCTTAGAGAAGGTAGGTTGTATAAGTTCATTTACTTGTCTTAAGGTTCTTTATCTATGGTCGTGTTAGTAAAAGTTCTATCTTGAATTATAAGATATATGGTAAAACTTCTAATAGTTTTAACAACAACTTTTGGGCTCGCGATACATAAAATAATCAATAGAGTATCTAATTTACCTTTTTCTTACTAAACGAAAAATTTATATTACGATAGAAAGATTTACACAATGATCGTATATGTATTCTTTATAATATTCAGGGTAACAATTGCTTACAGATTAGGGAATACCTCAGAAATTCACGGAGAATCTTACTGAAAGCCGTAACCAATTTCTAAGTATTTCCCAGTGAAGGGGATTCGCTGAAATAAACGAAAATATGCGCTGAGAACAAAACACTTCAGTACTAGGTTGTTAAGGTTAATATTATGCAGTTTCTTTAACACTACCTGAAAACATACTACCTGATTTATAAAGTATACATTCTCTAAATTAAGGATATCATACACCCTTCGAAATAACGAATATAATCTTTCAATCTTTCTAATATTTCAGTGACTTGAAAAGACACGTATTTATAATAAATCCATATTATCTTAATATTGACTTAAAGCTCCGGTACTCAGTATTGAATTCTAATATCATAAACAATGAAATTAAAAGACTTCATGTGCATGGTAACCCGTAATGTATTTAACGCTCTAAGAGATTAATTTGCTAACATTATCTTGAGTAATTATATATAATTGAAACATATTTGCATCTTCATAACGAGAAAAAAAAAGTATCGTCCCCGGACAGGAAACTTGGTGAAAACCTCACAATTAACGTCCTCATCGTGTTTCAAGGTAAATTAAAACCTTTTAGCAACTTGATAATAAGTTTAATAATAGTATCAATGTTTTCAATGGCCTTTTTTTGTATTTACTACCACCGGGAAATTCCAACTAGCAGAAAAGCACTCGATGCTACGAAATAGTCCTGAACTTTATTATATTACACACGTTTTCTATACGAAAGTCGTTAGCGCCTTTCGAAGCCTAAAAACAGCGGCTCGTATTACGATAGGAGAAATTACGATATATATCGACAATATCTTTGTAATATCAGGTAGAAAAGGAAACCATGTTATCTCGTTTTCATAGGCTTTCTGTGAATTCCATCCAATAAACGAGTCCTATTAAGTCCTCTTTATGGTAAAATAATGACTAAAATATATAGGTATCGATGAAAAAAAAACCGACGGATAAATGAACTAGTTTTAACGTAAGTTTTTCCTTCGTCTAAACGATAGCGATAAATACTCCGCTATAGAAATTATATCTTGCCTCAATACCTGATTAAAAGCTATAAAATGAAAATAGTACGCCTAAAAAAGAGGGAATCTTGTCCCTTAATATAAAGATAATGCCTTATATAATTAACTAATTCCGGTCCCATGTAGCGGAAGTTAAGGTAAAACAACCCCTTTTTGCTTTCGCTTCCATATTCACGATAACCATGGTACCGCTTTCTAACTATAAGATATGGGTACCGAAACTTCGTGTTTTACTACAGGTGTTTTCGCCTTTTAAATACTAACGGATTTTGCCTTCGATACGAGGGAGAATGGGACGTCTCTCATTTAATATATTACCTAGTCACTTTTAAGGTTTGAAAACTGTAACTCCGACTGTCCAAGAAGCCTTTAGACAGATATTTACGTGAAGTGTATATTTATAGGGTCCTCACAAACCCTAGAAACTTCCGGGTATTCATAAATATTACAAATTATTTTTCAAATGTGAAAGAAACATAAAAATCCTAGATTATACTAATTGCGTTTACCGGACGCCGGTAGTAAATTCGTTTTACGTTTGCCGGCGATATCTGTGTTTAAAAACTGCCGGTTTTACTTCTGTATCATATAGTCGCTAACTAATTCATTTCATAATTTCACTACTGTCGGTACCCAAGCCTTCATTGCTACTAACTTATCCTTGGAATAGAATAAGGCTTAGAAACGATTCGGGAACTGGGATAGTCCCAGAGACAAAAAGAAAGGGGGACGAGGCAACGGGTGTGGCGAAAATTAACTTGTTAAAGATAAAATCCGTATCGTTACTGTTAGGACCATCGTCCTCGTTTTCGTTACTAGCTTCTTCCTAGGCGATAATAAGAACCTGCCTATCTATTAAGACCGCGGCCGCCACCTACGCTGCGCCGCCTTCAACTGCCTTAACAGAGATACTTAGTAGCCGCTGTAAGGTGGTTAAACGCCCAGAAAAGGCTTTCATGGCAACGACGATATAATAGGTAGTAAATAGCCCCGTAACGCTAATATCGACTGGGATACACTCGCTCTCACTCTTCATTGCTATTATGAATTATTCATTGATATACAACCTTCAATTACACTTTTCACATAGATTTACGGACCCTTATCGGCGTAATGGACGTACCGAATGCCCGACCCCTTTACCCGAACGTCACCGACGTTAGAGGCTTCCGCTCCAAACAACCATACGTAACCAATATAAATGTATTACCTGCGCAGTTACAAAGGGCTAATGAATGTAATAAAGGGGTAGGTAAAAGGAAAAGAAAGGGGCGCGAAACGTATAAAATAACAGATGCTAAAGGACTCTATGGGGGTTGCCGGCTAACGCGGCGGGGCCGATAAACGAATTCAGCGACACGTGACGCGTAGGAATCAGCTTTTACGCCATGGGGCCATGATTTAATTCAATATATGATTTTCACCCACGGTAAGGTATATCATAAGATCTTCAAAAACTAATTTGAAACTTAACTTATAAGGGTACTAATTAGTATATACTCGATTAATTATGATCAAAAAAGTTTGACGTTAAAATCAAATCAAACCTGAAAATTTTATCTTTTCCAAAATCATTTTGTTCCCGATTACTGAAATGTCGTTTTCTTTCCTAGTATATCATAAAGAAAATTGAAGGGTGAGGGCATAGGTAATACGTATTTTCGTAACTAAATAATTAACAAGTTTATTACCTACATCGAAGATTAAGTAGTTTATGGTATACCTAATACGTTTGACTATTGCATTCAGTATACAAAAAATAGCTTTTAGTTCCTTTCCAGAGGATATGATAGTTGTTTTTTAGACTTTGTAACTACACTTAACTTTTGTAGCTATTAGGTTATGGCGTTCGCCTTTGAGGTTAGCAGTTGTTTTTAAAAAGCTGTGAAGGATATAGATAAACTTTTCCCCCCCTAAGGTACCCTATTAAAATATTAGTCGCTATCAATCGTTTTTGGGAAGTTTATAAGAAATAAAAAAAAGGTCGAAACTCTCCACTTTCTAATTCCTTTAAGAGTTGTCGAATGATTGAAGTGAATTATTTACTAACTTTATACTAGTAGACCCAAACCTGTTATGCTAAATAGAAGTATCGAAGGATTTATAGAAAGTTGAGGTAATTACTTTGTAATAAAAATATTGCGTAACTTGAAGAATAATATGATTGTTAGTTAAAGTAACAACTATATCCTTAGTTGGTAAGTTAACTAATGATAAATTTCCAATTTCAATACTAAATTTGGGAATTATTGATATTCCAATTGGGTTTATAATAAACTTCGGACAATAAAAATAGTTGTAAAAAGTCAGGGTATTGTAATTGTAAACCTTTTAAACCTCACTGATATTTGAACTATTCCTTTATTAGTAGGCTAAATGATACCACTTACTATTCGTAATCTGGGGTAGTTTCCGCCTTGTATCTCGAGGTATAAGGACCATTTTTCGTTTTTGAAAATGTGGTAAGACAACCTTAAATTAAACTTAATAGAGGTTCCAAATTCATGTTTATTGATTGAAAAATAATGTTACGGTATGAAAAAAAGATGAAGAAACTTAAAACTTGAAGTTAACTTTTAAAGGTTAAACTTTGAAAGTGGAGCTTGTATGGTGGTATTACCCGCTCCTTTTACGATTTTTAATTGGTCGTTTTGGCGGATAAACGTATAAAGTGGAGCACTCAACATTAAAGGTTAAGATTTTAACGTTGAAAGTAAATACCTTAAAGCATGTACACCTGTATAAGATACGGTCTTTGGTTGGTTAAAGTTCTCTAGTATAGGGTCTTATATATCATTTTATGTAATAGTCCTATCAAATTGTATATCTGACTGGAAAATTGATATTGGTAGCATTATAAAGTCATAATGTTTTAGGTGGCGGAGGTTTCCTACTTTACCATTATCGACTATAATAGCGTCCGTTTTTTATTTCTTGCTAATAGACTTACCAGTATTAAGTGGTCGTAAATTTGGGTGTAGTTCCTAATAAACTTGTTCCAAGTGGCCCTTGTAACAGCATATAAGGCAGTTTTTCTTTAATTTACTAATATGCTGGTTATGGTTAACAGGTGGTTTATTTTTCGATCTATTTTGGAGCATGAAGTTCGAAGTTTCGTTTTCACTTTTAAAACCGATTTTCGTCTTGAAAGTTCTACTGTAGTCTGTATATTTAAAGAGGAACGGATTTTCTTAATTTACTTCGTATGCGAATTATCCAGACTGGAAATTCCTGTTTAATACAGGTTAAAAACTGTATGGAATACTTAATATTTTTAACCTGATAGGCTTGATAGATTAAGTCCTCTTCGGTGGTTTTAAACGGTGTTATAAAGATAGTTAAGGTTTAATAGTACGAAGGGCGTAAGAAATGAAGTTTTTGAGAAAGTTTTAAATTGTAGATAGGTTTAGTACTATAGAATATTCAAATTAACTTCAATAAGGCTTTATATGGATCCTTCATGCCCACAATGATTCCTGAAAGGTTTTAAATAATAAAAGAAGTAAATATCCTATGGGTCCTGATTCATATACGTATAGTTTTAGAAGTCTTTATAAATCTATAGTCGATAGGCGTAAATAAGTAAATTTAGGATGTTTTCATAAAGATTTTATTGGTTTTTCTTCTAAGGATACCCTATAAAATTTTCAAAAAATGATTGTTTATAGTTCAACCCTTAATAACTGATAGCTATACATTGATGTTTGTAAAGGTTCATTCTCAAAAGTCTTTCAGTAATTGTAATTAGGCTTCGTAAGTTATCTCCTTTTTAGCGTTAAAATTGGGTTTCAATGTTTTACTTTTTCAAATTCCTTAGTGTAATAGTGCTTCCCAATTTAAGTGGTTCCGGTTTCTTTGGTATCCTTAGGCTTTTTAAATATTAGCTGATAGTTATTCGTACAAGTCGATAGTTGACTTAAGCCTTTCTGATTTTGGGAGGTGGAGAGGACAAGTAGCTTTACCTCAAGCCTTTGCCTCCTGATTAATAAAATTATTAGCGTTGATAGCTTGAATTTCTTTCTTAGCTTTATACCTATGGATTTTTCCGAGTTTATTTTTTTCATTTCCTCAACAGAACTTCAGGGTTTATAGTCTTTAAAGTAGCAGGAGTAGCACTAAAGCGTAGGAATCAAAGGGATAGGTATTAAGCCAGAGTAGACGAACCTATAGACCTTAAAGAACCGGAAGCAATAATAGTCATTTGTAAAGTAAGACCGTTATTACTAGTACTTCCGTAAGACAGCCTAAGTGGCAGTCATAAGCCACGTTTGGGGGATGTTAATAGGGTATCTTCAAAGGTATTATATGCTTTGGAAGAAGTGGACATTTCGATCCGTGTAGAAAAAAGTAACTCATTTGATAAACAGTAGAGCATAATCGTATTCATAATATGTTAGAGGTACTATACAAAAAGATATTTTGTTGGCTTGAAGATTCAAGTACTTTAAAATTTATTTGCAGGATTTGATTTATAATTAAGTGTAAGCTTACAGATATTTCGATTCAGATTTAGACTCCATATTAGTCAATAATAGTATAAACTAGTAAATAATAGATCAGTTAGAATCTTTATACTGATCCTCCGTACAATTTACTACTAGTACTTGCACTAGTAAAATACTAGTGATGAAGGAGATATCTACAACTCCGGTGAATTCCTCATTCTTTGGTATTTAGAAGTTCCGAACTTGAATTTTGTACTAGGAACTAACTTGTCTTGTTGGCTCTGCTGTTGAGTTGTGTGCTGTTTGACTGTACCTATTGTTTATTTCAACAACTATCCTTAGTAAAGATGATAAAAAAAAAACTTTAAAAGTGCGCCGGGCCTTAGTCTTAACCATTGGTCGGCAGGTTTCATCTTAAGTTTAGAAAAAAGTTTATTGAATGTTATATAAACCAGAATGAGTAACGGGAAAGATTTTTTGGGTTTTATATTAATGAGGTGTAAATTCAAAACATATATCGTTATTAAAGAATATATGCCATTCTTTGGGAACTAATGTATCAGTTTTCGAAAGCACGTAATATATTAAATATCGATTTCAACGTTATTTCCCAAAAGGTGAAACTACGGTTTGGCAATACTTGAGAGGAATACCCTCTGAATAAATAGGCTACATTTACGCGTAAAAACTTTAGAATGAAATTGGGGTTCCTATCTACAATTTGAAATTTATTTTTTATTGATAGATGTTTAGACGTTACAACATTTTCGATTTGAATTGTGGTCAAATTAATAGTAGTATTGAAAAGATCATGTGATTGGTTTTGTTTGAAAGTTTGGCTGACCGATAGCCGGTTTGCATACTACTTGGTATCGGTATTTACTTGGCCCGTGTCCTATATCAAATTGAACACTTCATTGTAATTAATTTGTATTCAGTTTGGTCTACTTTGTTTGTATTGCATTTAAACGTTATTCTAATACTGACCGCTTTTTATTTTGTGGTGCAAATGCGTTCTATAGGACAATTAATTGGTAATGCAAGGGTTTCCCAATTATTTCCCTCCCTATTATTTATATGGTAACTTTAATTCATACAAATTGAAATGTAGGTAATGATCAATTTACCATTTTCGTATTTCAATTCATAAATACGGAGATAAATTAACTGTACTAGTTAATAAAGTTGGAATCTTTAACTTCATAATCCTTCAATTTATCAGAGTATATTTTCCTTCTATCTTGTCTATCGTTACATGGTTAAGTCTTATCAGGTAGCTTTTTCAAGTAGCCCTCGACTCATATGATTAGCATATTATTATTTAAAAACTTTTCAGGGCTTTGTTTAGTGTGTGTTCTGTTATGGTATTAGCCGACTTATCTTTGTTGTGAACTTAGCGAAGTGTTTTAATTTTTTTCTTTTTGTTGGTTTTGAGCAGGGATATTACATTGATTTATAAGCGTTATTTTCTGGTTGTTCCAAGTTTTGAATAGTTTTTGACCTAGTTTTGTAAATAGATACAAATAAGGACGAAAATGAGGGGAATACCTCACTTTTTTGCAACATGTTAACGGTTTTCCACATAAATATACCAATATCTAAGCCGATCATTATACTATAGACCTTGTAAGTAAGTATTCTTTTTGTGATTTTTTTACATTTGATATAGATTGAGTGAATAAAATTACTAGTGATATAGAACTAGTTTCTTTGAGACCTATCCTGCTTGATAATCATTATTAGGAATTCAATTAGTAACTATATATTAATATTATTTGCGAAGAAGTCGTTTTTGATGATTATAAACTTGACTTTCAACAAGTTAATTAGGAACATGGTTGGAATAGTAGTATTTGGCGTTCATTAGGTCAACGTTACTTAAAGTTAAGTTTACTATACTGACTGCAAGTATAGTGTATTGTTTTGTGCGAGCCTACTGTATTGGCTGCAAAGTATGTAAAGTATGCGCACTCTTCATACTAGGGCACGGAACAAGTAATTGGTTATACAAATTACTGTGCAGACCTGCTAGCGATCTACTAAACCTAGAACAATAAATTCACTACTTAACTACTGCAATGATAATATTACTTCAATCAATCGAATCGACAACAATATAATTTCTAAAGCCCTTACCACACTGATTTGTGATTATGAGGTTAATTTTATATCAGATAAGTAAAAAAAAAGGTTATTTTCTGGTTACTTTCTACGTTAAACGACGGCTAGACTAAAGGGAAGATTTTTGCGAAAGGCCCCTACAAACTGCGGCGGGTTTTACAGCAGGAAGTAGAGAAGACTTCTAGGTTTCGGTGGTTTTTACAGCAGTTGAGAAGTAGCGACGGTATCTCTATGAAAAAAACTAAGAAATCTTCACTAAATATCCTTTTTAAAGAAGTTGAGATTAACTTTTAGAAGTCTCAAAGTTTGGTAAGTTGGTAAACGAATAAGTTAGTACTGCTATGGGTGTTACTACTATAGAAAAACGACCAAGTCCTGACGTCAAACAATCTGCAACAACAAACGACCTTCGACTTTACCCTTTACACCAAATCTTTGCCCCTACTTCAATTTGTTTTTCACTTCACCTACATCAATTTAATCGTTAATTTCTCTACTTTGAGCAAAAATACCACGAATCACCAAATCGCGCCAAGAAAGCTACGCCGCGCAAATCAACGCCTATTCGCCAGGTTTATACTCAACTTCATTCCAAAACACTATTTCCCTTGTCAACTAAGTCCTACGCCACCCGCAATCTCAAGATACCACCTTCCGAAGACCTCTTAAAGGAAATCGAAACCTTTGGATATCTATTTTATAAGCAATATAATAAAGATCTTTGAGGCTAATAGGTCGATAAAACCTCACCGAAAAAGCACCTGATTAACGTTGACGGTCATTATATCGTTAAATGAGACGACGGTAAAGATACTGACCATGTTTTCCGTTAATTGGGGGTTATTTAACGATTGGAAATTGACATGTAGAAAACTATCCAAAAGACTACAAAGTATAACTTAAAGGCTTAACTTAAGCGCTGAAGGATATCCGTACTAAAAGAAAGCTCAACTAGGCTAGCAAAAAAAAAACTTTAAAATGGCTCATTTTAAAGAATGTTTTTAAAATCCTAGCTTTAAAAGAAATAGTATTAAAAACCCCCAACGCTCTTACACTCGATTTAGGAAGCCTCCCCTTTACCTTTAGCTAAGTTAAGCCTCATTACATACTGGAGATTAGGAACCCATTAATCTGCTCGGTAATCCAACCCCTTCACGTAACAGTATAGAATACGTTCTTAGCGGTGGAAGGGAATGTAAGGCAACGGCTACCAACGCGGCTTAAGGGACTAACATCGTCGCTTTATACTATTTAATTAAGTAAGATTATTAAGTACCTTAAAACCATCGAGCCTCTTTTTCCCTTTAACACTTTAATCAAAATCGCTAAGCTCATTACAGGTCTTACCGTAGAACTTTACCCCTCAGGTCAATCAACTTGCAATTACCTTTAACAACGTGCCTCGAAGGCTTCAAAATTTAAATTGTTAGGAAACACCACCAATAAAGACTGGGATAACTATCGCGATCTGCCCCTTAAACCTTTTAAAATAGTTAATATTAATTACAAACTTTTCAAGGACATTACTAAGATCTAAACAACATAGAGAAATATAAAGGAAAGATTTATTAACTTCCCGACAAGAAGATAATACCCATTTAAAATATTTGTAATTAAATGGAGATTTTCTTTTTTGGTTTTTACTTCTTATTTCCCAGAATCCTTACAAGATACGCTTGGATTTATTATTTAACTTTTTGAACCCGAACAATGACCTTTCGCGAAGTTTACGATAACATAAAACGCAATTTCTAATATAACGTTTATCTTACTCAATACTATATAAACCAAACCACAATATGGTGAACTACGATGATGGCGGAAAATAAAGGGAAGTAAATACCAATATATATATGTAACTAGATGCTTAAAAAGTTAAAGTTATGCTAACAATCAATGTGGAAAGTCCACGCTGGCGAAGCCACACTTCGAGAACTGGTACGAGCAACTGTTACGGGTGTTATCAAATTTAAATACGTTTTATAACTCCCAAATACCACTTATAAAGGATTTCTAGTCAGCGACATTCCACGATTGTAATATTAATAACGCGTATATCAAACTAGTTTAGTATGTTTTACTAAGCCGTCAGCTTCTTTCATGTTAAAAAAGAAATCTTTACGGTATTTAATTATGTCTACCGTAAATACGGTTATGAGAGCACTTAACGCATAATATTTAGCTTATAAATTACAAACTAAAGATAATAGCCAAGCTAACGTTCATAAGGCTAAGATTTAAGCGAACTTGTTAACCGTGAGTATTATCGTCGTAATAATGGGAAAGGATATTAAATTTGTGGTAAACCAGGTTATTTGTTAATTCGTCACACTCCGGCTGAGCGAAGCAAGAAAAAGGTAAGAAATTAAATTTACTACCTTACTAAATTTATACAGGACTACCTGGATTAAATCGTAAATTTCGTGGGCGATGAACGAATTAACGGCGATAATACCTTCAATTAATTGATATAATGTTAGTAAAGCCAAAGTAAACCTCAAACTAGGCAATGAACTATCGTTACAAAGAATAGTAATAATTTAAACTGTTATTAGTTATATTATATTCTTATCTTCAAGTTTTTCACTTCTTTCCTTTTTCACCTAAATAATATCAAGACTATAAGCCTTATCGTTAATATTAACGCCGATAAGCTAGTTAAGAACGGCTAGTAAATTCTCCTCTTCTTTAAATATAGGTACCTATAGTTTTATCTTTAAGACTCTAGAACAGTGGTATTGAACCTTATGAAGACATAAATATATTAATTATATTGGCGCTTTAATTATGCAGCTGTTAATAAGTTACAAAAAGTCCTAAAGTTTATAAGTACTAGAAATATGGATTCCTTTGCCCTAACAACTATTAAAAAGCTTTACTACCACTGCTAACAAGATACATAAGCTCTCCTTATATTTAAATTTACATCTAAAGATGTTAATGACTTTAATTACCAGGTATTTATTGATGTTTTTTACTTGGATAAAAAGCCTGCTTTTTACATCGTTAACTCCGCAACTTTTTTGCACAAACCTAAGTTTTCAAAGTCCCTTTCGGCGAAAAAAATGCTGAAAATTTACATATACCCGGGCCTACATATTGTTGTTGTCCACGATATCGGTACCAACTTTACGGTAGCAAAGTTTTAGGAAATTGCTAAAATAATAGGTATCCAATACAAATAAGTGTCTATAAAGGACCACTAAGGAATTATTAAGGTTAAAAGGGTATAAGCCTTACTTCTCCGAATGTATGAAATCTTGAAGCTAAAAATGAGAAACTTTACGAATCCGGAGGCACGAATTTAAATAACAGTAAAGGGCTTAAATAATACTGTAAGCCCTAACTGCCTAATACCAACAATATTGGTTTTCAGAGCGTATGAATAACGAATAAGAGAATCTCCTCTATTATCAAGTAACTGAAAGAGAGTTATGGTTTACGGCAAAGTATTAAAAGAATTGCGGAACGAATTAGTACACCGCTCAATCAACGATACCTTTAACACCAGAAACGGCCTTATAACCAGCAACGTACTTACTTTACCATTGTAAAGTGAATTCCTCATGCAGCGGCAGCTGGGCAAATAGAAGGGCTTATATAAAACCCTAAGTATCGCCAACACTAAAGTAATTGTTAAAATTGCTAACGGCTCAACAACTTTCTGTATCACTTAGGTTAAGCCTAATATCAGGGTTACTAAAATGAAAGACCCTTAAACTAAGCGATCGAAACAATACGAACCTTCTTTACCCACGACCTATAAGCTGATAAAACGCCGCCGGCGCGGACAACCCACTAAAAAGAGGAAAATATAAGAGGAGGAATACATACCGGATCGTATCTACAATACTACTTATATAAGCAGGGGAAAAAAGCATAACGAAAACTTAATATTAAGGAGTCGAGTCTAAAATATTATTTAAACTTCTAGTAAACCTTTTAAAAAAAATCATAGGGTCGAAATTAACGGCTTATTAACTGAAAGAGTCGTATAATTTATACCGATGGCTGATTTTAAACTTTAAAATCCAAATGTCACGATATTCCAGTCGAAAATGATCTACTAGGTTAAAGCTAAAATCACGGGGCGGCCGTACGAATAATCACGCTTAATCGCTTAAGGATACGGCGATAAAGGCAAAGACTAGATAGTTATACAGTCTCTAACGATTTAGAATATTAGCTAACATTTAGTAGTCGCCCTAACGAGAAGTTTATCAGTTAAAATTAAAAGGAAGTTTACACTTTATAGCCGAAATATAACGTAAGGTTATTCATAATCAGTAAAGAACTTATAGCGGAATTGTATTACTAAAGTTGTTACAAGCCTACATACCATCTACCCTTCAGGGACGATAATATGATATATTAAGCCACTATACGGACTGGTTCAAACAGACGTTTATTAATTTTTAACCCAACGATTGTATTTAAAATCACGGTTAGGTAGAAAAACTTTAATATACACCCCATACCTACTTGTAATGTGAAAGAAGGACTTTGGCCTATTAGGTATATAAACTAACAATACTCTTTTCGTGAAAACGACCAACTTTATAATATTGATAACAACAGGTAATTAAGGACTCCAAGTTCTGGTATTACAAGCCCGTTACAACATTGGCGGAAGGTAATTAACTTAAATTTAACGGATATTCAATCCAAATACTTGGTATTGACACTGGCCTTTAGTTTTGTTAAAGAAGCAAAGACAATAATTTTGCTAAAATCGATAAGTCTAACGTAACCAAAGCGCAATGATTCCTAGAATAGCGTGCCTGTAGGAGCTATATTACTACCTTATGTTTACTTGGGCCTTTCACGACCGTTTCATAGCGTTTTGAATCCAAAATACAGTAAGTCACGACTCTAACCAGATTAATGGAACGATTAAGTAATAGATATAGAATCTGAACCGAGTGATTAAAATGATATTATTCGACTTTTCGAGGACTTAGGTTATAATATTTACGAATAGGTTTTTTTGTAAACAACACCCATCTGTTTTAACACATCGGATTTCTAATAATTCCCGTTAACAAAAATAAGCGGGAATCTAATTTAACATTATCGGTAACCTAATTTACAAAACCCTATGTTAAATGTAAGAGCATCATACGAAGCGAACTGGCTTCAGAAATCTATGGTATAATAGAAAGCTTTAATGTGGGTATAATATTGTTAAAAAAAAATGTTTATACTAGGCAGCTACAGATTTTTCCTATTTCAATGGTAATTTATAACGACTTGAGGAGAGCATTAGAATACCTTTAGAATCTCGAACCCAATAATGAAAAACGTTCAATAATCGGCGTACTAGTACGTCGTGAAACCTACTCAGGGAGAGAGATTGAGGAATTCCGATAAACAATCGAAAAGAAAATCTTGTTAATTCTATAACGAAGACATCGCCAAACGAGTCCCTTAAAACGTTTGAAGATAGTAATAAACTAACTATACATATTAAGGGCTACTTTAATAGTCCGCCCAGAAAACCTAGATTGCGTAACGTCGATTAGGAATATATTGGCGAATTGGAAGCTTGAGAGGTGATTGATAATAGTTACTTGTTTGATTGGAACGGCTAACGTGGAAGTTTGTAAAGGCTTGTAGAGAAAAATCTTTTTGTAAAAGTCAATCAAGTGAAACCTCGGAGCCGTTGGCAAATAACGGCAATAGAAATCAATTTGTACACAATTAGGTGAAAATCGATGTGAAAGTCAATTAAAATTGATAGGGGTTTGGTTGTTGAACGAGGCCGCAGTTTAAGCCTTGCCGGAAAGAATTCATTAACAATACTAACTTACATGTATAAACATAAAAGCCGCTTGTATTGGAATAGTAGTATTTACAATGCCAAAGGTCGACTATACTAATTGCAAGTATAGTGTATTGTTTTATATGAGCCGGTTGTATTAGCCACAAACCAAGTATAGCATACACCTAGTTTACACTAGGGCACGGGCCAAGAAATTGACCATAAAAATTACTATAGAGACCAGCTAGCGATCTGCCAAAAATGAAACAATACACCCACCAGTTAACTACTACAATAATACTGTTACTTCGACCAATCGAATCGACGTTGTAACGTCTAAAGCACTACTAACAACCTCATCAATTTTTCCATCTCAATTATTCATTGAATTCTTCAATTATTTATTCAAACTATAGTAATCTTTATTAACCGAGTTTTAGGTTAACGCTATAATAAATAGATCCTACGATTCGTTTGTTTAGTATAGGGTTTCAAATTAATTGTTATAAATAAGTTACTTCAAATACTATGAAGATTTGGAGATGTTAATCTCATCGATTTAATTAAGCCAGTTTCTTGCCTATTCTTTGGATAAAACTAAGATATTTTGCATTAATATTGTGAATACCATATACTCGGATTAATTATTTCTTGAATTCTAGGTATCTGATTTTATTTTAAATTCTAATCGGCTTATAATTTAAGAAATTGGTGCTCTTATTAGTGTATTTCTATATTCCTACAAAGATAGTAGTTTATAAAAGGAGTAAATTGTCTGTTTATATACTCGCTATACCGAAATTTTCATTTGTTTGCGTTATGAATTGACATGAGTTGTAGGTTAAAGATTTTATTCCTATTTTCAATTTGAAGTGCGATTGGTAGGTTCAAAATCAGTTAGTATTCTTTAGTTAGTATGAATATTGATTGAATGTATCGCGTAATCATATTTAATAGGTTCAAATCGCAAACTATTTAATGATAGTACTAATACAATTTTGTTTTATGAATGAGTGGAACATTGAGTTCAGGTTGAATACATATTAAATATATTAATGGTATATTGTCTAATAGTGTCTGGCACTAAATATGTCGCTAATACATCTTTTCGACGTTGGCTCATTTTTTGAATCGTTGGCGATTATGTGAGGATTTAATCTTTGCCTTTATTACTTTATTATTGAAAAATTGGTCTAGAATCTTCGTACGGTTTGTTCATGATTTTTTCTCCACTTCATAGATAAATTTTCATTTGCGCGAAAAACCGTTGGAATCTTCTTTATCAAATTTCTATTCAGGCAGGAATTCAATAGCTTTTGGTTCAAGGGCACTGTAAAAGTGAACCTTATGGTTTTCCTGCAAACGTTTTCCTTGAGGTTTAAAGATTTCATTTATACGAATCTTAACTATGAAATCTCGATTATTTTTCTTTTTTTGGTAATTCAACCATTTTTATATGCACCCTATGATTTGTATTTATTTTTTACCTTTTAATATTTTATTTTATTCTAATAGCTAGCTATGTTGCCTATGTTTTATTGAATTCTTAATTATTGGGGGAGGCGGATTGTACTGACTGGTTTTCTTGGCATGAAGATATTTATCGGTACTCGTCTTAATTTAGAATTTATCTCAAGTTATGCGGAATACTATAGAACAGTTCGTAGTTATCATAAATACTATGCGTTTGGCGATATTTATTATATTGAATGAATCATGTCATTTACCTGGTTGACCTTCCACCAAAATTTCAATCTATAATAAAAAAATTTAATATCAACCATCACTGAATTATTCTTAGTGTTAAGGGTATTGTTGATGAATATATCGAACTAGTGCATTAAATTTTCGTCGATAATAGAAAACTCCGTGGTTATTACCACATCTATATATTAACATTATTACCATTGAAATCTAAGTTCAATCACAATCTGTATGTCAACTTTGAGATTTTTATTAATTTATTATATTTATATAGATGTCTTTACTCAATATTATTAATTTGTAAGACTTTGTATATTGTATCATTTTGCAGTATTATATTATCCCAAGACATATAAATGAGTTTATTGTTTATTGAACCTGACAATTTTAGGCTTTGAGACGTTGCGAATTTTTTAATTCGACTCGTGATCGAAGTAACGATATTATTACGCGGTTAAATGATAGATGTATTGTTGTAGGTTTTGCAAACCGCTAGTTGGTCTGCACACTATTTTATAAAGCCAATTACTTGGCCCGTACCCTAGTCTGAATTAGGCATATAATATGCTTAACTTTATAATAAATATAGTTAACACATGTAATAATACACTTAAATTGTCATTAATACAATCAACTTACTTTACTTGACTAAATTACCTATACTACTGTTCCAACACTAACAGCTTTTTAGTTTATAAGAACAAGTAAGTATGTTCGATTATATATTTGCGGTAGCTTTAATAGTGACTCCTTATCAATCGATCAAACTACCATTAGTTTAACACTCAAATGAACACCAATTACCCTATGGTTTCTAACTGCAACTTGATAAATTCTTATACATAAGTTTTTCGCCATAAATCAATATAAACCTTCGTTTTAACCCTATTGATTAAATCAGTCGATAGATTTGATTCCATGACAATTTTGCAATTTGATAAGGTACTTCTACTTTCTTCCTTACCTGTCTATACGTAACTTAACCTTACTAGTTAAATTTCCAATATTTCCTTCAAGGCGTATAGTCAATTCATTGCTATTTGTAAACCTGTTTAAGGTTCTTTTTAATACCGATTTTGTTGGAATAGCAGTCGAATGCAGTAATCCTAAGTCAAGTAAACTTTCAGTTTAGTTCATTGTACTGATTACAGTTTGACTGCAGTTTGGGCAATTGACTGCAAGTGTAGTGCAGTAGGTGCCCAAGTCATAGTGGGGCATAGGCTAAAGAATTTGGACATATAAATTAGCGTGCAGACCGGCTAGCGGTATGCCAAGCTTAGAACCTACAACTTATCAAACCAGAACCTATTCCAATACAGCACTAGTTACTTCAACCACGATGATTCGAATCGCCTATATTACAACGATAAAGTCCTACCAACACCGATTGGAACTTTTTGGGTTAAATAAACATTGACTAAGTAGAGAAATAAGCGAATTTCCTGTTATTATCCTTTATTTCGACAAGTTAAAGGAAAGATTTTTGTAAACGGTCCATATGAGCTGTGTAATTGTTTGCGGGAACAGGTTGGGAAGACTTATAGGCTATGAGGCTATTCGCGGCAGTCTATTAACTAAGAGAAGGTATCTATATTGAAAACACTAAGAAATGTTTATTAATTATTTTTGACGGCGTTAAAATTAAGCGCTTAAAAGTTTTAAAGATTATCAAGTCGGCTAGTCGGTAAACGACCAAGTTAGTACTATTATTGCTGGTTTTACCATTGTTAATTTCAAATCGTAAACATGACTAAATCTTACGTCCTTCAACTTCGAACATAAACTTTGATGGTAAACATATAACCTACCCCTTTGAGCCACGCCTTTTCCCTGTACCTTTTATAATAATCATTACGATAACTGTATAAAACGGTAATATTAATGTTAATACCGATCCTACCCGAAGAGAGGAAATAATAAACCTTGGATTCACGTTGTTTAAGAATTTTGACAACAACCTTTGGTAAACGGACCCTAATAAATAATTTATCTTTGAACACCTCACCAATTGCATTGGCTACTATATACTTGATTCAGATTTTACCGTACGTAATTCGGGACGAGTCGTCGTCGATAATTTTAACGAATAGTTTAAGAAATTAACCTCCACTATATAAAATGCGATAAATAGTTTGGTTGACACTAGTTTGAAGAGTTAACTTGCTAACAAAGGGGTGGACCTTCCTCTGAATGAAGGAGAAAATGATAATCTGGTTCATCTGTTATATGAATACGCAACAAAAAAAGACCATTCATGGATTCAGGAAAATTACCAATGTATTGCTAACGACAGTATACCTTAACATGTCCACACGCGTTCGTAAAGCCGTATCCAATCCCATATAAGTTTTTGACTCCTTTTCGCTCAATACTAACGTTTTCATGCTTTTAGCTATCAAAAATGAATTAACACATACGCTATAAGTCCTTGGATCTACCAGTTAATTGATTAAAAATCTCGACGTACGATTTAATACTTGGAAGAATATTATCAGGTCTTTTGTAACAAAAACCCTTAAATTCTTTTCCCCAAAACTCCTTAATACGTTTAGGTTTAACAGCTAAATGAAGGAAAAAACGGATTTACGCGCGAGCCAAATATAAGCATAACCATTGGGTTTTACCCTCTGAATTCAGCTAGAGGTAACTATCTTGCCTTCCAATACCAGTCCCAATACTAGTCGAGAGAGTCAAAGGGTCCCTACGAAAAGTATATTACCATTTTATTTCGACACGTCCTTAAAATGGATACAGATTACATGGCAATTACTAAGTTCATTAAAATCTAGAGAGGAAAAGAAAAGGATAACTGTAAGCCGTATAACCGCCTCAAAGTTAAGTTACGCCCGTCTTTTGACATTTACCACCAAATAAATCTTAAATTGCCAGGTTTTAGCTCTTAATTTCCCAATATTCTCATTGTTCAAGTCGAGGATTACTACTTTCTGTACGTAAAGAATTGTTTCTTTTTTCACGAAGCTTACGATGATCTAAAAGGCTATTTCGAATACGATGTTAATTTTAACCAATACCATACTGACTGGAATATTATCAAATGGTTTTATATAATAGATTTCAAGAAAAAAACAGAAAGAATGATGGAAATTTTCAATTAAATTCTTGAAAAGTTGATATTTCCCTAATAAGTAATGGGAAACATGTGTTTTGATGCAGATACCTTACGCCTGCAGGTTTGATAAGTTGTTACTGCTATCAAGAGTTTCAATACGACTTATAATGCCTTAAAATCCTCTGTAAGGGTTTTCTTAGCTAGTTACGTTTCTTGTTAGCACCCTTAACGGTTCGGGTATAAAGTATTATTAGTTTTTACCCCTCAAGTTGAAAGTCAAGCTAAATCCAAAAAAAAATAAAAAAAAATAAAAAAACCTTTCACGTGTATTATATTAATCGTAAGTAAGGAAGGCCCGGCTAATACGGTTAACGGAAGGCTATAATATGAAGACGTGACTAAATTATGTATGGAGGAGGGTATTCATTTTCTTGTAAGGTGTTGAAACCCGTTCAATAAGTTTACTTTAAACTTGAACGTTAAGAGATATTGGATTTACAATAAGTAAAACTATTCAATAATATGTTATATAGCCGCCAATAGCGAAGAAAAATAGATAATATATTATATATAATCACGTTCTGCTTTTAATAGGGATTACATCGAATGAGATACAAACTTTAGTGTGAACAAGCTTTAAAAGGAAAAAATTGGCTTAAAGGAATCAGTTGGTACGAGAATTCCGGTATCGGTCCGGAAATAACGCAATAACTCGTCTATTATGACTTCGTATATTGTTTTAGAAGTAAATAACCGTATCAATATATAATAATGAAGATACTAGCCTTACTAACCTTTTTACTATTCCAAATGATTACGTGGAGAAGGTTTTTCAAAGTGGATACTAAGGTAGCGCGATATTTAATAAGAAGCTATTTGTAATACATTACGTTATAAACGACTACGAATATGGTTATGAAACTTAACTATACGGATGTTGAAAAAGTTAAGGTTGGTTTTGGATCTGAAAAAGAGCCTTTTTAACTGGGATCGACAACTGTTATTCTTGTCGTTGGTCTTGTTATTTTTCATGTATTAAAATCCTCTACCCCATTCTTTTTTTGCTTTAAATATATAACAAACTCGCCATTAATATTAACGTTCAAATTAATAAACTATTTCAAGTTAATGACCGTAAGATGTTTCTACTCATCATTAAATAGTTATATCTTTAATTTCATCACTAAGGGCTAAAGTTATTGGCGTTAAACCTAACAGAGTTAGAACTTCGTCAATTTTATCATATGTTTCATTAACTAGTGACGAATAAGAGTTACAATGTTTTTTAAGCGACTAATTACAAAAATTTGGATTTGTTAGCGTCTAAGGTAATTAAACGATTTACTCCTATTATTGAATATACTTCTAAACTCTTGTAATGATCACACTAAATACCCGAGAGTATATAGAAGGTGTCAGATGGTTTATGTTATCAAGAAGGTAGTAGAGGTGCTGAGTGAACAATATCGCAACCGTGCAAGTAATGATCAAAAGCCGTGAGACTATTCAGAATACACTGAGACTGAATACTTAGATTGACAACTGAAGAGCTATGAAGGAAATACTATCCATGTGGTGATGGCCGTGTCCTTATATACTATGGCCTTCATACCATCTTTAGTGCTGAGGCTCACCGGTCCTCAGTGAGGCTCACCGGTACCCACTGAGGCTCACCGGTACTCACTGAGGCTCACCGGTACTCACTAAGGCTCACCGGTGCTCAATGAGGCTCACCGGTAGCTCAGCTGCATGCTGGTCTGTTTCCTGACCCGCCAACGTGCTTGGGTCATAACAACTTTTTTAAGATTTGAGTTTAAATTAAAGGAAGATTAAGACTTTAACTTTTAAGTTTTTGTAAACTTGTCTCACCTAGACGGTAAGCTAGTACTTTACATTATAAACCCCGCTAAAGATTTTCACGTCATTTATTTTTTTAAACCATTGCGGGGAAGGAAACGTGAAAGGCGTGGCGTATTTTCTGGATTGATACGAATTTAGGGCTTTTGAAAGTGCTAATTTACGACGCCAATACCAATTTTATTGAGATAAAGTTTTAAGCCAATATTAATTTGATAGGAATTTAGTGTCAATAGGTTTTTGATAAAAGCTTATTAAGTTATCAATGAAATTAAAAAATTTTACGAAATTTTACAAAAGGCTTACAATATTATCACCTTAAATTTTTTAATTTCATAAGTTAAAAGCACACGGTTTTGAATAGCTGTAGATGTTTTTAACGATATAATTAACTTCAAAGGCTTTATTTTAATTTTACTGGTACCTGAGGTCTAACTCTATATAAAAACTAAGTCGCTTCTATCACTAAATACCTAGAAACGTATCGTGGTATACAGAAAAAACCTAAAGGATTTAAGGAAAGAATTGGCACCCCGCTAAATCAACGACGCCTTTCATACTAGGAACGAACCGTTAATAATAAAATATTTATCTTTACCATTTAGAATAAAGTGTTTACGTAATGAGAGTCAGGTAAATGAGATGGGTCCTATAAGATGTTGAGTATTACCAACCTAAACTTGATAGTTAAAGTTGTCAACGGCGTTGTTATTTACCGAACTTTATAAGTTAAGCTGTAAGAAAGACCTTTTAAATCTGAGAAAAATCCTAATGTTGATAACCCTCAAGCCGAGCGGATTAACTAATAAAATCCTTTCGAGTCGATCGTTGATAATTTGATAGAACGTCGACGCCGTGAAAAACCACTTATGATGAGTATACACACTATCAAGAAAGTTGGTAACGAGGAGTACAAACCTCAAAGATCTTATAATGCAGCGTGAGTATTTTAAAAAGAGAAAGAGAATGAAGAACCTACCCTTAATTTACGTGTTAAAAGTATATTAAATACATCCAGTGATGTTGATAAAGCTTTAGACGTTGCATCGTTGTCGATTCGATTGGTCGAAGTAACTGTAGTATTGCAGTAGTCACTTGGTGGATGTATTGTTCTAGGTTTGGCAGACCGTTAGCTGGTCTACGTAGTAATTTGTATGGTCAATGGCTTGACCCTTTCCCTAGTGTGATGTGGGCGCATACTGTACTTCACTTAAAGACAATACAGTAGGCCTATACGGAGAAATACACTTAATTTGCAGTCAGTATACTTAACCCGGTTTATAATTTTCGAATTTTCCATCCTTTATCGCCTGCTATTCTGAAACTATAAAGCCATCCGTTTTAACAAAGACTGTATCGTTAGTTTATATACCTATTAAGCCGAAGTCATTTATTCATATTATTAATAGATACAGGTTGTATATTGAAAACTTTATACCTAGCCGTGTCTTAAATTGCTATTAATAGGTTAGGAACTAATAAACGTTTGCGTCGGCAACTTTGGATAGTAGTTTACCACATCGTATTACCGTTTCTGGGGAGTATATAACATATAATTACTATATTAATTTTGACAAAACGACATGTTATAATTCGTTTACTAACTCGTATATGTTTGCGTTATATTTCGATGACTAAACTTAAATTTGCCTTTGATTTATCTAGTAAACTTGTTATTAAAGCGACTACTAAACCGTAACTTATTTTATAAATCGTTAAAAACAGCGTAAAGATCTGTTTTGGCCTTTATTATCATAATCCTAAACAATTAATCGTAACTTTGCGTATAGCCACCCAATAGTCTTCAACTTAACTACGTAAATAATCCTCAATTCAAAAATAGTAATATTTAGGTTTTATATGTTAAAGTCGACTTTTAATACGAATTATACATCTCTTTGAATTAATGAGCCATTAATTTCGACATTATCTATTTTACCAAAAGTTTTTCCGAAAAAATCAAAAATAAATTATACCTGAAATTTCAATTCTAAGTTTTTGTTATATTTTTCCCCCTATTTACCCCAGTAATATTATTAATACATCCAGGTATATATTCCTCATGTTAAATATTTTTTTCTGTCGGAGGTTGTTCGTGTAGGTGATAATTTATCAGTTTATCGATAAGAGGAAAAGGATGTTAGTACTCACTAGTTCGTTGACCTGAAGGGATTGTATGGCTAGTTACTCTAACATAAGACTTTACTTAAGTGGTACAAAACAATATAAAGCCGCTAACAATTTCATAAATAACTTTAAAGTTAGTGATATTTAAGGTTTTATATAAGCTCTCTCATTTACCCGGCTTTCGCCATACGAAAACTTTACTTTATAACGGCAAAGTAAGTACGTCGATAATCGCGCGGCCGTTTCTAGTATTAAGGACGTTATTAACTTGGCTGCATGCTGGTTCCTTTCGAAATTCCTTTAGTGCTTTATTATAGTTTATAACTAGTTACCATGTATTTTCTAATAGCGTATATTTACTAGTTCGGTGTAGGTGCGCTCTAAAGACCAATAATATTAACACTAAGTTGTTAAGGCCTATAATGTTATTAATACCCTTTACCGCTATTCAAAAGTGTGCTTCTAAATCCGTCAAGATTTTAATCTTCAGAGTAAGGATATCATACGTTCGGCCAAGTAAGGCGTATGCCCTTTCAACCTTTTTAATACTTCAAAAAGCCTCTATAAGCACCAGTTTGCACTAGATATCTATTATCTTAATACTTTCCTAAAACCTCGCCGCTGCAAATTTGGTACTAGTATCGTGGACGACGATGTCAAGTAAGCACAAGTACGTATTGATCTACAACATCTTTAACGCCTTTTACGTATTCTTTGCCGATAAGTATTTTAGAAATCGGGGCTTGAAAAAAGGTTACGGAGTTGCCAACATGGAAAACAGACTTATTATTTGAGTAAAATACATCAATAAAAACTTTACAGTTTTAATTTTTATCGTTTTGAACGGAAACATAAATTTTTGAACGGCTCAGAGATATGCTTAACGCCAATAGCGAACATATTGATTTATTTCTAGAGTAAAATATTCTACACCTTCATATCCTACGATCTTTAGGACTTCATATAACATGTTAACAGTTAGATAGTTAAAAAGACGGTATAGTTAACTTATCTCTAAGCTCTTTAGAATTAACGCAACTACCTTTTAGCCTTAAAAATGAAACTATAGGTACCCCTACTAAGAAGCTAGGGGGAACCACTAGCCGTTTTTAACTAACTCGTTGGCATTAACATAAATATTAACGCCGAAGATCTTTATATCGTTCAAATAAAAAAGAAAACGGGCAGGGTACTTAAGGATATAAAACATAATTGAACCAATAACAATTTAAATCAACGTTATCCCTAATAAAGATAGTTATCCGTCCGCGATAAAATCAACTTTATCCCTCATAACGATAGTTATTTGTCCGCGATGAAATCAATTATAGCCTTGTATACACCGTGGCGATTAATCTTAGTAGCCATAGTACTTTCCCTCCATAACACTACGTATTACGAATAGCCTCCTATTAAGTACCTTATTGCTCCCATATCTAGTATAAAACCATACATATTGTGATCCATGTAAAGATCGCAAAGGTTGAATATTTCTAAGGGGTTGGTGGCTTGGTTAGGGAAAAGGTAAGGGTTTTTACCGTTTAAACGGTATAAAAGGCGTGGTCGTCTAATTACTGGAACGAATTGAAAGCAATGTTTTTATACCACTTAATTTGCTTACGGATATCTTTACCGTTAATGGCCTCGTCGTTCCCAAAGTCTACTATTCAATCCAAATATTTCCGTTCCAATGTAATAGAGTTTAAATATAATATATTACCTTTTTGTTATTACGGTCGGCGAAGGTGTAACGAGTTAACTAATAGCCAGAATTACCACAAACCTAACATCTCTTGTTATTATTACGACGATAGTTTCTGCTATGAATAGCTCCAATTCAATATTATCCTTATTAATATTAGCGTATCTATTTCCTTTAGTCTAAGGCCGTTAGGTTAGGTTTTAGGCGTTAAAAGCACATATAGCCGTATTTTCGGTCGATGTAATTAAATACCGTAAGATTTTCTCTATCCACGTTAGGTAATTTTCCAGCTCAAAGGTGTATTTTGATTTAATTTTGTTTACGCGTTATTACAGTTGTAAACGAAGAAAAAGACTAGCTAAAAAAAGCTTTTGTAAGTGGTATTTGGACATTAACAGACGTATTAAAACCCGTTAACACCCGTAACAGCTGCCCGTACCTGTTAGCGAAGTATAAATTCTCTAAATCAAGCTTGATTCATTCATTGGTGGCAAAATATTAAACAAATCAAATATATGATTCAACATATATATTAGTATTTCCCCTCTTTTCCTTTTTGCTATTATCGTAATCCACCTTATAGTGCGTAGTACGTATAGTATTAGGTAAGTTGGATATCTTATTTGAACTGTATTTTTATGTTTTTGTTGACTTCACAAAAAGTTTTTTCTACGGATAAAAAGGTTAGATAATAGTCCATGGCTTGCCCTATATAGATTTCAGAAAACAATATGTAAAACCCAAAAGGAGGAACCTCTATCCATTTACAATTATTTCAAAAAGGCATTATCTTCGTGTCGAAAAATTTATGAGCTTTCCGTTATACCTCTTTTTAGTATTACAAATTTTGGAGAAATAAATAAAAAGCTTGTAGTTAATATTAACTATTTTGATAGGTTTGAGGGGAAGGTCGCGATAATTATTCCAATCTTTATTGAAATTTTCTTTTAATTCAATCCTTAAGACCTCCGAACCACAGTATTACGGGTAATTTATGTCGCGTAGCTTAAGGGATAAAGTCCTGTGATAAGACACATAGTACGCTCGCGTATATAGAAAAACCTGCCGTAAAAAGGTTTTCAAAGAGCTTGGTGGTTATAATTAAAGTGTTACGGGGTAATAGGGGCTAAATTATTCCTAGGGACTTGGCGATCTTATTCAATTAACCAGTATAAAGCTCTAAAGTCGATTCTTTTTACCGCATTAGCAGCTATTCTTTCCGTGCCCTACCGCCGTTAAAAGCGTACTCCGCGTTATTATGTGGGAGTGCTAGGCTACTAGACAGATTAACAGGTTCCTAATTATTAATAAGTAAAGGGAATTAACTTAACTTGGGGTTAAAAGGTCTTTTAAAACGCATATAAAGGCGTTAAAGCTTTTTAATACCCTTTTCTTTAGGGTGTAGTGTAATGATCACACTAAATACCCGTGAGTAAGTAGAAGGTGTCAGAGGCTTTATTTTAGCAGTAAGGTAGTAGAGGTAACAAAGGTGCAATATCAGAAGATGTTTGTTCGTGCTGTAGAATAATTATTAGCCGTTGGGCTATTCGAGTGTATAGACTGAATACTTAGATTGAAAACTAAAGAGCTATGAAGGAAATACTATCTATGTGGTGATGACCGTATCCTTATATCCTATGGCCTTCATACCATCTTCAGTACTGAGGCTCCCCAATGTTCACTGAGGCTCACCGAGAGATCTTCCCCGCCTAATATGTTGAACTTCAGGCTCTCGGTAGCTCAGCTGCATGCTGGCCTGTTTCTTAACCCGCCAACGTGCTTGGGTTATAATACGTAGGTCTTAAGGGAATTTCTTAAGTTGAGTTAATTCGAAAATCGTCTTTACTAACCTGGTAAAACTTTCCTTTTTCACATGAATCCGTCTTCAAACGAGTTATGCCATTAGTTTGGTCTTGATATTTTTTTCGATCACCTTCTGTATATTAATTGTATAGCTGTTAGAAAACTTTCAGTACTTCAAAAATGTACGGTTAAGGTCTTTATCATCTTTATATTCGAAAACATAACATCCAACGAAAATATTTACATTTTTTTCGATCGATTCTGCGTTGATATCTTATCTATAACGGTTATAAATATAGTACTTAACAAAGAGATGTCCGAGAACCTTGATTACTTCTTTCCTATCGGAGTAGATAATATCTATAAAGTAGGCACTAATAGTATCTGTTTTAACTTTTTGGATTATATAGGGAGTATACGGCAAGGGACCTGTTATCTTGCAGCCTAGAGGGTTAGTATTTGAATGTAAAGTAGCGTAGAAAATTGGCAACTTAACGTTAGGTTGCGCGACATGGCTTTTGCATCGTAACTTGTGCGATCTTTAGTGTTTTCTTTTGAAGCAACAGTTATAAAGGCTAAATTGGCGTCGGGTGAAAGAAAAAAACATATTAGGGGCAAAGGTTTAGTGTAAAAGATAAGGTCGAGAGTCGTTTATTATTATTAGTAGAGGTAAAAGGTTGAAAGCTTTAGGCCGCATAATTTAATCAAGTTTTTAGTAATAACACTCTCAGTAATACTGATCTAGCCATTTACCGACTTGCCGAACTTTAAGACTATGAACAGTCAATCTAAACGTCTTTAAAAAGGATCTTTGGTAAAGAATTTTTGATGTTTTCGATAGCGATACCATCGCTACCTCTAAGCTACCGTAAAAACAGACGCAACCTAAAAATCTTTTCTCCTTACTACTGTAAAAAACGACACAGTTCTTAATAGTTTTTCATAAAAGTCTTTCCTCTACTATAGTCTTCTTTTAACGCAGAGCGTGCCCAGAAAATAATTTCTTCTTTTACTTAGCCAATCTGTGCTTAACCAAATAATTACTAATCAGTATTTGTAATGCTGTAGAAGTTGTAACGTTGTCGATTAGATTGGTTGAAGTGACAGTAGTATTATAGTAGTCAAGTGGTGGATTTACTGTTTTAGGATTGGCAGAACACTAGCTGGTCTGCGCAGTAATTTCTTTGGCCAATTGCTTAATCCATACCCTATTCTGAATTGGGCGCATACAGTAATTGACTTACAACCCATTCGGTAGGACCACATAAAATAATACACTTAATTTGTAGTCAGTATAGTCAACTTTACTTTTAGTCAAGATGACTTACTGCACTGCAATTAGTACTATTCTAACAGGGAAGCATTTTAAGAACAATAACTAGGTGGAGATTAACAGCTTTTTTATACAAGTGGTTATTTAACTCTTAAATTTAACGTAAATTAAAGACTAAAACACGATTTTTTTTAAGTTGAGAATAATTTAAGTAATTGAGGGTAAACCAATGGATTAATTGTACTATCGATTACGGTCAATAGGTTTGATATACGGGAATGAAAACTAGAATTAAACCCGTATTCATTCGTTTACAACTTAGAAAATTTATTAACGTTTAATCGTCTTAATCATTGTTAGTTTCACTATCGCCGTAAGCGGTAAATTTACATTGAATGGCCGGGATATAACGTAAGCGTATACGCAGTTTGTCACCGATTTTTAGCGGATTTGTATTGATTAAACTACCGAAAACACTTATGAAAAAAATCGTGACAGGCATGGTAGTACCTTATATTAAACCATTTTACGGATTGGCTTAATTCAGTGTTTATTGACTTTTAATTTAACCCACGTACTTTAAGAAACGGTTATATATAAAGACGTTAATTTTCAACTCGTGCCTATTTATTATAGAGGGCAAAAACTTTGGAATTATAGGCATACAAATTAACGATACTTTTTTCCTCGGAAATACTAGTTTTTTAATGGCCGAAGAGCATGTTATCTAAAATTCTGGTACTTAAAAATATAAATTAATTAAAATGTTAGCTGAAAGTATACAACTCTACTTTAATAGATCGTTTATCCGCATTTCTAGTATGAAAGATCAAAACGATATTTAAATTAGTTTGTTTCAACAAGGGAAATTCATAAGCTTAACAACTATCGATGTAGTTGATGGGGTAAGATTATAAGAATACATAGATTAAAGGATCCGTACAGCTTATACTGTCACATTATGCCAACCGGAGGTATCGTACAACCTATCTATTGCGGTATAAGTACACTGTCTATTTGAAGAGGACTTTAACAGGTTGAATAAGGCGATTTAGTAGTAACTGACTTTTTAAAAAGAGGAATTATCATGATTTCGGTGAATTTAACGACGGTGAAGTTTATAATTTTTACTGACAGGTTATTTGTTAATAATATTTACCTTACATTGTAAATCCGGATCCTTATAATATTCGTTCACGAATACACGTTTGAAAAGAAAATAACAATGACCAGAAACTTCGTATATTGAATATTCGTTCAATATGAACGTGTAATACGAAACGTACAAAATTGAAAGGTATATAATATAATAGCCGTCTTTAATATCGGTGTAATAATTAAACAAAAGTTTAATATTATCACCAAATATATGGAATTTCTTTTTATACTTATATACGAGCTTCCGTTTTCTTCACGAATACTTATCAAAACTAGATATGACTAATGAAAACTTTGAATAATAGATGTAATAGCTTTCAAAAAGACATACGAAATGCGGGTAATCGACAGGTTCCGATAGATTAACGGTAAAAATTACCCCGATAACTCTACAACTAAGGCTATGCCTAATAGCGCCTTGGAAATTTTTATAGATAGTAATACGCTAACCGTATAAATCAAGGGTTACGTGGACAGCCCATTATATAATCCTAAGGAATAGGGATACCCTCAAAAACTTCAAGATTACTAAAGTAATAATGTTAATGGTAACGGTAGTAAAGGTAATAATAGTAATACTAATAGGTTTAACTACTAGTAAAAGGTACGTAAGTGGTGGAATATGTAATACGTATATGTTTGTGACGCAAGTCCGGTATATAGGAGTTAAAGAATGAAGGATTCGAAGATGGGAAGTAAAGGGCTGTATTTAATGTTAATTTAAGTGTATATTGATTGGAATTGACAGGGGTTTGTCTTGCTTATAAAGGAGGGATTTCAAAGGTTGGTAGCATTTGATAGTAAGCCACGTTGGCTTAATACGTATAAAACAAAAAGCCGCTAGTATTGAAAAAGCATTCTAATATACTAAAGTTGAGTCAATTGATCCTTTTGTTTGGATAATTGTACTGACTGCAAATTGACTGCAGTTTGTGAGATTGAATGCGAAGGTAGTGCAGTAGGTGCCTACTTGAAAGTGGGGTATAGGTTGAAGCTTTTGTCCATACAAATTGGCGTGTAGACTAGCTAGCGGTCTGACAAACTCAGAACTTACAACTTATCAAACCGGAACCAATTTCACCGTAGTACTAGTTACTTCGACCACAGTGATTCGAATCGACTGCTTCGAAATACGAAAGGTCTACTAATAGATTTCGTTATAAACTTATCCGTGTTGATAGGCCTTGCTTGATAAACCGTTCAACATTTCAATGTTTTGATTTGAAATGTAGTTGAAGTAATAGTTGAATTTCCTAGTCAAGTGGTGAATGTATTTTTCTAGATTTTATAGACCATGAGCCGGTCTATACACTAATTTTTATAGACAATAGCTTGTTTTGTACTCCATTATCAAGTGGGAGTATACTGTTTTTGACTTTACAATAGATCCACAAAAAACACACCTGACTTACAGTTAATATAATCTACTTAACTTACAGTAAATTTGACTAACTCTACTTAAATTACTTTTGTTTCAATTTTAACTGAATTTTGTTTCTTACGCGTACGCTAGTATGGTCAAATAAATCTTTCCGGTCGTTGCTAAATAGCCTCCTTATCAACTAGCTTTATACTTCCAAATTTCATAACTAAATTAACCCCAATTGCTCCTCATTTCCAAATTCCAACTTTATCGATTCCTAAAAATGAGTTTTTTTACCACCAAATTGTATAAAAATTTAATTTCGCCGCACAAATTAATGAAATCACCGGGTTTTCCCCTCCATCAGTTTTTCAACTTCGTAGGGTACCCAAATTTCCCTCCCGATTCGCCAATACATAATTTACCCTCGTTAAATGGCTTTTGAATGTAGCCTTGGATACGTATAATCAATCGATTACTATACCAAAACTTTTAAAGTCTTTATTAAATTTAGATTGAGTCATAATATAAGTTGAATCATCTTTGCTTTCAATTTATTTGAACTCCCCGATTCCTTTGCTTTTGTAGGCTTTTCTGAGTTCTATTAAGTCGATTATACGGCGTTTATACGTGTTATTCTGAGTTTTTAAAGGTATTCGAATAAGCTTTTAAAGTCACTAGAAATTAATATCGGTATAAAATGAATTTTCAGTTATTTGGTAACGATATTAAGGGTTTCAAATATTAATATATTTGGATATTACTATATACCCTCACAGCTAGTATATATAGGTCAAGTGGCAGTGCACTGTATTGCAAGGTGTACTCCTGCAGAGTATACGATAACGTGTCATGCTGCATGCTACACTCTTGTAAGACGCAAAGTTCATTATACATGGACCAGTCTGGAATGAGTATTTCAGACCGCATAGAAATACATGGAGCGGTCTGGAATTGGTATTTCATAGCGCATAGTAAAAGGGCTACTGCCCTAATAGGAGGTTTATAACCTCCTATTCGTGGCGTATACTCTTTGAAATATTTCTTCCTGACACATTTATCAATTACTATAGTATATCAATCTTATAATTACTTTTCTATCTATTTATGTTTCATGTAAATTAGTATATACCTTGCTAATACTCATTAGTATCCGACTAAATTAACCATAAAGGATGAAGGAAAAAGAGATTAAACTAATTTAAATACCTATAACGGGATATTTAAACGGTTTAAACTGTTTATACTTTACCACTACGACTGTCAGAAACTATATTGGAATGTATAATGAAGCGGAAGCTCCGAGAAACCCAAAGCGTAATAAAACTATAAAGTCTGGAGTAACTTTAATAAAAACCTCTTTTAATACGATATTATTAACCAATTGGTGCCCTATTTATCAAAAAGCTCTGTTACGTTAACTGTTAACTTATATTGGAACTTTAAACGTGCCCGGGTTTTTCTTAAAAAGCGTCCCATTATGCATTAGGCCACGTAATTCAAAACCACCAAGTTTTGAAACCCTTCGCTAAAATCCGCCCGATTTGAACTCAATAGCTCACACCGCTGGCAAAATATAGGAGCTGTTACGAATACAACATCTGAACTGCTCGTTTGAGCAAAGAACGCTACGAACTAACAATCCAAACCACTTGCTAAATACGAACCAGGACCTCCATACTGAATCACCCAATATACCTCCCCCCCACCCACATTTCTTTTCCACCTTTACCTAAGTTTACACTAATTCACATTTCTACGTTCGCCTTGTATTTTTTTAGTTTGTTTGCCCCATGTATACCAAGTTTAGTACTTATAAAGTTCAATTTTTCCTTATCTTTTGGATAATGTAACGATAACAGGCGTTAATAAATACAATTAAAAACTTTTAACTAGCCTATAATAACGTTATATTTGCCTATTATTTGAAATTAATTTGTATTAGCAAATATGAAAAACATCATGTCCTTTATATTTACGCTTTTATACGATTTTCATAAGTTACGAACATACATAATCACGGCGCAAAATCATCAATCTACTTAGCTCCAAGCATTACATCTACATACAAACCACTCACCAAAATACATGATGGCTATACCAGTAACGAATTTGAAAAAGGCTAAAGAATACATGAAGTACCTCTTTACCTATACGTTGTTTCTGAATAATATTTTAAAGTACTTGGATCTTAACCTATAGCAAAAACAAATCGTAGTATTAGTGGAAAATTTGGACCCTTATACGGTAAATACGTATATAATTAACATGATTTTCAATTATTATAACGGCGAAATCAAAGAAAGCGACTTATTTTATAATTTTGAAAAGGAATATACAAATTAGACGCCACATATATAACATGTAGTCGATAGTACGATTTTAAAAAGACGACGAAAGAAATTACAAGGGAAAGATATCAATACTACCGGTGGAAATGATAACCGAATTGCAAATTCCTTAATGATAACGGCTCAATTGATATGAATCTCAGAACAGATAGACGATAAGGTAATAAAATTGAAATTTATAAAGTGATAATTGCTAAAAAAAAGCTAGGAACACATACTTAAGATAAAGGGCCAGTGATATGAAATGCCACCAGAAATTGAGATACGGCCCTTAATAAGGCGAAACGCCCGCCGCGTGATGGAAACAAAGCTAGGGAAATCGACGGAAAAGGAGGAAGCACCACAACAATTATCCATAACAAGGGTTAAACACGAACCCTCCCCGGAACGTAATTTCGACCCGAAACCGAAACAAAACTGCACCTCGATTACCGTTAATAACCAACTTAACCACGAAAAATTCGACTCGAATAGTGAAAACACCCCGCTTCAAGAATAGACAAGCGGTACGAAACGTTAATACGTACCCTATAAACTAATACCTACTAATTACAGCCTCTACTATAATCATCTACCGCACCGTTTTCCGATCAGTAAAAAAGATCTTACAAAGTTTACCAACTTTGTAAAGCTTTAGTATAAGGAAGAAAACTATAAAAATAAACTATATGGTGTACTCGAAAATAAAATACGTGCTATACTTAATATATATAAAAGATTAAATATCGAATTATCTTAGTTTTATATTATCCTGTCCGGTATACCATTCGGATAAGTTAAAAAATTATATATACCCCTTTAAGTAAGTCGATATATTTTGGGAATGTTTTTATGGACTCAGGACATTGAATATTGAGTCCATAGGTTTCGTGACTGTGTAAGTAATGGGATCGGAAGTACTCGGTCCGGGACCGGTTTGGGTACGAATTGGGTACAGTTTGTATATAGTATGCATGAGGGCATGTGACGGGTTAGGCGTTGGTTAGGCACTGGCCGGGTGCCCACTGGGTACAGCTCGTATACAGCACGCGTAATGGCACGTGACGGGCTGGGTACTACCTGGATACTAGATATGCTTATTGTTTTTTCACGGTACTCTACTGAAGCCTTTTCTAGTTTTTTACCGTACGTTAATGGTAAACCCTATTTAGTACGTAATTGGTTTATTATCGTAGGTCGGATTATAATATATTTTATCAATTTTAATTCTTATTCCTTCGAAGAATTATTACTTATGATAGAAAAATTAATAGTAACCGTTAGTAATCATACGTTATACTTTAGCGTTATCGATAAGTATAAGCCGTGAGTAAATAACTCGTCCACCACCTTTATAGATATACCTTTTAACATTTTGAGCCCAACCAAAGGCGATATTTTTTGTTTATAAAATACCATGAACTATATTACCTGGGTTATGGAGTAATTATAATAGCCGGGTTAATCGACTTTCACTATTCATTTTACATTTAGCTTCGCCTTGGTCGTGGTTAAGATTTAATAATTTATGGCCGAATTAGTTACGATTTATACTGGTTTCCCACCGGTTTAAAAAAAGCCAAAACGATATATCTAACCGTAATTCGATTAATTTGTTTTTCCGTAAGCGGCTATATGTTGGAAGATCGAATTTATATCAGAAACGAATAAAATATGGATTAGAAAATGTCGGTATACGTTTTTTTACGTATAGGGATTTTATACGGCGACAGGAAAACAGGTGGTTATGGCGTATTACGAGGCCAAAAGATACGAGAGTATATAAGATGTAGGGAAGTTTTTTGACTATATCGAGGTTGCGTTTAAAGACTTTATTTACGAGGATAAAGTATTGGTCGAATCAAAGAGTTTGTTTATAAGTAATAAGGATTTATAGGTACTATTCATTATTATGGTTAAAATATATTTAGCTTAAACAGGCGGTTCAAGTTGATCTTCGGCTGTAAAGTATAAATAATTACGCTTCCTCGTAAGGTTATGTCTTCGTAACAAATTTATTATGGCAGTTGTTAGTTGCATAAACTATGTCGTAGCCCTTAAAAGGTATCGCAAATTCGCTGACAAATTGGAGTTTTCAGATTTAAAACGGCGTTTAAGTTGTTAACTAGCAGAATGTATATAGGTTTAATGGCCGAATGGTAATACAGTTATAATGGGGGTTTACGTATTTTAAGTACTTTCGTTAAGTGGGCGGGGTAATTACGGTTAATTATCTAGGTATCGCGGCTAATTATTTTAATAAACCCGTTCGGTAACCGTTTAGAACTAAAAACGTAAGGCGACGTAAACGAAGGTAAAGAAACGTTAAGCTAGGTTTACATAGTGGCGTTACGTATATTATGTTTCGTTAGATTATTACTAACGCGGTTACGATTTCCGCCTGGCATTACCTTTTACGTAAATGTATGCGGCCTAAATCGAAAAGGTAGAAGAATAACTTTTATTAACGGCGACGAGTGAATCTAATTTTTGGATGTAAGTTCTTTTAGGAGTTACGTAAACTTAATGGCGTAATTATAACATTGATTTAAAAGGAATTTAATTCATTTAAGATACGTATAAAGGAGGATCTTTTTCTAATCCTTATATTTCTTAATAACATCGACTTTTTGAATTTTCAAACCGAATTTAATTATCTTTTTCATTATATTATAAGCAAAGATTTAGTATAACGGTTAAAAAAACCAAAATTTGGCTGTTATATCCATAAAATACTAGCACGATATTAGGGTTACGGAAAAATACGCCTATGAACTTAATAGGTAAGTTTCATATAAATATTGATAAATAGTCGAACCTAATATTAGTATATATTATTTCTGAAATAACGTGGGATAAAATTTTTGAAATGTTTTTGATCCTATATTAATAGATTACGTTAAATGGTAGCAGTAGTGGTTTAATGGTTTAGTGTTAGGAAGGCTTAGTTGTTTATGCGATAATAATACGCTTTAGTTTGGGGGATATACGGGGCGTAATAAATTCAGTTTTTATCTATTTGGTAAAACGTTTGTATGGAAAAGTTCAATATACGGGGAATTTACCCCGGTTGACTTTTGTTATAAGACTTTACGAAATAACGTACATTTTATAAGGAACGGTGATGACTACGGTTCAAATGGAAAAAAATTGGTTACATCTTTTACTTAAATTAACAGAATTTCGCGTTCTATTTGACAATGACAAGGTTGTAGCCTTATCTATATATATGGGTAAATTCGATTATTATATTTAAATTAAACCCAACGAAAACAGATTTTTATTATACCGATATTGAGGGACGGTATACTCGATATTACGAAATTAACCTTTCAAATTTTGACGAGAGGTTACGAAATTAATAAATAAAGGTTAGGTTCAGATAAAACTTTTATCGATCATAATGCCGGTATTACTGATTTTTTGACCGGGGATGGGATTATGATTTTTTATCGATTATCAAATACTAAATGAAATTACCGAGTAAAACCAAAAATAATAATTTTAACTTTAATTAAGGAGACCTTACCTACGTTATCGAAATTGATATAGCTTACGAAATTGTATATTCGAACAGCCTTTTACCGTATTAGAATATTACTCGGGTAAAAGGCATTAATGGCGTTTTGTTCGCAATTAGGGTTATTTAAATAATTAATTACTCTCTTTAGATTAGCAGGAGCGCTGGCTACTTTTTAACGATATATTAATTATATACCAACGGATATTTTTGATAATGTCGTTAAAACGTATTTCAACGACCCTTTAGTGTTTTCCTCCGCTGTTCAATGGAATTTCATAGCGAAATCTTGCTTAATTTTAAACCGTCTTCGTAATACAGAGTTATATTTGAATACGAAAAAATCTAATTTAGTAATTAAAAAAGTAAAATACGTAGGTATTATTATAATAATCAGAGTAAATATCCGGATCAATCCTAAAAATGTCCGGGTAATTCGCGTATAAAAGTTACTTCGTCTTATTCGAAAGGTTCGATTTTTTTTAGGTGTTGCTAATTTTTATCGTGATTTTATGAGCAAATTTTCCGAGTTAACAGATTATCTCGTCTAAATAACGAAAGGAAGAATTTGTTTAGCCTATATGAATCGAGCGAAATATATATTCCAAACCTTAAAGGATGCCTTTATAACGGCCTTACTTTTAGCATATTGGGATTTAAATCGTATCACTGTAGTAAAAATCGATTATTTAAAAATTGCGTTGAAAGGGTATTTGTTGTAATAGAATAAGGAGAGTATTTCATGGCTAATAAATTACCACTTCGTACGACTAATGAATACGGAATATAACTATACGATTTACGATAAAATGCTTTTCGTGATGGTATTTTATTAAAAACCGTGGTTTTCCGAATTACATAGTATCCGTACCCCGTTTACAGTTTTAACGAATTTTAAAAATTGGAATATTTTCCTTGATTAAGTTTGATCTTGAAACTTTAGATGAAATAAGCTAAAGGTTCTTCATTTTTTCAATACTACCTAATGTATAAGTCTGTAATTTAAAGCGCCTCTCTGGATACGTTAACACATAAATTATTCAATAAGCACGACGCTAAAAATTGTTGCGTACGGGTTTTTCAGTTTAATTTCATTACTAAATTAAATATAATATAAATAAACTTAGTCATTAAAGAAACGTAAATTACAGTGGATTATGTAAATAGTTTTATTAAGACGGAGACTTAGTAACCTAATTAGGACGATATGTATTTTAAGGGATGGCCGGAGGTTTTCGAAGGATCGCCAAAGGCAGGACCGCTCTGGGACCGGCCCACGTCCGAGTCATTATCGAAAATAACACCGAAGGATTTTAATACGACTAAACCGACGATACCGTAACAACCCCGGTCCTCGATAAGCCTTGTAGTATCGTTAGCACTGAGTAGTCGCTTTATTTTTGGTTCGAGAACGCTAGCAGAATTATAGGATTAAGAAGAAACAAATGACCTGTTATACAAGGTTCGCTTATTAACGGTTTCCGAGGGCGCTAAGCGTTTCCCACCTTAAGTAGGATAATTAATATAAATTTCGCATTGCGGAATTAATACACGAGGCGTATTATTTTACCGTAATCGCTTATAACTTTTTAGTTCAAAATCAATAACGACGAAGGTTTTATAATAGATCTACGATTTGATTCTTCTAAGTTATTTAAATAACAACATTTTTCGTCTTATTTTCAAGGGGAACATTATTCAAACTGTATGTTCGTAAACATTAGACGTTTACATCTAATATATAGGTAATATAACAGGACAAAACGGTATCGTATTTTATGATAAGGCCTTTTTTAACTACTTCGTATTTTAAATCGGTATTGAGCGTATATTTCGGTCGACTTTAAAGTCGACTTATTTGATATTAAAGGCGGCCTCCATTATTTATTAGTTATTACTAATTTCCTTTCAAGTTAATTAATTTTAGTACTATATGATTCGTTAATGCTAATATAGAAACGAAGCGTTTCCGGGATTTATGGTAGAGATGTAATGGATTCCTGGTTTCTGTTATTTGTAAGTGCGGTTCGGCCTGGGTAAGCGTATTTTAAACAACCTTATATTACTTAGTAAAAGTCGAATGAATTCAATTAATAATATACTATTTATAAATATATCACAGTATTAAGTGGGTTAACTAAAATATATCAAAATACTTACGTATCGTCGTCGTCTTTTCGTAATAGAACTATATTTTATATTTAATCGTTTTTTAGTTTACGTTTAATAACTGGATATTAACGATGACTAGATTTCAAGCGAACCGTCTGGTAAATATGTATAAAATATTACCTATTTCAAGGGTAAACGGAGATACGAAGTCGTTAATGAGTTTAGCTGGGTAAGTTGTTATATTTTCAATATACTTACGTGAGAAAGTAAACCTTACTTAAGCCGCGATAACTTGTATTTAATAATAAATATAACCGGCGACGAATCACAGACCTCGTTTGGAAAAGTGATTTAAAGTATACGACTCGGTTTAGTCAAGCTTTATTAATATTAAAATTAATCACTCAAGTACAAAACTCGATTGTTTTATGATTATTATCGGGTCTTTGCTATTTCGAACCCGTTTAACATCGTTTTGAATATGTTTGGTAAATACTTTATATTTTATTTGGATTTTATTGAGCGGACGGTTTCTGACCCTTTTCCCTCGTAAGTCATATCCATCACTCGTTTAGGACTAATTTTGGTCGTTAATAATGTAAAGGATGGTATATATAAGTAATTTAAAGTTTAAGAAATTTTCGCGACGAAGATAGTGTGGGACGTGGTTAGTTTTATGTTAATTCAGTAAAATGGTCATAATAAGCCGAATTAGAAATTTTAGAAAGATAACTAATAAAACGGAGTTCCAAATAAATTTAAGGCGAAAAAAGTGGATTTTCGGATTTACAATAACCCGGTATTTGGACGTTAACGTCTAAACTTATTTTAAACGATATATACGGGGCAAATTGCTAATACTTTCGAAGTAATATATTGTGTGCAACAGGAAACGAAAATTTATCATGAAACGAAGTTATAATATAATGAGTAGGGGCAGGTAAATATTACCCGACTTTTTCGAATACATATTCGGTCGTGAAACGGCTTTTAATTAAACCCGATTATAATCTACCTTTATATTCTTATTACTTTTATCGGAATTTAACGAGTATCAGCGCTATTAACGTTAAAGGCTTTAGTATAACTAACTTCAGGTATTAGGTAAATTCGGGGAAGGAAAGCGATAAAAAAACGTAACGGGTGTTAATAGATACCGACGAGAAAAGATAGTAAAAAGTATAACAAACCCAAAACGATGTTGAGGATAACGGAAGACGCGAGGAGGGACTGAAGTTGGGAGAAACCGAAAGCGGATGATAAGAGGAGGGTCAGACGTTAGGGGAGGCCGACGATAACGGATAATGTTAGGAAAAACAGGCGTTAAAGGAGGTCGAAGATAACGATTAACGAGGAAAGGAGCGAGGGGCGAGATGAGGAAAACGACCTTTCAAGCGGGTTATTAGAAATTATAATATATTAGTTTTGGCCCTAGCGACGTGGTCGGCCTGTATACGACTTTACGCCCGTTTGCGGTCGGCCTGATCGATTTATTTTTAATTAAGGTTAGCAAGTAAGATACTAGTGAAATCGGGCTTATATCATTAGGAATTAGACGTCGTTTTTTACAATTTATAGGCTGTAAACTATATTATCTATAAAAGATATGATTTAAATTCTTATATTATTTTGGTCATTTATACCATAATTATGAAAGGGTATACAGCGATAGTTAAAAGGGGCCGGAGCGAAAAAGTTACGCGTTAAAGTACGGTTGACCGAAGGAATCCTGTCTTTATAGATAGGCTATACCGTAAAAAGTAATAAAGAACTCTTAAGGGAAAACGAACCTAGGGAAAAGAGGCGATAGGATCGTATAGCTAAAGGGGGAACGGCTTATACGGCCGGTATAATAAAGACTTTTTGTATTTTAATAATATCGAGAAACTGGGTAAATTGATTAATCAATTTCAAACAAGGCGATGGTAAAGACGGATCGAAAACCCGGGATATTCCCTTGACGTTTACGCGTAAAGGATAGAATATAACCCCTATCCTCGCCCGTAATACCGAATTGACGAAGGATAGCGCATAAAATGGGTAAAATCGAAAATGTACTTGGTTTTGAAATATATTACAAGTATGGGTTCAATAACGATGAGGTTTCCCGTAACATTAATTTGTAAACTTACCTTATTATGGACTTCTTGATACGTACAATATCCTTACGCCCGATAAATTCGGATACAAGTAAAAACAAACGCCGAAATTAAAAAATAAAACGTTTGATATACGATATACAAACGTTTTGAACTTGTTAACAAGGGAGTTCGTTTTTATCTTCGTTATTATTAAGAATAAGGAGATCTTTTATAACGTAAGGCGGCTATGAAAGGTAATTAACGGTAAAATATTCGTATATAATAAGGTAGTATACCTTATAGGGTGGTTTATTATCTTTTTTAGGGGTAACGGCGGTAATGTAACCCTAGTAAGGTTAATTATATACGTTTGTTATAAAAATAAGGTAAACGTTGGAACAGTATTGCAATAGTATTGCATGCAGTGCAGTAGGTCAACTTGACTGCAAGTAAAGTTGACCGTACTGCAAGTGCATTGCGTTGTACGGACTTACCGCATTGGGTATAAGTAGAGTGCAGTAAGCTGCACTTCACTCTAGGGCATGGGCCAAGCAATTGGCCATAAAAATTACAATGCAGACCGGCGAGTGGTCCGCCAAACCTAGAACAATACATCCACCATCTAACTATTGTAATACACCTGTTATTTCGAAGAAGACCATTCGAATCGATTACGTTGTAACTTCTAAGTCTTACTAACACTAATTAGTGCTTATTAGATTAAGTACAAATTGGCTAAGTAAAAGAAGAAGCTGCTTTCCGGTTACTCTTTGTTCGGTAAGTAAGAGGAAAGGTTTTTATGAAGTGCCCCTATAGTATTATGTCGTCTTCACGGTAGTACATAAGAAATGATTTTGGATTGTGTCGTCTTTGCGGCAATTTAGAAGTTGGCATCGGTATCGCTATTAAAAACACCAAAAAATCTTTATTGATTCTTTTTAAAGAACATTGAAACCGACTGCCAGAAGTTTCAACCTACGGTAAGTTGGAAATCAGCTGAGTTAATACTATTACGGATGCTATTACCGTAAGAAAATCGACTAAGTACTTACGTTGAAAAAAAATTATAAATAGCCTTCGCCTTTAACTTACACTACAAACGACCTCCTACCTTACCCTTCATATCAAACCTTTACCCTAATTTACTCTTTTCCACTCCTTATATTACGTTAATCGTCAAGTTTGTTACTCCGAGTACCAAGTCGCGTCAAAAAAGCCACGTCGCGCGACTTTACGTTGAATTGCCAAGTCTAAACCCCTTAAGTAACTATGTTTACACGCCCCAAATCGCCAAGTCCTCACACCTAAGATTTCTAGGTCTTTCGCCCTACACGCCTGTCAAGATAGCTTTCGCTAACGCTTACTTTAAATTTATTACCGACCCCGAACGAAAAAAGGCTATTAAAGCCCTCGATATTATTTTCGAAAAGTACTACGACGAAAAGCTCTAGTTCATCGAAGTAACTAAAGACTTTACATTAAAGCACCTGACCAACGTTATCGGTCAATTTATTCTCGATAAAAATACTATTGGAACCTGTCTTATAAATTAGCCCTTGACGATTTTCAAAAATAGTTTCGAGATTGGAGTTTATATATATAGAAAGATGCGGAAAAGTAGGCAAAAATAAGGCTAAGGATTACCCTTGTAAATCGAGTTATCGAACTCTAGGCGAAAAGAGGAAAAGAAGGTAGCCTAGCCAAAACACTTTACGAATACGCTACAGATAAAGACACTTAATAAACGCCGGTTACGGGTAAAAAGGTTATTGGCAATAGTATCCAACAACGACTATATACACGCTCGTAAAGATCTGTCCAAGAGGAATCAGTGGATCTACACCTCTTAAGCCATTAGATTTACTAATCTATTAAGTAGGAACCTCGCCGAACCCCTCAATACCAAGAGAATTATTACCAACTTTCTCACGGCGGATAGCACTAAGCCAATTTCCCCCAAGCTCTTTAATACGTTTAGTTTTAACAGTTATGTTCAGGAAAAACTGGATTTATACGTAAGCCGACTATAGGCACGGCTATTGGCCTTTTCCCTTGAAACTCGGCTAAAGGTAACTATCCAATTTACTAATACCAATAATAACCTTAGTTTTATCCACAGCTAAGTCAACAAGGTACTTACGACTAATATATTATACTTCCTTCTCAACGCGTTCTTATAGAGGATACGAACTATACGGCAATTTCCACATTATTTAAGATCTGGGGAGGTAAAAAGAAATATTACGGTAAGCCATATAACCTCCTCGATGTAAAGTTTTGCCTATTTTTCAATATTTACCTCCAAATAAGAGTTAAGTTACCTGGTTTTTACTCGTTGTTTCCTAGCATCCTTACCGGTCAAGCTAAGTATTACTACCTCCGATTCCTTACGAATTATACCTTTTGTCACGAAATTTACGATGGTATAAAGGGTTACTTCGAATACGATATTAACTTCGCCTAATACTATACGGATTAAAATATTATTAAACGGTATTACATGTTAAATTACAAAAAAGAGTCGAAAAGCAAGATAGACCTTTTAAATCAGATGTTTAACAAACTGATATTTTGTTAGCAGGTAACGGGAAACGCGGGAGTTATCTAAGTTACTTTACATCAGCAGGTCCGGCAAGTAGTTACGGGTTACAAAGAATTAGAATACGCCTTGTAATACCCTGATACCACTTGCGAAGGGTTTTTTTAACCAATTCCATTCCTCGTTAGCGACCGTAACTGCTCAAGTCTTCGTCTCGAATGGTATATATTTACTAGCTCCGGAATTCAATAACGAAAAAGATATTTTCATTTTGTATTGAATTAATCTATGGTACGAATGACCCGGCAAGTACGGTTAACAAAGGGTCCGGATCTTTACCTAAAAGGGAGGATATTTATCCTTTTTAAAACCTTTAAGTCGTTTAAACAAGTTAAACTTAAACGTAAAAATATATTGAATTTACGGTAAACAAGGTTATTACTTAACACGTTACACTGCTACTGAACGTAACGCAAAACAGGAGATATACTATACGTAATACCCCTTTGATTTAAAATGGGATTATATGGAACGTGTTACGTAATTTAAAGGAAGTAAAGTTAAAAAGAAGGAAAATAAATCGAAAGTTATCGGCTGACACGAAAATACCAGCATTAGTACTAGTATCAATTCAGAAGCCACGCAATAACTATCCGACCACGCATTTTTATACCGCCTCATAATTCAAGACCCCTACCACCGTTATAACGATCAAAACCTTGGCCTTATATACCTTTTTACCATTTAAGACCGGTATGCGGAGCAAGTCTTTTAAGGGATCATGCCGAATACGTGGGCAACACGGTACTTACCAAAAGGCTATTCGTAATACATCGTGTTATGAAGGGATACAGATACTGCTACGGAAATTAACCACGCAAATTCTAGTTAGGCTAAAGTTAGCTTGAACTCTAGGAAAAAGATATCTTTACTAAAATCGACGGCAGCAAAAACTGTTACTAGTTTTATCATTTTCCACATCTTCAAATCCCCTACACCTTTTCTCATTTACCTTCAGAACATAAAAAACCTCGGCGTTAACGTTAGTATTGAGACTACGAAGCTAATATATATTAAGGAGGGAAAGAAGTTTCTACTGAGTCTTCAGTAGAGATGTTTCTGGTTTTATCTTTAAGAACCAAAGGTAATGAAATTAAATTTGACGAAAGTAAAAATTCGTTAATTACATTGTAGGTTTAACCACCCGGTAACTAATAGGTTTTATAAGGTTTTAAAATCAACTAGTAACGAAGCTATGGATTTGCTAGTATTAAAGATAGTTAAACGCTTTCGCCACCACTACAAAATACATTTCCACATCCCCTTATAATTTAAGTTTACATTAAAAAAAGATTGAGATTTTTACTTGGAAATCTTTGTCAACGTATTTTATTTGGACGGTAAGCTAGTACTATACTTCGTAAACTTTTTTCCGACCTTTTACGATGCTAAATTTTTTAAAACTATCACGGCGAAGGAAAAATAAAAAGAATTACGTACTTTGTAGATTAACACGTACCTTAGCTCACTAGATATACTAGTTTAGGTTACCGATATCAACTCTTTTACGATAAAGTTTGAAATTAATATAATGTTAATAAGTATTTAATATAAATAAATTCCTATAAAGGTATATTAGGGTATTAATAAGGTAAAAAATGTATACGTACTTTTGAGAAAGGCGTAACGTATCCTTAAATTAGAAATCGAAAGATTTATAAGTTAAGAAACACGGCTCGAAATAACAGCAAAAGGTTTTAACGATACTATTAGCTTTAACGGACTTATACTAACTTTACTGGTATTTGGAGTTTACCTATGTAAAAAAGATAAGTCGCGACCCTCGCTAAACACCTAAAAATGTATTATAATATACAGAAAAGCATTAAAGGAATTAAGGAAGAAATCGGCACGCTGTTAGGTTAACTATACCTTCAATACCAGAAATGGACCTTTAATAATAAAAGTGTTTTTACTCTTCCTTTCAAGTAAGGTCTTTACGTGGAATAAAACAGGAAAATGGGATAGGCTGTACAAGATATTGAGTATTATCAACTTAAACGTGGTGGTTAAAACTATTAAGAGTCCCGTAATTTTCTGAGCTAAATAGCTCAAGCCATACAAACACCCCCTTAAATACGCTAAAGATCTTAACGTTGATAAAATCCAAACCGAGCTAATTAGTTAATATAACTTTCCCAAGCCGACTATTAATAAGCCGATAAAATGGCGACGACGTAAAAAAACCACTTAAAAGGAGGATATATACTAAAGAAGAGGAAGATAGAGACTACAGGCCTAATAAGGTATATATAACAGCGTAGGTATCTTAAAAGAAGAAGTTTAACGGAAAATTTGCACTGAAGTTACATCCCTAAAGCATTATTAATATACCGGATAAGCTTTTTAAGGCAATGAACTAAGTAGAAATTAATAGCCTCCTAGTACAGGGAGTTATATAGTTTAAACTGTTGACGTGATTTAAAGGCTAAAATATCCCTATCTTTAAGTCGATCATAATTTACAAAGTTAAAGACAAAACCATGAACCGGCCGTACGAAAAGTCACGGCTAATCACCTAAAGATACGGTAATAAAAGTGAGGACTAAGTCTTTACTTAATCGCCTGCAATTCGAAAGATTAGCTAACGTTTAATCGTTGCCATTGCTACCGATTTAACTGTTGGCGTAAAGGGTCAGTTTACACTTAATAACCTGGATATCACGTGCATGCACACGTAATGTGCCACCAATTTTTAACCGTTTATATTAATAAAACTATCATAAAAGCTCAAGGACAATTTTCCAAATAGCACGATAAGATATTATATTAAGCTTTTATTCGGATTAGATAAAGCTGGTGTCCACTAGTTTTTGATGTATGAGGCATACTTCAAAAACAAGCTAGATATAAAAAATTTAACATTTAACCAGTGCCTGTTAATTATAAAAGGAAAAAACTTTGGCATCATAGGTATAACAACTAACGATACCCTTTTTCTCGTTAATTCTGGATTTTTAACAGCGTAATAACATGCTATCAAAAAGTCAGGCCCCTAAAAATGTAAACTAGTCGAAACGTTAGCTAAAGGTATAAAGCTTAACTTTAAATAATAGTCACTTCTTATATATAGTATTAAAGTTAAAAGTGACACTTATATCAGTCTGCGTCAAAAGGGGCAAGCTACAAGTCTGAAGATTATCGATAAGGCTGACGAGGCAAGGGTATAGAGATACCTTAAGTAAAGGTTCCATGCGGCCTAAATCGCCACGTTATGTTAACCGGAAATATCGTACGACATTTCTATTACGGTACAAGCAAAGGATTCGTAAGACAAAAACTTTAATGAGTTAAATAAGCGAATTCAGTAGAAAATAGACCACGTGAAAAGAGAAATTAATATGGTTTTGGTAAATTTAACGAAGGCGAAGCTAATAAGTTTTACTGACGGGTTATTTAACTATAATACTAACCATATATCGGAAATACGCTTTCTAATAATTCTTGTTAACGAGAAAAGGGTTAAAAGGTAGTTTACGATGACCGGAAACCTTGTACATTAGACATTTTTCAAATGTAAACGTGTAACTCGGAACGTTCTAGCCTCTAAAGTCTACAGTATAATGACAAACTTTAATATTAGCATAGTAACTAACGGCACATTAAAGATTATCACCAAATAACTAGGTCTACTACCGATACCTGTAATAATATGTATCGATTCCCAAAGCCTTTACGAATGCCTATTAAAATTAGGCATGACTAATAGAAACCACCTAATAATAAACGTGATAACGTTAAAGGAGCCATACGAATTCTAGGAAATCGATAAGTTCCGGTAAATCAACGGCAAAGATAACACTACCGTTACTATAATTAAGGCAACGTCTAATAACATCTTAAAAAGGGTTGTAAACAATAATACGTTAATCATATGAATCGAGGGATACGTGGATCGCTTAGCATGTAATGTAAAGGATTGCTTTAACAAACCGGAAAACTGCTAGGGTCATGGTGGCGTTGGCAGTAACTTGAACTACTGGTAAAGGGTACGCAAGTGGTATCGTACTTGATTTGCGTAGACCTGTGGCGAAGGATCTGTATACGGGATTTAAGGAACGAAGGCCTCGGAGGGGTAAAGAAAAAGAGCCATAAAGGGCCGTAATTAAGGCTATTTCCAGTACAGATGAATCGGAATTGATAGGGGTTTGGCCTATTTTTTGCTTTTGGATTGAAAAGGGATTTCAGAGGTTGCCACCAATTAATGGTAAGCCACACTAGCGTGCGCAGGCATAAAAACAAAAAGCCCCCAGTGTTGGAACAGTATTTCAATAGTATTGCATGCAGTGTAGTAGGTTAACTTTACTGTAAGTAAAGTTAACCGTACTATAATAAACTAATTATTCAAGTAGTAACAAAAATATCCCGCGAAAACCCAGATTCAGACCTTATACTTTTTAAATCTAAAAACGGCTTAAAAGCTCTTTATATAAATATTAAGATATCGCTTAAAACCTCTATACGTCGATGGGCAAACCTTAAATTAATACTTATAGATGATGTAGGAAAGGGCGAAGGTTAAATTACCAAAACAGACCTCGTAGAAACATAGTCTTATATAAAAGGTTTAAAATGTACACCAAATAAGGTGATCGCCTTGAATATAATTACTAAAAAGAAAGATATTTAGGGGTTGGGTGCTAAAAACAAAAAGAAAGGTAATTACAATCAAAAAAGATTTTGCGGTTAGGGACGAAATACATTACGGCGGCAGCAATATTAACGAAACGGTATGTGGAGTCCTGTAGGCTTTCAAAAACTCCATATCGTATACGTTAAAGTCGACTACTAATTTACTAAACACCCAAATTACGAGAAAATTCGGAATTAACGATAGTTTTAAACTGATGATAGATTGAAGAACCGGATAAAAGCCAACTTTGTAATATACGCTGTTTAGTACGAAGGCATAAATAATAGCTTTAACGCCTACCCCTATGAATACACGTCTGGAGAAAAAGACTTTCAAGGTAACGATATTTTTCTGATAGCTTAAGACAACGAAACAGCCTAACGTATTTTCAAAAGCCTATCAAACGCCTCTTTTTTACGTATTACAAACTTAGACTGCATAAACGAGGCGTGTACCATCCATATGGCGTCGCAATTGACGATTTTTCATAAATACGACAATCGATTTTAGAGTATGATACTTAACACTGATATAGCCGAAATTTTCACGGCCAGAAAACAACAATTCGAAGCGTTCCCGGCAAGGTTTTCGAAGTTTTAATTAAAACTAATGGGAAAACACTGAAAGATTTTATTTAATAAAAGTAAAGAGTTATCGCTCGAGATGATCGTTACAAATATGCGATTCGAACCGATCAAATTCTACGTAATAAACTTTACAATATTATTCCTACTTTTATTAGCTCACATAAAAAAAGTTGGAATTAAGATCCGAAATACGAATAACCAACTTATCCGCGTTTCGGGTAACGTATATGTACCGTTCTGACTTAATTTTGGCTACTTATGATTTTCCATCGAAACACATATAATTAATATTATTTACTGAACGTAATATGAATTACGGATTCTCCATCATCTATTTGGATACCCGGTTACAGAAAGCTTTTTACACCGACTATACGTTATAAGCCATACGAATATAAAAAAGGATGTATTTAAAGCTATTGAAAAGTTTTGTTATGAGTATTAATTACACTTATAAGCCCTACTCTAATTTAAGTTTCGGCTTCAAGAAGATATAATCTTTAATTACAAGGTAAATATCAATATTATGTATTTAAACAGCTCAATAGTTCTTTATTTCATCGATGCGACAATATTATTTCAAGCCGCCAAGTTTATACGAAGCGTTACCATTTTAAAATACTAGGAGATTTTAGTTAACTATTAGTTTAACATTTATTTAAACCCCCTAAATTCCAATATATAGGAAGTTAGTATAGCTTTCGACTTCAACAAATGACGTATTAAGTCTTAGAGAACCGGAAACGAATATAAGAAAATTCCAATAAAACCCCTATGAGGTATTGGAAAATGTAAGCGATATTATGAATCCCTTATGAAAATGCATAAAGTATTGTCTAAAGGACTAAAAGTTATTAAATTTAAGAAATCCATCCTTTAAATAACAGTTAGCACCATTAATAACCCCTTTAGCTTAAGTAGGCTTATTTCTTCGTTCCTTGTTTTTAATACCTACCCGAAAGCTTATACAAATATACACTATTACCAACCATGGTATAAAGAGAGAATTCTGTAACGAAGGCTATAGTATCGTTACGTTCTTTATGGGCTAAAAGAGATGTTTCTAAAACGTTAGCCACAAGGAATAGCTTACGCGAAACTGGCGTTTTACATTAATTGTTATAATTGAAGGTTTGAGTGAACAAACTAAAAATGAATAGACAAACCCTTGGAAGATTAAAGGGTTTAAATTTTATAATATGCTCGTTAATTTTCCAAACGCTATAAGCTAGTTTCGTTAAATATTGTATGAAAATACCAAAAAAAGATAAATAGGAGCGATCAGAAACCGTAGTCCGGACAAAACCGCTAACGAAATACCACCTGAAACGACGAATCTTAACCACTTTCAGTTTGAAATTACCCTCGAATTACGTATCTGACAGGCTTTTACCAAACGAAAACGGTTTGTTTATATCAACCCTTTGGTCACCTTATCGCCAAGCTACCCACTCAACTCGAAATTTAACAAATGTCCAAGAACCTTTACCGTAAGCTTCTCTATTACTTCAAAATAGATAGCCGACCACGAACTTAACTTAAAGCTTAGTTATAACGGTATTATTACTACCTTAATTATACCGTTCAAATAATTTACCTACATAGAAATTTGTACCCTAATCGAATAAGTCGTATTTTGTTTTCAACGGTTTCACCTAACGATTTACGGTGTATACAGAATTTTTCCTGCTCATCTCGTCCACAAAATCAAGGATAAAGTCGAAAAACCTTACGAAAAGACCCGCCTAATTGTAAAAAGTTAAAACAACGGTAATAAAAAGGAAACTATAACCTAGTCGTCTACTTTATAACGGGTTAGCCACCGCTTAATTCTTATGTTCGTAGCCTTTCTTATAATACTGTATAACTTACATATCGAACTTTATAACATAACTCAAGTATATACTTAATTTGAAAAACGGCTTAAACGACTTATTTATATCGATATACCCTAGGATCTTAAAAGTACTACTTACTTAAAAAGATCTTACTTATTATAAAACCACTTTATAGTTTAGCTGAAGCAGGTATCTACTAGTATAATATTTACTAAAGGTATTGAAAAAAACGATTCGACATAACTAATGAAATTTTCGACCAGTATTTATTAATATTAACGACCTGCTTTATAGGCTTTACATTAACGAGCATACAAACGTACGATCTATTAACGTTATATAACGTCTTATTTTATGCATTTGAAAAGAAGCAACTTTCGAAGGCTAGTTTCAAAACAAACCCAAGACGTACTTAGCGGGTGATTACAAAATCGATTTTAATAACGTTACCATCACTTTTCGAAACAATGTTTTATGCCTTACGTAAAAGGAGAAATTGAATAAAGTTTCCCTTACCGTTTGAGATAATGTAAAACGGGCCGATGAATAAAAATATCAACGCGTACATAGCGTTTGGGTTGCTTTTATAGAATAACCGGAAAAAGTATTTCATATTTAGGTCGCCGCGTAATGTCAAACCGCCCCGTTGAACAATATATACAAAGCGTTGAACAAATGACTTTTATTGTAAATATACAATTTAAATCGCGGTTTATAACTTATAACTCAACATATACGTACTGTAAAACTATTTTTTTATCAACGGCTTTTTCGCTCATAGCTCCGAATACAGTTCGTTAACCAATTTCGTTTTAATCTTTAATAACAGAACCCTACCGTAAAACAACATTAAACTCTATGGAAATATTATTTATTAAAACTTTACTATATGTCAAATGATTACGATAAGTGTGTTAGCTTTCAAAATCTATAATATAGTTAAAGGTTTCGATTCGGGTATTACCATGGCAATTACGGTCCGGATAATTATTTTCAACCTTAGTTTACGCCCTATCCCTTTCGTTACATATACTAATTTCTTTTCTCTTTATAAATACCTAGTTAAACTAAGAACCACGAATAAGAAGCGGTTAATAATCGAAATTATGGCTTTACGAAAGTCATATAAACGCCGGGAAATCGAAGAAAGAAGATAAGTCGATGGAAAATCAAACCCGGTGAACGTAATAAAGAAAACTAGAACGAAAGAAACGTTAAAAACGGTTATAACGATAAGCACATTATTTGTTAGTATAGCTAAAAAGGTTTTTCGACCCCAATAAACTGTTACACCACTTTTACCGATTTAAAGCGATCCGAAATCCGCTATTCGCACCGCTCCCAAATTTGAACCTCTTTTTGACTCTACCATTTCGCACCTCTCTTAGCATTCTTTCACTCTTTGTTTTACGTGTTTCGACTCTAGCAAAAAAATATCCCATTTTTCTTTTTCTATTTGACTTCACCATTTCGCGCCGCTCCTGACGTATTATCACACTTTGTTTTATGCATTTCGGCCCTATTAGGTATCTTATCATTTGCCGTTTTCTATTCTCATTTATGATATCCACATCAGTTCTAGCATATTACCTTTCTTTGTTTGACTTACGTCAAATTATATTTGTCACTTAAAAAAGATTTTGAGGAAAGTAATGATATTGTTATGACCGAACTCGTTGGCTAGGTTATAGGGACAGCTAATAACTGCTAAAAATAGAGGTAAAGAGCGACGCTATCGCATCCCTACTATCCTCTCCACCGTCCCCCCCCTTTATATTAGCGCCGCCTCCATTACCGCCATGAACTCTATTAGCGCCAGCGAGGATATGGTCCTGCGCCTTATGTTGAATACATTTAGGCAAAGACGTAGGGTGTCTTTACCCTTTTTACAACGACGCGCGATAGTGTTGTTAAACTGACCTACGTAATATATATGTAAGCACTATTTCCAGGCGGTAATAACGGCCTTCAAGTCTTTAGTCAGCTGGTTAGCGCCTACTACTAATTAGCATCGATTTATTTTGATTATTCATAACCGTCATTGTTTTTTAAAACACCCCAAATGGTTTTTTTTTTTTACGAAGGAAATTTTTCAAGTTCGGTTAAAACTTACTAAAAAGCCGGCAGGCGCGTAATACGGCCTCAGCCTACGGCTTTAAGAGCAACGAAACGGGGGTATATCTGTTTCCAGTTGAATTGTAGCGGTAGTAGCGGGTCGAACGACCCCCGATTTTATATTAATCGTCATCAAACTTACCCGCGGCCGCGGATAAGACATATAACACGTAAAGCGTATCTATTAGCGGCCTGGGACTACGGACCCAAATACATCGCCTTAACACCTTATGCGTTAAAGAGGTCTCATGGCACACCCTAACGATACGAATCTCGAGATAGTAGAACAAATTCGCCTCGTACTCCTTATTTAAAAAGAAAAAACATTGGGGGTATACAAATGGATAGATTTGGGGTATATAACCCTTGGCGTAGTTATGCCAAGTAACGCTTACGGCGTAAAAGGGCCCCTATGGGTAAAGGGGTTTTTACCCGCAGGTAAAGAGTAAGGTTTATAACCCTAGGAGCCCCCTAATACTCCCCCTAGAATCTGAAAAAGGGGGAAAAGAGGGGGTGGTGGTGACGACGGGTAACTGGGTAGTAACGGCGACGAAGAAAAAAAACGGCGGCGACAAAGCTTGGCGAGAGAGCGGCGGCGGGCGGCGTTGCTGCTATTAATGAAATTATAACCGATAAGGGCAGGCTACTGGCGGTAGTGACGGTGGTGGCGGCGGCGGAGGCGGCACGACAACGCTTTTGAATCAAACAGCGCTTAGCCGTCCTGTTTTTACGCGGCATCTATTTAAACAAAAGGTTAGTATATAGGTATTGGTCAAGTAACCTACCTATTAAAACGGTTTAACTTAGTTAATTGGAATGAAGGTTATGTTAAATTCAAATAAGAACTTTTATTAACTTTGACTACTCGCGTTTAAACGGAAAATAAAAGTTTTGCTTGAACCGATAGTAATACATCTTTTTATACTTACCCAATAGGTAATAGCGTAATCTCCCCTGCGTAATCACCCCTACGTAATTACCCTCTATAAGACCTATATAACTTCCCTTGTTAGAAACCACAAAAGGCGTTATTATTAGCTATATTACTAATATTAAACCATATCAACCAAGCCCTAACTATAATTATCACCGCGGCCAAAAATTACCAATTCGGACCCTTACAATCACATGATTGCTACGGAAACTGCTAATTTGAACCTTTTACAATTAATACCGTAAAAAAACTATTATAACGGAAACTGTGAATTTAGACCCTTGCAACCAATTTTTATTACAAGGCTACGCATACAGAACCGCTATAACTATATAGTCGCTACTAGATTATGAGTACAAAAGGAAAAAAGAAATGACTACCTGGATGAATTTTACTAAATACTCTTACAGCTAATATACCTAAATTAAGTGACAGTATACGATAACGTGTCATGCTGCAAACTTCATTCTTACAAGACGTAAAGTGCATCATGTATAGAGCGGTCTGAAATGAGTATTCCAAAGCGCACGGCAAAAAGGCCACTGCCCGAATAGGAGGTTTATAAATTCCCATCCGTGGCGTGCACTCTCTTTAATACTTTTTCCTTACAAATCTATCAATGACTAAAATATATCAATCTTACGATTACTATTCCACTCATTTACTTTTCATATGAATAGGTATAGACCTTACCGATAATATGCTTACGTTGAACCTAGCTATTATTCTATATATCTAGAAAGCCAATACTCTTTAAGTAATTTTATTCTATTTTTCGGAGGTTTAATGTATTATGCTTTCTGTAATTGTAAACTAGCCTTTTATTAATTTATTCTTATTAACGATCTTCGTGAAAATCCTATTTATAACAATCAATATTCGTTTTTTTATTAAAGTACCATTCATAACCATTATTAATTTGGTCCTCGATACGGTAATTCGAGCCATATTATCCCCTAATCCATTTTGTTTTGGAAATTTAACCTTTTATTTACTCGGTTGAGTTTTATATTTGTTGGACTCTACATTTAAATTGTAATGGAGAGATAGTAGGAAGCTTTCGCTTAATATAGAATAAATATATATTTGCCAAAGGCGCAATACTCCAAATAACTTTAAGCTCTGACCACTTTAGGTATATTGATTATAACCCAGTTAACGCCGTAACCATTTTACCAGAAAATAAGGTTAATATTAACATCGGTAGCACAATGCTTACGAATTTTCAATCCATTCAAGTATAAATATTTTCCCTTTGTTAAAGTCGCGTCCGGTTTGTAGTTTTAAAACTCTATATTTTTCATCATCTTTTATTCTTATGTTATAAAGCTAGCAATTACAAGAAAAAGGGTATTGTCAATCTTCATACCTACCAAGCCGAAATTTCTATCTTACGTGATCAACAAGTACGGGTTGTATATTACAGATTTCGTATCTAACCCTAATTTAAAATACGATTGGTACATCTAAAACTAATTAACACCTGTTTCGGCTGGTATATATAGTAACTTGATATATTCTATAACCATCCTTGATAGGTTCTCATCACGGAATTATTACTGTAATTTGAACAGGACTATCTATTTTAAATACATTGCTAATTGCAAATACGCTTAAGTAGAATCACTTTTCTTCAGGGTAAACTTTGTATTAATATTAATGAACATATTTGTTGACAAAGCAGTTACTAAGTGTTAGCTAATTCTCTGAATATTTGGCGATTATATGCGGATTCAGTATTTTTTCATTTTTGTATCCTTAAGAGATTATAAATAAAGTTTCATGCGGCCACCATATATTTTTATTTGTGACTTCGTATATAATACTGGACTTGAAAATCTTGATATTTGGGTCTTAGAAGTTGAAGTCGCATTGAGGCAAAAATTGTACAACTCCTTAAGTAAGAAATTTATGAATCTTAACTTTGTTTCTCTCTTTAAAAATCATTCCGGAGGTCTTAATAATTCCTTATATTCGGAGCTTAACAGTTAAGTTTTGATGGTCTTTTTTGGTTGTACTAACCTGGGTAGTATTGTATATACAACCCAGTATATAATCCTCATATTTAACCTTCCTCTTTTTAGTATTTTGTTACGTCGTCGACGTTCTATCGGTTTATCGACCATAGGAAGAGGAGGATTGAATAATTTCATTCGCTTGATTAATTTATTTTCAATGCTACTCTTATTCTCAGTCGTTTGAATATAAAGTTTTACCGAATTTATATAAAACTTTGCGAAAATATTAACAATTGAATCAATTACTTCAAGGTTAGCGATACTGAAAGTTTTGAGTGAGCCATCCAATTTTCTTGGTTTTTGCCACACAAAGAATTCGCATTATAATAATAGAAATAGTTCGTTTATCATCGTAAATCCATTTCTAGTATTAAGGATGATATCAACTGAATTCCGTACCATTTACTTCCATATAATCTTTAAATCTCTACGCTACGTTATGACTCTTTCCTAAATACACAAGATAGGTAGAAATTCTCATGTCAAAAAAAATATACTTTAAAGATTAATAACGTTAATATCAAGCTTTAGGACCTATAACATTATTTAAACTCTTTACCATAATTTGAGAGTATGCCCCCTCATCGTTAAAACTTCAATCTCTAATATGAAGATATCACATGCTTTATAAAGTAATTCGTATGCCTTTTCTACCTTTTTAATTATTTAAAAAAACCTTAATAAATATTTATAGATACTAAATATACATTATCTTCGAATTCGCCTAAAACTATATTATCGCAAAATTAATATCGATATCGTAAAGACCAATGTCTAGTGTACTTAAATATGTGTTAATTTACAACATCCTTAACGTTTTTTTCCAATACTTTGATAACAAAGACATAAGAAATGTCACTTCGTTCAAATAGGTTATAAAATTAATAATATGAAAAACAAGCCTATTATCTAAGTAAAATACGTTGACGAAAATCTCTCAATTAAAATCATTGGTTTTTATAATATAAACAAAAGACCCGAGTGGGTTAGGTGTACGTTTAAAAATAATAGAAAAGCTTTTAAATAAACTCCAAAATATCGTATTCTATATTCTCATGCCCTGCGGATTTCAAGATTTTATATAACCTAATAACAAATAGGTAATCAAGACATTTATAAAATTGACACATTTCTGACCTTGTTAAATTCAATACATTTACGTTAAAATCATTAAAACCAAACCAAAAGTACCCTTACTTAAAGGTTAAAAGTATCCTCTAGCCAGTCTTAACCAGTTTATTACCGTTAATGTTAACGTTAATACAGAAAATCTTCATATCCTCCAAATAAAGGAGTAATAAATTAAAGGACTTAATGATATAAAACGTAATCGGCCCAATAACTATTTGAATAGTTGTTAATACCAGTAACTATAATTATTCGTTAGGGCAGAAGCGAACTTCTGCGTTCGAATAGCTTTCTGTTAAGTACCTTGCTACCCTTATATCCGGAATAATACCTTGAAACGTATAGTTTACGTAACGATAGAGAAGATGAAAGATTTGTACCATGTTATTTACTTAGTTTTGAAGGTAAATGTAAAGGTTTTCGACACTTCAGCGATATAGGAAGACGTGGTTAGCTAATTATCAGGTGGAGATGATAGTAATATATTTATACAATATATCTTATTTATTATTCTATTTATCGGCAAGAACCTTTTTACCCCTGTAATATATAATGTAATTCAGATAATCTTACCCGGGAAAAACAAGATATTCTATATAATACATCAATTATTTTTATACTGTTCTCCCATAGGGTAGCTAGGTAACTAATAACTCGACTTTCCATAAATTGAATTCCTTGTATTACTATTGCCTCAATCATTTTTAGGATTCTTGAATTCGTTGATTGATCTTCCCGTCATAAACGCTAGTATAGCTATAACTTGTAATCCGAAAAATTTAAACCCAATCTTAAACCTTAATACCTTTCGTATTTGAAATTAATATAGTATAATATCGTACCATTTTCTCTATTATAATCGCCGAAATTATTAGCTTAGGCATATATACCAACCGAATTAAGCTTATAGGATATTATGATTGTTAGCGCAAAACTTAATTAATTGAAACAACGTTTACAGGTGACATCTAAAAATTTTATGATATATTCGAAATTTTATGCATATAATAACAATTTTTAATAATCTTTTGATATTTAACTTCACTAATGTGAGTTTTCCCTATTAATTATAAAGAAAATGTAAATTTGTCTACCATCTTGATTGACAATTTTTATACGAGTTACTTCCTTATTCTTTTTAGCCAATATCGTTGTTTACTTCGTTATAGAATATTCAATATGATATTACCTAAGGTAGACTTCATATTCGAAGTTGCTTTTTATGTTATCGTTGATATCTCGGAAAGTTCTTATTATTGTTAGAAAAGTCACGTAGTAATTACTGGCGTAACCTATAAGGATTTTAGGAAATCGTAAATAAAAACAAAAAGAAAGGACCTCTATTTACTTATAGACATTGAAAAAAAGGAATCATTTTCACGATAAGTAGATTATAAAGCTTTCTGTTATACTTTTTTGTATTATTTCAAATTCTCGTGAATTTCGTTAAAAAAACTTGTAGTTGATGTTGAATATCTTAATAGATTTGAGAGGAAAGTTACGATATTTGTTCTAGTTGTCAATAGTATTTCCTGCCTCCAACTAATGTTTTGAAACCTTAGGGTTGTGATGGTAGGGGTAATTACCAGTTATTTAGCCCAAAAAGTAAATTTATGAGGTAAGATCTGTGGTAGTCTCGTTTGTTTAAGTATATCTACTGTAGGAAGCTTCTTTTTAAAAAAATTAACAATTTTTAGGGGAGTTTGAAGTAGTAAAGGTAATTTGTCGATCGTATAAAAGGTTTTAGGTGATTTGATGGTTTTGCTTTATTAACCACTGGATGACGGTAACTTTGATCATTCTTTCCGCGTTTACGTTTGTTACTTTACGTGTTTTATTACTATTAAGCGTATATTTAACTTTTTTCATAGGTGTAAAGGGACTGAGGCCGGAGCTGTCGCTCAAAAAGGTCGGATTCTGTCTATAAACCTTGATGAAGAAGAAGAAGAATGAGAAGTCCCTGCTAGGGAGCGGATATGGAGCTAAGATGGTATAGCTCTCTCCCCAGTCATGTAACGTGTTGTTTAGCAGCTCATTCATTACTCTAAAGAATCACAGGAGCGTGTAGAACTACCAGGATTGGATCCTTGGTAATACTAGCCAGGAATTAGCCTGTAACATTACCCCTAAAGACACTCCTATCGTTCCTCCCCTCGTTTTTTTTTGCTGTGTAATGTTGTGGTGTAAGACGCTGTAAGTATAAGAAAGGTATGCGCGTCTTTTAGAAAAATACGGTTTCATTTAAAAAGCACTGGGCCAATATTACGTAAAAGGTGCTTGAATGCCCCCCTCTTTCTATAAATAATCCCTAAAGTCTCAATTATAAAATATAAAACTTTTTCTTTCACTTAACCTTTAATTTTTCCGTATAATATTGATACTTATAATCACCAGTATAGTATTTGTTTATTTTATAATTTTAATACTCCTTACAGTTTCACTAGTAACGTTTCAATAAATCCTTATTTTATCTCTAAGATAAACAAAGCTATGAAAATATACGTTATACACTTTAAATTGATTTTGTCTTTATTAATAAAAATAAAGTTTCCCAACTTAAGAGCAATCGATATATACCTCAATGGAAACCGAAAATAAATATATTTCGAAGACGTTTATAAAATAGCGTATACTTTTAGAAACTTTCATTCAGCGAGTAAAGGTAAGTAATTCTAAGAATTACGAAAAAGATATTAACGAGTAGTTTAATATCAGGGTCCGATACCCCTTTTATTCTGTAATGGCTACAGGTCGCAGCTCCGATGATACGTATACGTTACTAAATTTAAACTTCGATATAAATAAGGCTATTAAGGAGTTGTCTAAAGCGTATTTAACGTTTGATTTTCAGGATCGAGGTAAGTCCACATACTATAATCCGCTCCTTAAATAATAATATATGGCTAAAAAGCGTGTAAACTTAAATGATCACCGTTAAAAAGGCCTCAAAAGTCCTTCGCGTTACGTAATATGAGGTTAATACCCGAGGTAAGGGGGGTTTTGTCCCCGTTACTCTAGTACGGTTTAAGGGCCTACGTGCTGTATAATTAATGAACTAAAAACGTAGTACTTAGGTAAGTTTTTTATAACCAAGTAAAAACGTAGAGGGAGTGGCTAACAAATGGCTAAAAATTCTTTTTTTAAAGCAATACAGAAGCTTTTTAAGGTTTCGGAACGTCTTAATACTAAGTTAGGTCGCATAAATACTAAATGAAATTATTTTATTAAAATGTATAAGAAAATATTAGGTAAGTATTCGCACCAGTATTTCGAGGATATATTTAAGTAAGGCCCTGTTATAATCCTTCGTCTTCGTCTTCATTCACATTAATACGTTTATTTAATATCAGTTTATTAACGGTTTCTACTTCGCCTCGTTTAATATAATAAAGTATGAAATTATTCCAGTTTACCGGCTAAACGTAAAAACCTATTATTATATTTAGTTAATTTATAACGCCATAAAAAAGTATCGAATACTGTGGTATTAGAAGAATTTAAAAGCGGCTTTTACGTAAGGTATATATTGCCTATTTATTCAACCAAAACTTATCGTTTTAATTAATTATAATGTCGGATCAATTCGACTTAGGGTTTATTAAGTGCCCGTAATATACTTTTAATTTAGTATTTCGGCTTCGCCTTATAAATGTTTTTTCCTCAACAATTTTAACTTCCGTTTAAATTTTAGAATTTATTGGATTAAGAGCGGATCTGAAACGGTTCGAACGAGTTGATTTATATAAAATTAAAGATACTTTTCGTCCGGTATATTAAATTCAACATCGTAAAAGTCTATTATACGCGTTACCTGATATTTATCGTAAATATAACATAACTTTTGAATGAATAGTTTAATTTATACTTTTTAAAAAGTAGTTTAACGTCGTCTTTAACTCGGAAACGTTTCGAGGGAGAGCGTTGCTTATTAACGGCTTTTTTATATATTATTACGTAGTCATTATTACGACTTATACAAATTTCGTAATTTCGTGAATCCGTTCAATAAAGTTTTTAGCTTTTACGCGTAATGGCGTGATCGAAACGAAATAAACATTATAATGGTTAAATAGAATTAACGTAATAATTATAGGTTATAAAAACGGGTAAATATTAATAATCGTTGTATTTTTATTATTTAATATTGATTAAAATCCTGGTCATGAACGATTTTAATCTAATTGTATTTAAAAGGAAAATAAACGAAAATACGTAAGGATCTCTTAATTTACGCATTCGGTTACGCCGTTAGTTTTGGGGTAAATGACTGTATTTAGGCGTTGTTCTACCTTAGTTAAGCTGTAAAGTCATTTTGAAAACCTATTGATTCAATTCGAATTACGGTTGCTAATAAATATACGCGAAAAACCATAAAACCGCCAATAATAATTGAAAAACCGCTTCGTATAAGCTTCAACATTTATAATAATTATAGCTTTAGAGGTAATAGCTTTACTTAAACGGTCCGTAATAACTATGAGGTAATGTAAGTGACTTTTATACTCCTAAGGTAAATTAATTATAAAATCGACGAAAAGCTTGTTTTAAAGTTATTTCGAAACAGGAAAGGGTTTAAGAAATTCTTTTCGAGAGTGTCTTCAATAGGTAATACGGTTACGAACGTTGTAGTTACCGTAAAAGCGACGGACTGTACGATATTAGCCTAGCTAACAATATGTTTTGATAAGGATAACAATAACAGCGTCACAGTTTGGGTAATCGGTAAATAGTGAATCGTAGGTAGTTTAAATTAATGAGGTATTAAACGGTTTATAAATAGGTACGTAAATACGATTACGAAATTTCAATACCCTAATGTTCTTTATTAGATTATTTGAAATTGAAACCTTTAACGAGCGATCGTTATCGGAAAAAATATCTATTAAAATATCGATCGCCAATACGTACCGTATATACCAAGCGGTAGTAGGTAGTATTACGTGTAATAACGGTATTTTAATAACCTTTAGGCTTGATGTTGGTAAAAGATTTACGGCTTTTGAAAATAAATTCGCCGGTGACAATTAACCGGAAGACTTACGTACACGAAAGAAAGTCGAAAGAAAACTATTAGGAACATAATAATTGGAGTTTTCGGCTCAGGTAACCTAGTTTCGAAAAGCCCTTAGGAATATCCTAATCTCGCTGTAATAATACGTCGGGTCGCACGTAATCCGTGATTTTATTATATATTAATCCAAAGAGAAATTACAAAAGGCGTTTAAACTAGCGGACTTGTCATTCTGAAAGCTTTCGTGTCGTTATAAAATATTTTAAGTTTTTATGGTCCGTTAAAATAGTAAACGCGCGCGTCGTATTTCGAAGTTTCGCGTTCTATATTTTTAAACAGCTTATAATTCCGAGTAACTCCTTTTTGTAGTATTCGTAATTTTATTCGGCGGGGGATAAGTGACGGGAGTTATACGTCATTGGGCGTAGTTTACCGTGGACTTCGCATTAAAGGAGGCAGCCTTTAAAGTCCTAGCTAAAATAGTCGGCTTCGAAAAGAGTATTGCGGTCGGGATCCTATTAGGTAAACACGGGTTCGGGAAAAAAGCTAAACTTAAGTCATTCGAAAACAACTTTTTTAGGACTCTAACGAAATGGAGTACCTTTACGGGTTAACCGTAACAATAGTTCAATAATCGTCGAGTAATCGCGGATAAAAAAACGATAGAAATTTATAAACTTAAAGAAGCCCTGTATTTCTAAAACCGGCGTAAAACCCATTTATTCCCGGATAACATGTAGCTTTTCTAGGTTTTTACGGACGTTGACGTTAATTTCGATAATGAATTTTAGGTATTTGGTCTTTCAAATACCGAGATCGTAGTCGGAAATATTTAAGTTGATTCCCGCAACGTTTAATATGTTAAAAATAGTCTTAATTTTAGTTATATAGCTATGGAAGTTACTGTGAGAATTAACGAGGATATCATCGATGTAAGAAAGGAAAATATTGAAAAAAAGGTGTAATAAATTATTGATATTCCATTAAAGGTAACAGGGGCGTTAAAAAAGGAAAAAGAAGTAATAAGTCATTTAAGAAGTCAGAAACGTATTCAATTTTTCTTATTAATTTCCCTTTTAAGTACGAAATTTATAAAAAGTAGTTTTAATATTGAATTACCTAAAACACTTAACTTGCGAAATATTTGCGAGTATCGTTTATATAAGAGGAAACGGAAAATGATTCACATGGATAATGATATTAAGCTGGCGATAATCAATATAAAATTGTAACATTTTCCCGGGGTTTTTAACAAAAAGGATTAAGTCACCTGTAAAAAAGCTGTTTATTCGAATATGAATTTAATTAAATGATTCTTTTAACGTTTTATATAATACAAGGAACTTCTTACGCAACATACTGTATAGAGAACCTTACGGTACTTTTAAAGGTTAGCCTTAGTTGTTGATACGCAAGGGAATCTCGTAATCTGCTTTAAAACGGTAAAATGGTAGCTTATCGCCGAGGGTTTTATAGAATACAGGTGCGAATTCCTTATGATTAATACAAGGTTTATGATAAACGGATGTAAGTAATTTCGAGGAGAGTGATTTATTAATATCTTCGAAGAAGACGACGACGAGTAACGTAGTAGGGCCCCAGTCGCTCCGGGTTTTCGTAAGATAACGTAAAATATAACGATGTTAACCATTTTCGGCATTTTTTAAATGGGCGTAAACCCCCTCTTTTTAATGCGGTGGTTAACGGCTCGCCTTGAAAGCAATATATACTTCGTAAAGTCGTAAATGACTCATTGATATTTTATTCAGGGTTTAACTAAAATAATCATATATTATAGAGAAGGAAAGACGTAAGTTTATATTTCGTAATAGTATTCATCGAGGATGATATTTGAAAAATTATAAAGTCAATAAGTCGTAAGGATGAACCGAGTGTATAAAACGTAACTTTGTTGAAATATCGTAAGGGGATAAAAAAAAGCGGTAATTTCAAACGGTTAATAAACTGTAAATTCACGACGTTATAGTATTTATAACTTATATTTATTAAAATGACATAAAACGAATAAAATTATAAAGTAAATTTATTATGAATAGGGAGTTATTTAAAAGTTGGGGCGAAGTTTTTAGGTTAAATTAAAATTTTGTCAACTCCTATACGCGATTATGTATAGTAGTCACGCTTTTTCCTCTTCGAAGTCGATAAGGTTTTCGGCCGAAATGAAATGTAATTTTATAGCGGCTTTGTCGTTAAAGCCGCTTAGGCGTCGCTCCGGGTCCGATAAACAGGTACGGATCCGGTAACCGTTCCCGTTATAACGTAAATATGACTTGAGGTTCTTACGACGTAAAAGTTTCGCGTAATTAACCTAAACGGCGCGCCATTTAAAAGCGGAAGGCGTTTACGTTAGTTATAATAATAACGCCTTAGCTATTTAGAACAGTTGTATTACCGTCGTTATTTTCACCGCGGAAAACGTCTCCGGTAACTAACGATAGTATTAGCACCGTCGTAACGAATACGGAAATTGTAAAGGCGTTTGTTAATAGGTTGAACGTAAGCGACCTATTTATCATAATCCGCTGGTATATCGAGGGGAATTAACGTATTAATAAGTATATCATTAATAACCCCCTTTGAAATAACAAGTTTAGCGGGAAATTTCCAAGCTATGTCGCCGGTTTTCGCGGGTAAGGCTTTTCAAATGTAGAAAAAAACCTAAAATCGTTTAAAAGTTTTTTGATTCATTCGTAAGCCGAGCGATAGCGAATTGGGCTGTATTAGTATCTTAATAGTAAACGCGAAATATATCCATTAAGACGTTAGTGTCTTTAATATCGTTGTCGCCCCCGCGGGCGTAATAACATTTTATAATGGTTTTCGCGAAGCTTTTTAGTTATTATTAAAGATAATAAAAAATTAATCCTTTTTTATATCGAAAAATTTCGGGTTTCGATGTAACTTACGTATTATCATAGGCTTTTATACCGGAAATCGTAATTTAACACTAGAAAATATAACCGGCTAATTGAAAGTTTTATATTTAAGTCGGATACGCCCCTTAAAAGGGGCTTCAATATCGTACTCGATGTTAAAAAAAGACTTTATTATTTAGAGAGTTAACGTGGTCCCTAATATGAAACAGTATAATAGAGGCGTTGTTCGTAACGTAAATAAAGGGAACTTCTTAAAGTGGAATTTAATACGAGGACGTAAACATGCCGGTAATTTAGAACCATCGGATGAAATTCGTTAAAGCGTTTAACTCGTTAATATTCCGTTATTTTAAATTTACAGCTTATTTTCGAACGGTCCAAATTCGATTAATAAGTTTTATATGTAAAACGTCGGTAAAGCGTTTATATTCAGTTGCAGAATAATTCTACCAAACCATTAAAGCGTTTTAACGCTACTCCTTAACGCGTGCGTTGAGGAATTACTTTAGGGCCTGGGGATCCAAATTCGATATGTCGAAGGATAAAGACATAGCCCTAAGCTATAACCGCTAAAGAGCAGCTAATACACCGTTGGAAAAAAAAAAATCGAGGTTTATATATTAAGGGACTAAGGCTGAAGCTATCGTTTCAAGTAGTCGGATTTTATCTATAAACCTCGATAAAGAAGAAGAAGAAGAAGAAGGAAAAATCTCTGATAAGGAGCGGCTATAAAGCTAAAATAGTATAGCCCTCTTTCCAGTCATGTGACGTGTCCTTAAACGGCTCTCTCTCTGTTCTAGAGCATCGTAGGAGCGTGTAGAACTACTAGGGTTGGATTAATGGTAATACTAGCCAGGCACTAACCTTTAATAATAAGACGGTGTTAGCCTATAAAGAAAATCAACGGGTTTATCATTATCGGTGTACATAAAATTGGTGCCAGCCGAAAGGTTAAAAGTTGGGTTTAATTAGAGATTTAAAGGAAATGGCTTGGTAAAAAGTATATAAAGTCGTTGAACATTTTCAACGCCTTTTTTTTTAGCCTGTAGATTTTAAGGATAAAAATTTTAAGGATATTCTATAAGTTCTATTTGTTTAAAAGGAGGTTATGCCATTTCGATTAAGTTTTTATCTGGTATATAGATTCCTTAACAAATGAGGTCTGCTTTTAATTCAAGCTTAAAGCTTTTACAATACCTTTTCCATATATTTCTAGTTCAATTACCGAATAATTTACGAAAGGTTTAAAAGGTACGAGCATTGCGATTAAACTTTCCGCCACTGTTTTAATCGAGGATATAGTAGCGAACGAAATTAGGTAGGTACTTTTTAGTTAAGTCTTTGTTAATATCTCTTTCGCAAAGATCTTTATTGTAACTATTATGATAAAAAGGTTTGAAAGCCTTAATCTCTTTCATTCGTGTTTGATCGTCCATTTTAACATTTCAGCTAGTAAGTAGACGTTAATTTAGGTAGTATAGAGACTTGGTAGTTTGAGTAAATGAATTTAACAATTTGGAAGCGTAGGAACTTGGTGATTCCCGGTGTTTTTTGCTCGAAGTAAAGATCTTAACGATTGGCGATCTTACGATATATAGGGAGGGATAAAGAGTAATGTTGAGGAAAGCGTTGATGTAAAAAGCAAAGTTTAGTAAATGAAGTAAGGTTAAATGTTGTTTGTTATTGTTGAAGGCTGTTGGACTCAGTCGTTTTGGCAGTAGCAATACACGCAATAGTAGTACCTATAGTAGTACTAACTTAGCTGTTTGCCAACTTGGTGATTTTTGAAACTTTTGATAGTTAATCTTGACATTGGTTTTCAAGATGAATCTGTAAAGATTTTTTTCAGTGTTTTACCAATAAAGATACCATTACCACTTTTTTACTGCCGTAGAGATTAATGCATTTCGGAAGTCTTTTTTACCTAGTGCCGTAGAGACTAATGTAGTAGTAAAGGCCTTTCGCAAAAGTCTTTTCTCTACTTGGCAAATTACACAAAGTGTAACCGGAAAGTAGCATTTTCTTCTACCCAGCCAATCTGTACTCAACCTAATAAATACTAATCAGTGTTGATAGGCTTTAGCTGATAGGCCTTTAGATGTTGTAATGTTGTCGATTCGAGACGTCGTCGAAGTAACAATAGTATTGCGTAGTTAAGTAATAGATGTATTGTTCTAGGTTTAGCAGACAGCTAGCCGGTCTACATACTAATTTGTATGGTTAATTGCTTGGCCTGTGCCCTAGTGTGAAGTGGGCGCATACTGTACTTGACTTTCAGTTAGTATAGTCAACTTTACTATAAGTAAAGTTGACTTACTGCACTGCAATTACTACTGTTCCAACATGAACATTTACTAGATTCGGGTTTCTTCTTCTATTACCTTTATTAATATTATTACTATTATTACTATTACTACTACTATTACTATTATCACTACTATTACTATTATTACTATTATTACTACTACTATTATTATTACTATTATTATTATTATTACTATTATTACTATTATTACTACTATGATTACTACTATAATTATTACTATGATTATTACTATGATTATTACTTTGATTATTACTGATTATTACTATAATTACCACTATGATTATCATTATGTTTATTACTATGTTTATTATGATGTTTATTATGATGGTTATTATGATGGTTATTATAATGGTTATTATAATAGTTATTATAACGGTTATTATGATAGTTATTATGTTGGTTATTATGTTGATGTTCTTATATTCTTATGTTCTTATATTCTTATATTCTTAAGTTCTTATGTTCTTATGTTCTTTTTTTCTTATTTATTTATTTATTATATTATTATATTATTATATTATTATATTATTTTATTATTATATAATTTTATTATTTTATTATTATTTTACTCCTCAGATGAAAATTTTGTGTTTGAGAAATACCAGGCCTTTTCATACAATTATCGATGTATTGGGGAAAATGTTTATATTTTTAATCCCGTTATACATAGTGGTAAATACAATGGAGCGCGGTAATGAAATATAGAATTTATAATACACATTGTCACAGATGTACCTCCTTTATCAACTTCCACCAAGAACTGGGGCTCAAAGCAACCCAAAAACACCATGTTTCTGTTCTTCTTTGACTCCCAGCCACTGGGGTGATACGCAAGTGGTGACAGTACAAAGACATTGCCCTGTGCCACAGTAACTAACTGCCAGCCGCTTCGCAGCCTTCGCCCGCGGTATCCACGACAGAACCAAGATCGGGAGAACCAACCAGGGTGTGTGGGCGCGATGCACAGTAAGTAAGTAAGTAAGCGCACGGGCAACGCACCAGGCAGTACCCGCCATACTTATCGGATTGGGAGGATGTTGAGGTGGATACCGGCGGGCC
>JASMMZ010000006.1:29798272-29897647 GCA_038502455.1 Anisogramma anomala
ACTTGGCGTTCTCGATTTGCAAGGCGATAATGACCTGGTTGGCATGCTGCAGCGCGTCGCGCAGACTGTTGATGTCTTCGCGGAAGGACTGGGCCAGCACGACGGCCATCTCGGCCTTGGCTTGGGCAACGGCGGCGCGGCTGTCGATGTGGACACGTGGTCTCGGAGTTGCAGCAGCAGGCAGGCCTGGGCCCTGGGCCTCCATGGCGGCGAAGTCGGCGTTGCGTCGGATCTGAGGGAAGCTGTAGCGGTAGCGGTAGCGGTAGCAGTAGCTGTAGCTGGCTGGGTTGCGGCCGGCGAAGAGACGAGAGTGTAGAGTCGCGGGTCGAGAGTGGAAACATGGGCCGACGGGAAGTCGGGGTGATGACTCAGCCAAACAAGGACGTATCCTAGGAGACTAGCGTAGCTGACGTCACCTAGTTTCGAGATCCTGAGCGTCGCCAAAAACCTCATCGTTAACCCTTGATTAAATCAAAATCATGACCTCCCAACTCCAAATATCGCTTTTTACATGCTAGCTAAAGAAACGCATTAGTCACCTGAGCAGTTTAATTCTAGAGAAATATAGCGGTTAATTATAACAAATTTTAGAAAAGAAATAGATTCATAATTACTTAAACAAACTAATTGTTGGTAGGGCCTTAGATCGTTGCAACGTTGTCGATTCGAATCGTGGTCGAAGTAACAGTAGTATTACATTAGTCAAGTGGTGGATGTATTGTTTTAGGTTTGGAAGACTGCTAGCTGGTCTATACTGTAATTTGTATAGTCAATTGCTTAACCCATGCCATAAAGTAAAGTACAACATACTATACTCGACTTACACCCAATACAGTAAATTCATATAAAGCAATACACTTAACTTATAGTTTAGTATAGTAAACTTTACTATAAGTAAAGTTGATTTACTACACTGTATGTAATACTATTCCAATACTAGTGTTATAGGCTAGTGCCTAACTAGTATTTACTAGGAATCCAACTCTGGTAGTTCTACTCGCTCCTGCGATGCTTTAGAGCAAGGAGAGAGCCGCTTAAGCACACGTTATATGACTGGGAAAAGGGCTGTACTATTTTAGCTTTATAACCGCTTTCTAACAAAGACTTCTCCTTCTTTTTCTTCCTTATCAAGGTTTATAAATAAAATCCGATTACCTTAAGTGATAGCTCCAATTATAATCCCTTTATATATAAACCTCGATTTTTTACCTGACGGTGTCTTAGCTATTTCTTTGACAGTTATAACCTAGGGCTATATTTTTATCTTTCGACCTAACAAATCTGGACCCTTAGGCCCCAAAGCAATTCCTTAACGTACGCGTTAAAGAGCAGCCTCAAAACGTTTTAACAGCTTAATACGATTACCTTACAACTTAATTTAAACGCTTTATCGATACCTTACATATAAAACTTATCGAGTAAAACTAAGTCATTCGAAAGCACGTTTTATATTTAAAATAACGAAACCCTAATGCGTTAATTGTTTTAACAAATATAATCCGATAACTCGAAGTTATCGATATGTTTATGTCTTTAAGTTAACTTTCCCTTTAAAAAGTTTTCCTTACGTACGTTATAAACGATGTCGTTATTATACTGTTTCCTACCCGGGACCGCGTTAACTTCCTAAATAACGACGACTTTTCCGACTTTGTGTTATGACCCAAGCACGTTGGCGGGTCAGGAAACAGGCCAGCATGCAGCTAAGCTACCGGTGAGCCTCAGTGAGCACCGGTGAGCCTTAGTGAGTACCGGTGAGCCTCAGTGAGTACCGGTGAGCCTCAGTGAGCACCGGTGAGCCTCAGCACTGAAGATGGTATAAAGGCCATAGGATATAAGAACACGGCCATCACCACATAGATAGTATTTCCTTCATAGCTCTTCAGTTCTCAATCTAAGTATTCAGTCTCAGTATATTCTGAATATCCTCACGGCTTTTGATCATTACTTGCACAGTTGCGATATTGTTCACTCAGCACCTCTGCTACCTTCTTGATAACATAAACCCTCTGACACCTTCTATATACTCACAGGTATTGAGTGTAATCATTACACTTCGACTATAATATTAACGTTCATTTTAACAAACGTCACTGATTTAAATGTAAATTATTTAACTAGAAAGTTTAATTTTCCGATATTAAATTACGATTTCCGGTATGAAAAATTACGATAATACGTAAATTACGTTGGGACCGAAAGTTTATCGATACTAAAAAAGATTTTTTTTACGCTTTTTTAATAGCTAAAAAGCTCCACCAAAACCTCTATAAAAAGTTATTACGTCTGCGGAGGCAATGTTAATACTAACGACCCCGATACATTTATAACTTTACTTCGCGTTTACCATTACAACAATAACGTGAATAAAATGATTATCATTTAATTTACAAGTATAAAGTAAAAAAATTGTAAACGATTTTACGTTTTCTTTAACATTTAAAAGACTTGATTCGTGAAAGCTAATAGTATAGCTTAAAAATCCGTCGCCAAACTAGCTATTTTTTTCAAAAAAACCATTAATAATACACTTACCAATACATTACTCCCCCTTAATATACCGCCAAATTATAAAGAATAAGTTGTCCGCGTTTAATTAATCTACGAGCGTCTTTATAATCTCTGTACTCATTACGACGGTATTAATATTATCGCTATCAAAAGTGTTTCCCGCGATAAAAATAACGGTGGTAATACACCCGTTCGAAATAGTTAAGGCGATATTATGATAACTAGCGTAAACGTCTTCCGAACCGCTTTAAACGATACGCTTCTTAGGTTAATTACGCGAAACTTTTTCGCCGTAAAAACCTTAGATTATATTTATGTTACTAAAGGAATGGTTACCATATTCATACCTACTTATAGGATTAGACGTAACGCCTAAACGGTTTTAACGAAAAAACCGTTATAAAAATCCATTTTATTTCGGCCAAAGACCATATCGATTTAGAATAAGGAAAAACGGAACTTTTATATATAATCGCGTATAAAAGTTGGCAAAATTTCAATTTAACTTAACAGCTCCGTTTTAAATTTTAAACAAAGTTTCGATTATAATAAATTTTCTTCATAATTTTATTCTTTTGATTTATGTTTTGGTAAAAATAAGTTATAGATATTATAACGTTACAAATAAGTAACTTATTTAACGTTTTAAGTTATCGCGTTTTTTTTATTTCCCTACAATAACTTAGCAAAATCACGTTTTATACACGCGGTTTTCCTTTATAACATATTTCTTTTCAAACCTTTTTAAACATCGACCTCAACAAATACCATTACGGGATATAAACTTACATCGTCCCTTATTTATAATACGATGTTATTTTAGGTAAACCCTAAATAACATATGAATAAATTACCTACGACTTCACGAAATATATATTACTTTTAAAAAAAACCAGTAATTACTGTATTTAAAAACGAGGGTTGAAGCCTATTTATAAATTGCTGAAAGGGGTTAATGCCGTTAGCTTTTACGCTATTTTACGATAGGCCCATAAGGATCGAACCGTTACTACGTAACTCGTCGCCGTTATTTTTCGAAAATATCAATAAAATAATCGCTCTAAAACTACTTATATCCGTTTACGGTAAATTTTCTACCGATCTCAGGAAATTCCTAACCCTATTCGATAAAGCTTTCGGCGATAAATTACCCCCTTATTGACTTTAAACGAATTACGAAATTCCCTTTCCTACTGATAACCAAAGTTAACCTTTAAAAGTACCGTAAAGCCCTTTATCTGATATATCGCATAAAAAGCTCTTTATACTACGTAAAACGTTGACCAAACTACTTATTTAAAGTTATATTCGAATAAATTACTTTTGAACAAACTATTCAATTCTTCTCGTTAAAAAAACCAAAGAAAAATTACGACTTTATATCGATTATCGCAAATTTAATATTATTACAAAGGTAAATTATTATCCGCTTCCATTTACTTAAAAATGTTTATGAATATTTCGTAAGCTAATTAATTGACTAAGTTAAATATTACAGCTGTTTCTTCTATAATCTACGTATTAAAAGGGGGAAAAAATCAAAAACTATATTTCGTATACATTTTAGACTTTTGAAATAATTCTTTATTTCTTTCTGCTCTTTTAACGTCCCCCTTACCATTTGACAATATATTAATAATTATTCATTATCTTCTTTAATATTTTTTATTTAGTTTACCTCCACGACTTCCTCGTTTACTTTAACGGTATTTTTGATATTGATATAATTGAAGTTAAATATGTTTTTAACGTATTAAACGTCGCTAAACTTTAATTAAATATTTCCAAATACGAATCAGGTATTGAAAAGATCAAATACCTGGAATTTCTTATCGAAACCGGCGTCGACGTCCGTATAAACCCAGAAATGCTACACCTTATCCGCGAATGAACGGCTCCTATAATGGTTTTCAAAATACGGGGCTTTTTAAAATTTACAAATTTTTATCGTTATTTTATTTAACTATATCACAATTATGGAACCATTAAAATAATCAACCTGTAAAGGTACATTATTTCGTTAAAAACCTAAAAAAAAGCTATTTTTGAACATCTTAAGCTTAATTTCCTTTTTAAACCTATATTCGTCTAATAGCATTCTAACAGCGATATCCTTCTCGAAGTCGACTATTTCAACCAAACCCTAAAAGGCTACCTCTTTCAATGCGACGTCTATATAAACCTACGCTCAATAACGTATTACTTACGTCGTTTTTTTTTTCGACGAATAAAACTACGCGATCTACGACGAAAAACTACATGGGATTATAAATTATTAAAAAAGTATAAAATACGGAGCACCTAAATACGACGCGTCTGTTTACTATCTTAATGAATTAAAGAATTTAAAATATTTTACAACGATAAGACGGCTTTTTGAATGATAAATCCGTTAGTTTAAACGTCTCTCGTAATTTTGTTTCCGATTAAAATATAATAAAAGAAAGAATTACCTGCGATCTATTATACTATTACTACGAAATTAAGATATTTTTGAAAACCTTTCGAACTTATGTTACTTAGGCCGAAAACTCCTGTTATTACACCTCAAATAATCTACTCTTAAGTCGTTATCGCATATGTAAGTTTTCCGATTAACCATCGCTGACAAATCAATTTTAAAAAGCCGTAAACGTTTTACTAACGTCGACTTTCAAAGTTATTACAATCCCTTTATTTTACGCAATATCACTTACCATTATTTGGTACGTATAATACTTATAGGCGACCAACACTTATTAACGGATATCCGTACTGACGACGACCGTACGTTAAAGGTTTTAATTTCGAAGTATCAGGTAAACGACGACAAAATTTTAAGGTTTTAGGACCGTACTTAGGTACCTATTTACAAGCTAATTATTATTGCGTTTATTTCAATTACCTACGATTTATTCTTTACCGTCCACTTAAACCGCGACGTCATTATCATTATCATTTTTAAAACGTATTTTGAACTAAACTTATATCGTACTATCCGCTATTTTTATCGTAACTATAAAGTTTACAACTTTATAACCGATTAAAGACATCATAGAAAAAGACTTTTTAAATCCCTTGCGGTTTTCCAAAAGGTTTAAAACTAACTTTCTTTTAACGTCATAATTAATTTACCTTAAAAACACGAAAGCGACCCACGTTACCTTATAGTTATTATGAACCGCCTAAATAAAGCCGTTATCTCTAAGGTTATAACTATTATAAACGCCGAGGCTTATACGAAACTGTTTTTTAATTATTCTTAACGGTTTAATAAGTTTTCATGTACTTTTATTAACGACCGTAGCTCTAACTAAACTAATAGGTTTTTAAAGAAAAATTACAATATAATTAGGGAAAAACAACGCTTAAATACCGCATTTTGCCTCGAAACTAATGGTGTAACCGAAAGCGTAAATTAAAAGTTCATTATGTATTTACATTCATTTGTCGTTTATATATATGTCGATTAAAAGCATTTATTACCAGGTTATTAACTAATACTAAATAATAAAGATACCACAATGATTTATATTAACCAGTTTTTCATAACATATACTTATTACATTAATTTCGACCAATTAGTATAAGTTTTTTTATCTCGACAATAACATTAGGCCTAAAGATTGAAAACTTTATTTAATAGATCCGCGAAGTTTAAAAAAATTTACAAGCCATAATAACGACTACATAATAATGTATAAAGAAAGCTGTTAATAAACGACGTTTTTCCTCGAAACGTTTTCAAATCGGTAACAACGTTTAACTTTTCTTTAAAAACTATAAACTAAACGAATTCTTTAAAAATTTAAATTAACTTTGTAAAAAGTACCAGGTAACGCGTTTAATCAACTTTTACGTTGGTAAATTTAACGTACCTGGCGGGGAACGTCCAAGATTTTATATAAATTAACATATCCGAGACGCTTCGAATCCGTTTTCAAGTTAGTAAACTCGAAACTTCTAACTGTTTGTTACAATTGTTAAAAACGAAGATAGTAAGGCGAAGCTAGAATATCAAGTTAAAAGTATATTACGAACCTGTAATAAACCATAAATTGGACGTACCGGACTTTACTATTAAATGGAACGATAAATTTTGGTTTAATAAATAGGCTATATACACTTACTATAGGAACCTCTTTTTAACATTACCAATACCGTAACACTCGACAACTTCGAATCGCGTTACAAATTAGTTAAATATAATAATAAACCCTTATGCCCAACCCGTAAACAAAGATAATTTTACACTTTACTTTACTAAACGGAACGATGTATAATTCGCTAACTAACGGATATTAAACAAACGTATTAATATTAATAAAATCGAAGAGTGAACGACTATAACAGGGACCTCCCACTTACTTAAACTTATTTAAATATATCGTTAAAGTCCTAGTCCTAATTTTTACCCAGTTTTTTCTTACTTATTTTAATAAGTTAATTGAATTTAATATTTATATGACTTAACTTAACGTTCATACGTTCCGAAACCTTGATAAACTTTTATATTACTTCTAATAACTTTTTTAAACTATTTGTTAACCTCACTCCACCCACATCTTCACCTCATTATAAAAATCCTACCTAAATGCTACGTTTTTCGTTTGTTAATTGTACGGCCCATAAGCCCACAGGTCGTATAGGAGTAACGAGGACAAAACCCCCTCCGCCTCGTGTATGAACCTTAAGTTACGTGACTCAACGGACTTTCATAGCCTTTTTAGTGGCGATTACTTAGGGTTACACGTTTTCTAACCGCTTGTTACCTCTTATGGAGGGGTTTATGGTACGTAGATTTACTTCGGTCTTAATTGTTGAACGCTGAATACGCCTTCGACAACTCCTCGATAACTTTATTTATATCTGGGTTTAGATCTAGTGGAGTACACGTATAGCTAAAACTACGACTCGTAACTTTACCAGAATAAAAACAGAATCGAACACTAATATTTAGCTGATCGTTAACAACTCCCTCACGACTATTAGAACCACTTACCCTTAGTTTTTTTTAGCATAACTTCTTGAAATGAAATAATTTTTTATAAATATAATCGAAATACATTTGTTTTCGAGTTTTGTTAATATATCTATGGATAATCATTGAGGTAGGAAACTTGATATTCGTTAACAAAGACTTAATATTTTTGAAACATTTAACCTATATCTTTAATAGCCTTATTTACTTCAATGGAAAACTAAGGGTTTATCGTAACGTTAATAAGTGAAATAAATACTAAGATTTCAAATAAATAAATGTTACACTAGTAATTATAAATAGTAACGCCGTACGGAAAAAGTTAAATATTAAAGAGAAAATGAAGTTTTATCTTTATAATTAAGATTTTACGGATTATTTATAAAAAGGGGAAAGCGTTAAAGCCCTTTACATAACGTCAGTCTGGTACTTTTTATATGGAACCATATTGTTTTAAAAGGCGCGTATATGTTCTTTATACTTACGACGCTTTACAACACATAATAAAAAATAAAGGGGGGGGGGGGGGAAACAACAGGGGTGTCTTTAGAGGTAATGTTACAGGCTAATACCTGGCTATTATTTACCAGTGATCCAACACTGGTAATTCTACTCGCTCTTACGATACTTTAAATCAGGAAGAAAGCCAATTGAGGATACTTAACATAATTGGGGAAAGGGCTATACCATCTTAGCTCTATAGCCGCTTCCTAGTAGAGACTTCTCCCCTTTCTTTCTCCTCATCGAGGTTTATAGACAGAATCCGACCTCCTTGAGCGACAACTCCGGCTACAGTCCCTTTATAACTAGCAGCTTTTTAGTTTGTACGCATATGTCAATATAGTTAACTAATATTTTCCAGTTAACGTTAAATAACGACCTCATTAACTTGTCAACCCCTTGTTAATTCCAATTAACTTTCATACTTAATTGTATTTAATTACATACAAATTACCTCCATTCGACCTCAATTAATCTGTTGCTCCGAGGTCTTAGTTTATAAACTCCTACAAAAGGTTCTTCCACCATAGGCCATTGAAAATATCTACTTCAACCGTAACAATCAAACAAATCCATATCGTTAATTACCTGGAAATTTTTCAGTTTACCGGTATAACCCAAGTCACTGAAATATAACTTAATTTTATCAAGCGACCTATTAACGTAGCACTAGATACGTATTGTTAGATTATTACTATTTATAAACCCTTCTAATTCCTTATTTAACACTAACTTCTTGATGGTATTTGCAGGATTGTCTTTATCATTAATTCATCGTAATTCCTTAATCTCCTTCCCTTCGTAGGCTTTACTAAGTGTTATTACGTTAATTATTAGGCGTTTTTCGCTAGTGGTTCCGAGTTTCAAAAGGTATTCGAATAGGCTTTTCGAATCGGAATAAATTACCATCGGGATAAAAGGAATCTTCAATTGTTTAGTCGTAAGGTTAAGAGTTTTCCATAATATTATACCGACATTAACACACGTTATTATATCATAAACCTTCAAAGCTAACACGTTTTGAATAATCTTCTTATTCTTAATGGAGGTTTTTCAAATTGGGTTACCAATAATATTAATTTAGTTTTCCCGTTTATCTTCATTAACGAAAGTTATCAGGAAGTTGATTTATAAAGATAGGTCAATGTAATAATAAAATACATGTTGGTGAAAATTATTAATTTTAACTTCGATGTTTTGATTAAAATTATATTAATCTCCCGGTTCAAATTTCGTATCCACTATTAAAGCCCTTCATAAAACCAGTTAAAGTTTTTATCTATCGGGTCTTACATTTGTACCCCGAAAGAAAAGTCGGAAAAGGCCTCCAGTCAATATAAAGTAACGATAGAACTACTATAAGCACCTTATTTAAGGTACCATTAAACTGTAACCGTATTAATTTTATCAGTTATAGCTAAAAAAATAGCGTAACCTTTTTAGTTGGAGATAAAGACAGTATTAATATTAAACATACAGATAAACGATTTATTAAATTTAAGTAGACTATCCTCCTTTAACTTTGTTACCGGTTCGTAATTTAAAAACTTGAAGTCTTTAATCGTTTGTCATTTCAATATTATAAAACTAACCGTTTCTATAAAAAGGGTATCGTTAATTTACATACTCACTACGCCGATGTCTTTCTTTAAGGTTATTAATAAATATAGATAGTATGTTAAAAACTTTATCGTTAGTCGTAATTTAAAGGATAGCAAGTAGGATCAGAACTAGTAACTACTAACTTTAACCAGGCTATATAGAAATTGAATATATCTTATTACCGTTTTCAAAAAGCAGATAAAACCTAATTTTTATAGTAGTTTTATTAGTATAATCCGCTATAAATCCGTTATTAACTACGTATCAGTTTCCATTTTATCTTGATTATTAACCGTGAACTTACCTTTCATTTTAACTAATAAGCTAACTATTAAAGCGACTATCAAATACAAGTTAATTTTTCAAATTATTTATAATTACGTAAAAAACAAATCTTTATCTTTATCGCCATATCCTCCAGCAACTAGGAGGGACTTTTTGTATAGCCGCTCCATAGAATTACCCATAACCTTGTGGATAATATTCGACTTAAAGATCATAAAGTTTGGGATTTTAATGTTAAAATCGGCCTTCGACACAAATTGTATAACCCCTCAAATTAATAAACCATTAATCTAGACATTATTTTCTTTTTCAAGAAGTCTATTAAAAGTTTAGATAATCCCTTACGTTTGAAGCTTTAATATCAGATCTTCATAATCCTTATTTTTCATACTTTCTTATCTAGTATAATAAATGTGGCCTGGTATATATACCTCCTCTTTAAAGTTCCTATTTTTCGGGGGTCGTCCGCGCTGGCGGCGGTTTATTGACTTATCGATAACGGGTAAAGAGAGTTCGTATTAGCTCGGTCGCTTAACCTAAAAGTCTTTCTTCTTAATAGCTTTAATATAGGGTTTAACGTAGGTAATTAGAAAAAAATATCAGACTATTAATAGTTTTAATAACTACTTTGGAATTCGTAATACTTATTATTTAATACTGGACTTCTTATTTGCCTGGTCCCCGTTATACGAAGACTTTACTTTACAACGAAAAAATAAGTACATTAATTGTGAAAGAGCCGTTCATGATATTAAAATCATTATTAACTTGGTGACGTAGCTATTTTTTTTTTTTGAAATTCACTTAAAGTTTTACCGTAAACCGTAATACGTTTTTAGGTAATTCTTAAGAGCGGAGATATATTCATTAGGTGTAGTTACATTCCAAAGAGCAGCAGCATTAACACTAGGTAGTTAAGGCCTATTATATTGTTCAAACCCTTTACTACCATTTATAAGCGTGTTTCAAGATTCGAATTTTTTAAATTTCTTATATAAGGATATTATACGTTCGGCAAAGTAGTGCGTATACCCTTTTAACCTTTCCAATACTTTAGTAGGCTTTTATAGGTACCTATTTACACTAAATACCTATTATCTTAATATTTTCTTAAAACTCCGCCGCTGCAAAGTTGATAATGATATTGTGAACAACGACATTAGGTAAACCAGGGTACATATTAATTTATAATATCCTTAACATTTCCTATGTTTCCTTTACCAAAATGGATTTTACAAACCTAAATTCGTAAAAAATAGTTACGAAGTTAACTACGAGTAAAATAGACTTTTTATCCACGTAAAATAGGTTATTGAAAATTTCTTATTTAAAATCATTATCATCTGTCAATACAAACTTAAATTTCCGGGGGGAGGGTAAAAATAATTTGTTCATAAGAATAAAGTTTTTGAATATCTTTCCAGACAAAATATTTCATACATTTATGCAATATGAACTTTAAGACTTTATATAAACTATTAACAGCGAAATAGTTAAGGTAGCGGTGTAGTTTCTATATTTCTGATTTTTTTAAAATTTAATATTACTGGTTTCGGGACTTGAAAATAAAATTATAGGTGCCCTCACTTAAAGTCGAGTAAAAACCTTTGGTCGTTTTTAACCTATTCGTCAGCATTAACATCGAAGTTAACGTCGAGAGTTCCTATATCCTTTAATTAAAAAGGAAAAGAGTAAGAAACTAAGGAGTTTAGGACGTATTTATTTTCATAACAATTCAAATAACCGTTATCTCTTATAACAGATTATTCGCATAGTTTAAAGCGAAATTTAACCTTATGAATATCGAAACAATAAATTTTAGTAGTTATAGTACTTTTTCTCCATAATGAGACGTACTATGAATAACCTCCTATTAAGAACCTTATTAACTTTATGTTTGGTATAATACCTTAAAACGTATGGTTCGCCTAATGATCGTGAAGGTTAAATGTGTATAATAGGTTAGGGGCTTGGTTAAGGTAAAGGTGAGGGTTCTTACTACTTAAACGATATAAAAAAGCGTGGTAAACTGATTAGTAGGCCGAGTTAAGAGTAGTATCGTTATGTTATTTAATTTATTTAGAGTCATTTTCGCCGTTAATTAGCCTATCGTTTTCTCAGGTTGCAATTTAATTTAAGTAATCCCGTTTAAAAGTAGTAAGTTACTGGATATAGCATATCAATTTTCTATTATTTCGTTAGGTAGGAGGGTATCGAGTTAATTAGTGGCTAGACCTATTATAAATCCAATATTTCTTACCAATATTACGATGATAGTGCTTATGGTTAATAGGTCCACCTGAATCATAGCCTTTTCAACGCTAGTATAGTTACTGTCTTTAATTTATAGCCGACAGGCTAAACCTTAGGTATTAAGAGCGCTTATAACCATATTTACAGTCGATGTAATTAATTACCGTAAGATTATCCTTTATTTATGTTTGAGAAGTTGTCGATTTTGAGATATATATCAAGTGAGTTTAGTATACCTGTTATTATAATAATAAGTAAAAAATGTTACTGTGTAAAAACACCTTTGTAGGTAGTGTTTGGGTATTGTAAGGCGTATTGGAACGTATTAACGCCTGTAAATGCTGCTCGTACCTATTTTCGATATATAGCTTCGCCAACGTAGGTTTTCCCTATAACTTACTGATATAATATTCATTTATCAAGCATTTACTTAAGGATATCCATTGGTATCTCCTCTTTTTTTTTTCGCTATTATTATATTTTATCACGTGGTAACGCAATGTATATGGTATTAAGAGAGGTGATCATCATATTCGAAGTGGCTTATTATATTATCGTAAATCTTACAAAATGTGGTGGCTGGAGCGAGAAAAGTTAGGAAGTAGTTCTTAATACGCCTTGTAAGGAATTCGGGGAATAATAAGTTAAAATCTGAAGAAAAAACCTTCATTTACTTATCAATGTTTAGAAAGGGTATTTTATCAATGTTGAAAAGGTTATAGGGCGCTTCGTTCAACTGTTTTATGTCGTTTAAATGTTCGCTAAAGTTAAAAAGAATTTGGAATTCATTTTAACAATTTTAACATGTTTTAGGGGCAGGTCGCGATAGTTATCCTAATCTTAATTAGTGTTTCTTAGCAGTTTGGGCCTTAACTTCTCCCAAACGTAGTATCAAAGTTAATTGCCAATTATTAAGCCCGAGAGGTAAAGTCCCGTAATAAGACCTGTAATAGGATTTCACGCATAGGCAAATCTACCGTAAAAAGGTTTTTAAAGAGCCTATCGATTAAATTGCTTAGAGGCCATAGGCACTTAAAGAGTTTGGGAAACCTTGCCATTTTACTTAATTTAGTGGTGTAAAGCGCCGACGTTAATATCTTTGGCCGCGTTGGTGGCCTTTGTTTTACGTGTTTTACCACTGGTAAAGGCGTATTTTACGTTATTACATAGAGGTGTTAAGTTGCCGAACAGATCAACAGGTTCTTTATCACAACCACATACAAATTTTTAATTTAGTTAAGTGTAAAGGAGAGGTCCCCTGAACCGCGTGTAAGGGCGTTAAATTTTTTTAAACCCCTTTCTCTTAAGAATTGGGCTTTAAGGAAAAATTTAAACTAAGTTAATTCGAAAAATGTTTTCGCTAACCTAATAGCGTTTTCCTTTAGCACATAAATCCCTTGACGACTGAGTTCGGCTTTTAATTTGTACTAAACGGTCTTTTGAGTTACCTTCCGAATATTAATTATCTAAACGCCAAAACATTTACGGACTTTTAAAAAACAGTATTAGAGACTTTATCGCCCTCATATTTGAAGATAAAGTAGTTGACGAAGTAGTTTAAATTCTTTCCGGTTAAATTTTAATCGACATCGTCTCCTCCAATGTCGTAGTTATAATAATTAGTGAAAGCTATTCTGAGTTTTTTAATTGCTTTTTTTTTTTCAAATGGAGTTGGTAATAGCCTTAAAGTAAAGACTTACGGTACCAATTTTACCGTTTTAACTTACTTAAAACGTATAGGGCGTGTAATACGAAGGATCTTATGATTTTAGACGTAGGAACTTGGTGTTTTAACGTAAAGTCGCGTGAAAACTTGGTGACTTGGCAACTTGACATAAAGTCGCACAACGTGATTTTTTTAACGCAATTTAACAATCATTTTTTTTAATGGATAATATCAATCTTGACGATTAAATAGGCGTAGAAAAAGTGAAAAAATAAATAAAGTAGAGGCAAAGGTTTAGTGTAAAGGGTAAGGTTAAAGATCGTTTGTGATTGGTAAAGAACGAAGATTAAGAGTTATTTGGCCTAAGAATTAAGTCGTTTTTCGTACAGTAATAACATCTATAATAGTACTAACTAAGCCATTTACCAAAGTAATACTTACTTAGCCTTTTACTAACTTGACGAACTTTAAAACTTTAAACCATTAACTTTAATGTCTTTAAAAAATTAATGAAGATTTCTTAGTGTTTTTAGTAATGATACCATCACTTAATTCCATATTATCGTTGTAAATTGACGTAAACTAAAATTATTATTGATTTTCCTGCTATTGTGGACTGGCGGAATACTAATAAAGACCTTTCATAAGAATATTTCCTTCACCCCAGCAATAACGTAAAGCGTAACAATCAGACAGTAACTTCTTCTTTTAGTTAAATAATCTGTACTTAAGACAATAAGCACTAATAAGTATTAATAAGGCCTTAGATCGTTACAACGTTGTCGATTCGAATCGTGGTCGAAGTAACAGTAATATTAAATTAGTCAAATGTTAGATTTATTATTCTATATTTGGAGGATCGCTAGCCGGTTTACACTGTAATTTTTATGTCCAATTGCTTGGCCTGTACCTTAGATTGAAGTGTAGCATACTGCACTATACTTACACCCAATGAGTTAAGTCCATACAAAGCAATACGCTCAACTTGCAGTTTAGTATAGTTAACTTTACTGTAAGTAAAGTTGACGTACTGCACTGCATGTAATACTATTACTACACTAGTCAATATATAACCAAGGATATTTTCCGCGCGGAATATTAAATTTAACAACCTCAAAATTCATAATACGCGTAAACTAGTACTTCTGATCAGGTTTTTTCTTACCTTTTTCAAAACCTTATATGTTTTAAAGTTTTTCGAAAGAAATTAGATCTTATTTCTAGCTTTCAACCCTTTAAATAGGAAAAAGTGTTTATTTACGTTTTTTTTTTTTACGTAACCTTTATCATACATTACCTAAAGGCTATTACTTTACAAATTCATCAAATAACGTTTTAATATTTATACACTATTTTGTAATTAGAATATTGAAACACTTGACTTATCATATAAAAATAATATGAGAAACACACGTTATGAAAACGAATTAATATCCATAATCATATAATCATTACTTCTAAGCATTAATTGGAACCTACAAGTAAACGACTTGAGAAGAAAATTATATAATCGACAAAAAAGTATATGCAAGTCGAAAATTATAAATTGAGTCTTTTTCAAATTTCATCTGTTTCCGGGTAAAACATCTTGCATATGTTGGAATAGCAGTCAAATGCAGTGTATTCAAGTCACCTTTACTTGCAGTAAAATTGATTGAATGTACTGCAAATTGATTGCTATTTATGGGATTTTAATACACTGCACTTCAAGTGCAGAGAAGTAGGTGCCCACTTCAAAGTGAGGCACAAACCAAAGCGTTTATGCATACAAATTAGTGTGCAGACCTACCAGAAGTCTGCCAAACTTAGAACCTACACATATCAATCAACAATATCAACGTAATACCAGTTACTTCGACCACAATGATTCGAATCGATTATGTTTCAAAGAAAACGGCATAACAACACTGATTAATTCTTATTAGAATAAGCACAGATTGACTAAGTAAAAGAAGAAACAATTTCCCGGTTATTACGCTTTGTTTAAGACAAGGTAACGGAAATGTTTTTGAGAAAATCCCCTATACGTTGTACAGTTATTTGCGGCAGCAAGTAGGGAAGATTTATAATTTGTGTAGCTGTTCATGGCAGTCTATAAGTAAGTAATGGTAAGGTTACTGAAGATACTGAGAAATAATTATTAATTATTTTTCAAGGCATTAAGATTAATCAATTAAAAGTTTTAAATATTAATAAGCCGGTAAGTTGGTAAACATCTTAATTAGTACTATTACGGCTGTGATTACAAGTACTACTACTATTAATCGTAAAAAATACTAAGTTTTATGACCTTTAACTTATACCAACTTTGATGGCAAACCTTCGACTTATTACCTTATACCCTTTTTTTATTTTTACATTTTTCAACCTTCGTTACGATAGCTTTGAAACCCACTGGAATCAAGGCAGTTACCAATTCCATTAGGAAAGAGGTAATTATCGCCTTCGACGCCTTCTTCGAAAAGGATTACAATAAAGACCTTTAGTTTACCGATGTTTTTGAAGACTTTACCTCAAAGTATATAACTAACTATATTGGCCGCTTTTTTTTTGGACTTAGACCCTACAGAATACAAAGAAGGATTTAATTATTTTGATCGTTTTTCCTACTAGTTTAACGTGTATATCTTAGTGATATGAAAGAGTGTAGATAGGCAAGTTAAGATAAAAATAAACATTGAAAAAAGCAAACAAGAGATTCACTTCCCTGTGAAAAAAAGAAAAAAAGGTAATTTTTAGAAAACCTACTCTATGAATACGCTTCCCATAAAGTCCCTTAGTCAACTTTTCAATATTACAGTGAAAATAAAGGTATCGTTGGCAAAAGCGTTTCCTAATGCCTTTATATACATTTTTAAAGACCTTTTTAAGCTTGAATAAGTTCCCAGAACTCTTTGACGTATGATTAATAATATAATGCCACTATTCGTAAAGAATTAATTAAATTACCAGCCGTAAGCCTTTAAATTCAATAATTCATTAAGTGGGAATATCTATGTACCTTTCAATACCAAAAAAACTATTACCATGTTCGCGGAAACTCCTAAGCTTATTTTCTTTCAACCCTTTAACACGTTTAGTTTCAATATCCAAACCACAGGTAAATTAGCTTCATACGCAAACTTATTATGTGTACGACTACTAGCTTTTTCCCTTTAAATTTCGCTCCAGGTTACCATCTTATTTACCAGTACTAATAACGATAACTTTTTCCCAAACACAAATATCTCAAAAGTTCTTACGACCAGTATATCACCTTTTTCCCTCGACGTGTCTTTATGGTAGATACGGATTACACGGCAATTACTACGTTCGTTAAGATTTAAGGAGGAAAGAAAAAGTATAATGGTAAGCCATATAATCTCCTAAACGTTAAGTTACGCCCATTTTTCAACATTTTCTGTTAGATAAGGGTTAAATTGCCAGTTCTTCATTCTTCGTTTCCTAATATTTTTTACCGGCTAAGCCGAGGGTTACTACCTCGGGTACCTAACGAATTATTTTTCCTTTCGCGAAATTAACGATGGCTTAAAAGGTTACTTCGAATACGATATTGATTTTACTGAATACTTGGTCGACAGACACCTTATTAAGTATGTTGAATTATAAAATTGAGGCGAAAAGTAAAATAGATATTTTTAATTAGATATTTAACAGGTTAATATTTTGTTCACAAATAATAGGAAACGTCAGAGCTAACGAAGATACCTTTTACCAGCAGGTCTGGTAAGCTGTTACGGGTAATAAGGAATTCGAATACGCCCTTTAATACCCAAATACTATTTTCGAAGGGTTGTTTTGGCTGACTATATTTTTTGTTAACTACCGTAACAACTCGAGTCTTTAGGTTCGACTAATATATACCTTTAAGTACCGGATCTTACGGACGATAAAGAAAATTTCTTTAAAACGTATTATATTAATCGGAAGTACAAAACTCCTGAATAACACGAACCACAAAAGGCCCGGACCCCGGGAAGTGACTACAGAGGACGTTATTTCTCTTCCTTTAGGTCTTTCAGGTAATTAAATAAGTTTGCTTCAATACTAAAAGATGTAGAACTTGCGGCAATTAAGGCGGTTGGTTTATACTTTATACTTCCATTGAATATTAAGACAAACAGGTAAGTTACTATACATAGTTCCTTTTTACCTTTACTAATAATTACCCTAATACCGTCGAAAACCGTCAAGGTGTTGAAGTAAAAGAGAAGAAAACGAAATCCTAAACTTTTAAGTAACATAAAAATACTGGCACCGGCCGGAAAGTAATATAATAATTCTCTAAACTCGCCTTTTTATACCGCTTTACAGATAAAATCCCCTATTTCCGATATAACGATAAAAACTTTGGTTTTACTCACCTTTTTATCATTTAAGATCGCTATGCGAAACAGGTATTTTAAGGGATTATATGGGATAAAAGGGCGGCATGGTACTTAATAGAAGGTTATTCGTAATACTTTACGTTACTAAAGTATATTAATACTATTACGGAACTTGATTTCACAGATGTTAGTAAAGCTAAGGGTAGCTTTAGCCTTAGAAAAATGATTTTTTGTTTCACTAGGATAGACAATAGTTAAAACTTTTATAAGCCTTATTATTTTTCACATTTCAAAATACTTTATACTATTCCTGCTTTACCTTAAAAATATAGCAAACCTCAGCGTTAACATTATTATATAAACTAACAAATTAATAAAAGTTTAGGCCGGTGAAAGTTTTTTATTTAACCTTAAATAAGGGCACCTTTGGTTTTATCTTTAAGGGTCAAAAATAGTAGAATTAAACCTAACATAGGTGGAATTTAATTAATTACATCGTAAGTTTAACTACCTAGTGACTAATAGATTTTACAAAGTTCTTAATGCAACTAACTACGAATATTTGAACTTACTAGCATTAAAGTTAATTAAACGACTTCACTACTATTATTAAATACACTCCTAAGTCTCTTTAAAGTTTAAGTTTAAGTTAAAAGAAAATTTCAACTTTAACTCGAAAGTATTCGTAAACATGTTTTACTTAAATGGTAAGTTAATATTATACGTTATAAAATTTGTCACGGCTTTTTCCGGGGTTATGTTAATTAAGACTATTACGGCTAGGAGAATTCAGGAGGTATTACGCTCTTTTTGAATTAACACGTATTTTATTCTACTATACGTGCTAATTTACGAAACTGATACCAACTTTATTAAAATAGAGTTTTTAGTTAATATTAGGTTAATAAGAATTTAATGTAAATAGGTTCCTGTTAAGATTTACTAAGATATTAGGAAGGTCGAAAGGGCATTTACCTTTTTATAAAGGGCTTAAAATATCTTTGTACGAAGAATCAAAAGATTTATAAGTTGAAAAGTAAAACTTTCAATAGCAGTAAAAGGTATTAACGATACTATTAACTTTAATAGATTTATACCACCTTTATTAGTATTTAGAGTCTACCTACGTATAACAACTAAGTAGTTGCCCTCTCCAAATACCCAAAAACGTATTATAGTATATAATAAAGCCTTAAAGAAGCTAAGCAAGAAATCGACTCACCGGAAGGTAAATAATACTTTTAACACTAGAAACAAAAGATTTATAATAGATATACTATCTTTTCATTTTTGAAGTGAAGTATTTACGTGGTCTAAGGCTGGAAAATATGATAAGTCGTATAATATTTTAAGTATTACTAATTTCAATATGGTAGTTGAAATTTTTAAAGGCTTTATAACTTTCCAACTCATATAAGTTAAGTTATATCGAAAAACCATTAAGTTTAATAGAGATGTAAACATCAATGTCCTCTGAATCGAGTGGATATACCAGCATTACCCTTTTGAGTCGATCGTTAATAAACTAATAAAACGTCGACGGCATAAACGACCACCTAAAAGGAGGATATATATCGAATAGGATAAAGGTAATAGGGAATATAAGCCTAACAAGGCGTATACAACGGTGTTGTTATCCTCAAAGAATAAGTTTAACAGAGAATTTTCTTTTAAGCTACGTAATAAATGCATTATTAATATATCGAGTAAGTGTTATAAGGAAAGCGACTAAATGTAGATTAATAGCCTTTTATTATTAAGGGTTGTATAATTTGTATCTTCAATATAATTCAAAGTGTAAAATTTTACTATCTTCAAGTTGAGGATAATTTCGAGGGTAAAGGTATGATTACAGACCGGCTATACGAAAAGTTACGGCTAATCGTTTAAGGATTCAGTAATAATAATAATGATTCAATGTTTATTTAATCATCTACAATTCAAAAGATTAACTAGATTTCATTAGTTGTAATTTCTCTTCATTTAATTGTTAACATAAAAGGTTAGTTTATATTTCATAACCGAGATATCACGTAAATGTCTAACTAATTAGACATTGATCTTGAGTAGATTATACTGTTAAAACTAATAAAGAAATTAAAGGACAAGTTTTCGACCGACACGATAATACGTTGTATTAAGCCTTCGTATGGATAAACCGATGTATGCTTCTACTAGATTTTAACATATTAAGCGTACTTTAAAAATGAACTAGGTATAAAGACATGAATATGAAATCTGCATCTGTTGAATATAAGAGGTAAAGACTTCGGTAACGTAGGTATGTAAACTAACTATACTCCTTTCCACAAAAATATTAGGTTTGTAGTAGCGAAACAGCGTGTAATAGAGAAATATGGCATTTGAAAGTGTAAGCTCATCGAAACGCTCGTTGAAGGCACTTAAATTAACTTTAATGGATCGTTAATCCTTATTTATGGTATTAAGGCTAAAAAAGGCACTTATATTAGCTTATGTTAAAAAGCCTAAACTATAAGCCAGACGATTATCAATAAGTCTGATAGGGTAAGATTATAGAAATAACTGGAGTCAAGGGCTCTTGCGGCCTATATTATTACTTTGTATCAACTGGAAGTATCGTACAACCTTTTTATTACGGTATAAGTATAAGATTTATTGGATGAAGACTTTAACAGATTATATAAGCATATTGAGTGATAAATGGACTATGTGGAAAGAGTAATTAACATAGTTTTTGTAAATTTAGAGAAAACGAAACCAATAATTTTTGCGGACGGGTTATTCGATAATAATACAAACTTTATTTAGTAAATCGGCTTTTTAATAAGGTTTGTTAGCGAAAAAATTTTTAAAGAGAAATTAACAATCATCGGTATCCTTATGTATTCAATATCCGTTAAGTATAAATATATAACCCAGAGTATATTAGCTTTAAAAGTTTACGACATAATATGAAGCTTTAATATCGGAATATTAATCAATGGTATATTAGAGACTATTATCAAATAGATAGAACCGTCCCCAATACTTGTAATAATATGTATCAACTTCAGAAGGATTTAAGAATACCTATTAAAGTTGGGTACAACAAGTGAAAAAAGGCTAATAATAGACGTAATAGCTTTAAGAAAGGTATATAAAGCCCGGTAAATCCATAAATTTAAGTATATTAACGGTAAAGATAACCTTAATAACGCTATAACTAAATCTGAGGCTAATGCCACCTTGAAAACATTGATGGATAGTAATACGTTCATAATACGAATTAAAGACTACGTTGACCTCTTGGTACATGACACGAAGAAACAGGGTAGCGCTGGCAAATTAAAAGACTGCTAGGGTAGTGACTTAAATAATAAAGGTGACAATGGTAGTGATTTAAATTACTAGTAAATGGTATATAATTGGTAACGTACAAAATTTGTACAAATTTATATCAAACGATACGTGTATGGGAATTAAGGAACGAATGTTTTGGAGGAGTAAAATAAAAGGGTGACAAAGGGCCGTAATTGAGGTTGATTTCAGTATAGATTAATCGGAATTGGCAGGGGTTTAGCTTGTTATCAGCTTGAGGATTAAAGAAGGATTTCAAGGTTGCCACCAATTTATGGTAAGCCACGTTGGCGTGCAGGCACAAAACAAAAAGCCGCTATTGTTATAATAACATTAAAATGCAGTACAATTAAGTTAACTTTACATGCAGTAAAGTTGATTATACGTACTATAAATTTACTGTAGTTTGTGGGATTCGAATACACTGTACTGCAATTATAGTGTAGTAGGTGCCCAGTTTAAAGTGGGGCATAGGCCAAAGCGTTTCGTTATGCAAATGAGTGTGGAAACCGGCTAGCGGTTTTTCAAACTTAGAACTTATACATTTCAATGAACAATATTAACGTAGCACTATTTACTTCGAATACAGTAATTCTAATTAACTACGTTGTAACGATAATGGCCTACCAATAGTATAATTGATATTCTACCTCCTTTAGTTTATAAAATCGTTTTTGAAAGTTAATCGCTAAATTCGAACCGCAATTATAAACTATCGTATAAAGAAATTCATAAAATTGTTTTTAATAACATATACAAAGCTTTATATACGCTTTAATATTTATAATCTCTATAACTTATAAATTAACGGGTGTACTGAAGTGAATCGTAATAAATATTTCGTAACGAAAGTCTGACGAAGAATTTATTTCAAAAGCAATTATGAATGAATAAGTGGTTTAAAATTCCCTTTTTAAGATGTTATTATTAGTTAGTTCGCTTGTAAACATCTTAATCATGGTAAAAGCACCGGATAAAAAGATGTAAGTCGGTAAAAAGTACGTTTTTTAAAGTGCAGTTATAATGGAATTACGGCTTAAGTAACTAGTAATAAGCGAGTTATACATGCTGTAAATCAATATATTAGTAAATGGGACGTGAATAAAAACCTGAGTATAATCGCGAAAACGAAATATTTCATTATCGTTAACCGTATATCTCAAGATAAATATTTTGAATATTTACTTTTCGTTAAAGATAATATATACGGGAAAGTTTCAGTTACGCGTACAAATTATATGAGCTAAGTAAGAGTGAATAATATCTTAGGTAATAACAACGCCTTAGTTGATTAAAAGATATTCATTTGTTTAAAATCACGGAATTGTGATCATGATCATGATAATAAAGGCCGTAATTTATAAGAAAATATAGAAGAACGTTATGAAATTATCATTTTAATACTTCATTTCCGAGGTTAGAATTTTTTGAATAAGTTAATTACTCTAATAATTTCAGTTTTTGGTGTTATTTCCATGCTTTCAAAGTTTGTAACTCGTAAAATATATCCCTAGTTGAAACACATGTCTCAATAATTTGTTACTTAGTATCAAAATATTAATTAGTAATAATGAATTTTAATTTCCAATAACCATATATTTTTGTTGGAAAGTAAATTTCTTCATGTCCTTCGATCTCCATAAATTAAGTTTGAATAGTAACGTTTAATTCTTAAGATTAAACCAGGAATTTATTAGTCTTTATTTCCACTGGAGTATTAAAATTATCTTCATCGACTCCATTTTGAATTCCAATTTCAATTTCATTCTAATTTTATCTTTTACTTCGTTTCGTAACGCTAAAAGAAGTAAAGAAAGGCATTCATTAAGCCATTCTAACAATACATCATATAGATTAATAATTGATTCGAAGTATATTTTCAGGGTCATTACAGACATCAATAACTTGTACCTTCGCATCCTCGTTAACCAACACTGTAACGTTAAAACCTTATAATATTTCTTCAAATTAAGAATTACAGATATAACAAATAGTTTGGAGACGTTCATATTATAGAAATATGTTGAAAAATCTTAAAATAATTTCAAAGTTCAGGAAATATATATTTATTAATTCAAGCTACCAAGATTGTAAAAAGGATGAATAAAAAATTAATAAAAGGGAAAATTTCAATGGTTCTAATAACATATTAATGTTATTAAGTAATTTGATATTATATAAACTTGTTATTTTATGGAATACCTATAAGTTACTGAAAAATTCTGTGATGTAGAATGAAGAGGACCGATATAAATCTAAATTATTACGATAAAGATCTTATACTAGTTATTTATAGTATATATATATAAAACAAGTTATCTTTCTCATTTTTATTTTCCTACATCTTTTAGTATACTATTTCCTAGTGTTCCTTCCTAGTTCTCAGGCGGAGATCCATATCTCCACACTATTCCTCATCTTTGGTATTGGATCCTTTATACAAAATACATTTGTTGTAATTTAATAAATTGACGGATAAGTCTCGGATATAGTTACAAAACTTATAATTTTTCTTACCGAAGAAAAATATTATCATAAAAATACAATTTATTTACTTATTGAAGTAATCTTTATTTCATTTTTTTATTTTGGCTTTATAAATTTCACGTTATTGGCGTCCTATGCATTGATTGCAAATAACCGTTTCCTTTATTCTTTACTTATACTTTAATATAATTCAATATGAATACCCTAGTGTAATTTTCTCCTCATTATTTATAGCTTCGCTCCTTGATATTTTAAATGTTGTAATATAAGTTATTGAGAACCAAAAAACATAATTAAACGTAAATATTACATTTTTCAAACTATTGGTCATGTTGTGATTGATAATCTTTTATTTTCCGTTGTTTCATTTTTCAACAACTTATAATAAACGTCATTTTACCACCAAGGGCAGTGAAATCTATTTGAATAATAATGAACTTCCCCCTTTTTTTTAAAAAAGAAAAACTGAGATTTTTTTTTCAAAACGTAACTTAACTAACCACGTAGTTTAAAAAAACACCCAATTCTATTTTTACTATCATTTTTGAAAGCCAAAGTTTTATATAGAAAGTTTTGATTGCTCAGATCATATTTGATTTATCCTTATAGTTTTTACCTAAAAATTCAAGAAAAAATACTTTTTTTACGTAGAACAAGGCTTTCTTAAAAATAGAAATAACAGCCGGCGATATAAGTTCTCCTTTTCAGATAAAGATATACCAAGTACACTTTATACTTCTCATATATTTCACATTTTTCTTTGTGGAATTGTAGTTGATTTTAGTATAGTTAGATCAAGTATAATGGTAGTAAGTTAATGATACTCAGTGCAACTTTACTGTATTGTTGGTTGGTTAACTTTAACTTAATGTTGTACACTTACATAGAGAAACTGGAGGAGGGAAATAAAGTAGAAAGGCACGTTCCCATTCCTGCATATACATGTTTAGCTTTTGCTAAGCTTTTAGTTATAACTAGTTTCTTTTTCTTTTATCGTTCAAATAACTCACTATTTCAATATTACGTTACGGCCCTACACACTTACCAACAATTGATAGCTAAAAACAAAAAAGCTAAAAATAAGACCATATATTACCCTTCCACCTATTCAAACAACTTCAAACGAAAGAAATAAAGTCATTAATTCTACTTCCCCGAACCCCCCCCCCCCCTCTTTATCCCGCCAAAACCTCACCTCTTTCGCTTTTCAACTTTAAAATCTTTTAACCTCTTCCCTTTATTACCATCGTCTCCGCCCTTACCACCACCATTGTCGTTACCTCCGCTATCACGCTGCCACTATCGCTATCATGCCGCTACTGCCATCTCGTCGCCGCCAGCTCGCCGCCGCCATCTTCTCGTCATTATGCCGCCGCTACCGCTATCTCGTTACCAATTCTTATAGCAAACGTAAGTTTACCTTTTTTTGCTTAAATATAAACGCTATTCCTTCACTAATAACTCCTTGCTTCTCACGTAGCGGATTTAACAAACTAAATACTACCTTAGAAATTTTCTTTGAACCCTCAAATAAAAAACCTCCGCCGCTTATACTTTATTCGCTTTATTTTTCGTTTATACTTAATACTTCGTTTTAAATACCCTAATCATTAATACTTTTAAGGTTTTTTCAACTCTTATACGATTTGCTTTCTATAAGGAATAATCAATTTCTGTTACTTTAAACGGATATAAAAGTAAGTAGTTGCTATAATTTAAAGGAATATAAAATTCAATAAACATATAAACGTTAGTTACACGAAGATTCAATTGGAAATTAATGAAAATCAAGTATTATATAGAATCGATTGAATACTATTACTCGTAAACGAAAACTAAGGTTTTTTTCGGAATAAAAAATGCCTTCGCTATTTTAAACGTTAGATTTATAAATAAAAATACTATTATTGCAAACCTAATTAGAACACTTGATTTATTTAATTATTGGAAGTTAATAGCTTGAATTGTTGAAAATATAAAGAAAGAATGTTATACAATTTAAAATATCTTGACTCGCTTCATATGAAAATAATTATCACAGGTAAAAAATATAGTCTTTAAAGACGTTTAAATTTTTGAAACTCGTTTCAAAAACAGTCATAAAATCAATGCAGACGTAAAAGGTTATATCATTATTACACTTAAACTCTTATTAAAAAACTTAGTAATGTTTCGATGAAATACTGAATTGCCTTATAAAAAGTGTATGAACCTTATAGACCAAAGCTTCCAAATTCTTATAAATACCTTTATGGTTAGTTAAGTCTAAAACCTTTGTTCTTTCAAGTGAAATAAGGTATAGAGAAGAGTAATCATTCCATTGATATTGTAGTATAAAAGATGATTCAGGGGAGAATTATCCAGATGTGCATCCTGTGAGTGAGAGCTTGTAAGCCCTCGACCAGAGCGTATTACTCTAGACCGCTCCACGAATTGCCGTTCGGTTTGGTATAGCCATTCCAGACCGATCCATGCATTGCTGTTCGGTTTGGTATAGATATTCTAGACCGATTTATGCATGATGCACTTTACGTCCTATAAAAGTGCAGCCTATATCGTAACAAGTTATTGTAAACTTTACAGAAGTATAACCTGTAGTATAGTACATTGCTAATTGTCTTATGTATACTATTTATAAGGGTATATGGTAATATTTATACTAGCAATCTTTTTTTCTCCCTTATGTATCGTCCTGTAATAGCAGTGTGGCTTTCAAAATCTAAGTTTGTAGTTTCCATAATAACAGTATTATTACCGTATCAATTATGAAAAAGTCTAAATTAACAAGTTTTCGAAATGATGATATTATTGCCGGATTAATTACAAAAGGTTTAAATTAGCACATTCGGCGAGAATTAATAAGGTTTAGCTAACGTAGCAATTGAAATTCGGCTGAAATTAGTAAGGTTTGACCGCGATAGTGATTGTAATTCGGGCCTAGTTAGTATAGTCAAATGGAGGTGTCATAGTTAATGATAACGTTGTTCGTGGTTTCTGACAAGATTAATTACATAAGGGTGAATACGTAGGGGTAATTGTGTAAGGGTAATTACATAATTACTTGTTAGGTTAGTATAAAAAGATGTATCGTTATCGCTTTAGGCAAAAATTCTTTTCCTTTTCTTTTAAAGGCGCGTAATCCAAGCCAATGCAAGTCTCCACTCTAATTTAATCTTTGTTTCATGTGACAAAACCAAGACACTTTAATAGAAAGATCTTCAGTCATCGCCTATATACTAATCTCTCCTTTAAATAAATGCCACGTAAAAATAGGACGGAAAGGCGCCGTTTGACGCGAGAGCGTCAGCGCGCCACCGCCGCCACAGCCACCGCCACTACCACCAACCCGCTATGATCTGGCACAATATCCTTTATAGCCGCCACCCCACTGCATACCGCTACACCGCCATTCGCCGCCGCCGCTTCCTCCTCTTTATCGGCCCCTACCTCTGCTGCCGCTGCCACTCCCTTTTCCGCCGCCGCCGTCACTCCTTCCTCCTTTCACTCTCACGTCTCCTTCTACAATTCCTAGGGGGAAGGAGTAAAATGCTTCTAAAATTATAGGTTTTACCCTTTCCCTATTGGTAAAGACATCATTGTCCGTAAGGGCCCCTTTATGCCGTAAGCGTATCCCAACGTAACTACGTTAGAGTATGTATATCTGTAGTTTTTTCGTTTGTAATCCTTTAACTTAAGACTTTTTGGATAAAAAGTACAAAGCGGATCTACTTCATCGCTTCGAGCTTTATATTTTCAGGGTATGCCGTAAGGTCTTTTTAATACGTAAGGCGTTAAAACGACGTATCCGGGTCCGCAGTTTCGGGTCGCCAATAAACACACCTTACGTATCGTATGTCGCGTCCGCGACCACGGGTAAGTTCGTTAGCAATTACTACAAGAACGGGGTCATTCGGTCTGCTGCCATCGTTAGGAGCGCACTAACAACTGATACGCTTCCGTTTGGCTAATCTTAGGGCTGTGGTCTGAGGACGTGTTACGCACCCGCTGACTATGAAGTAAATTGTAACCGAATTTTCAAATCTTCATTAAGTAGAAATATACCATTCACAGCGCTATAAAAATGATTTCAATTATAAATCATTAAAATAAGCTGATACTAATTAGTAATAAGCGCTAATAGACGGTTCAGAAAGAAAGCAGCCGCCGTTACCGGCTGAAAACGGATCCTACGCATGCATTACACAAGTAAATTTAACGACGTTATCAAACGTTGCCGTAAAAAGTGTAATCCCCCTTTGACGCCTTTACCTAAAGGCATAACCAATGATTTGTAGGGCCATATCCACGTTAACGTTAATAATATCAATAGCGGTAATGATAGTAACGCTAGAATAAAGGGGGGAAGCGGCGGGGAGGAGTGTGGAGACGCGACTGCATCGCTCTCTCCCTTTAATAGTAGATGAATACCCCTTGGGCCGGGTCAACGTACCCGACCATAATATAATACGTTTTACATTTATATTATGGCTCTTTATAAAATAATCGTTTTACAACAAAAAAATGTGAATAGAAATATGAAAAGAAGGTTAGATAGTAAAATACTCAATAAGGTTGAAATGCTTAAAATAAAGTGTATTAATGCTTTAAAAACGGCGTAAAGGGGTAAAACAAAGTAAAAAAAGGTAAAAAAAACTACGATATTCGGTAAATTCAAGGTAGTCAAAATTAAGAGTAATGAAATTTTCGGGACGGTACAAAATGGTAAATTAAAAAACAAATGAAAATGGGAAATTCCGTCGGGTCGAAATGTATAAAACAAAAAGTGGCAAAATATTGGAAACGGTACGAATGAATAACGTTAAATATAGGTAAAGTTGGTGATCGGCGTGAATAATATAATACGTGCCGATTCGAATGGGCGATAATTGGTGTAATAATCTATTAGGGTCGTAATACCTTCCTAACAACCCTAACAAACAGGGTACTTATCGATATAAGTGACTTTAATACTCCGTTCGGAGTAGCTTTAGTTATCGCGTCCTCTGTGTCAGACTTTCCATCGATTTACCTTGTTTTCTCGATCTTACATCGTTTGTACAACTCGCGTAAAGATATAATATCAATTATAAGCCGTTCATTATTCGTAGCACCTAACATAACAAAGTATTCGTAAATAGAAAGAGAATTTGTATATACGACAAAAGGGATAAGGTGTAAACCAAGGTTGGAAATGATTATTCGGACCGTTATCGCTATAGTAATACCCGAATCGAACCCTTTAATTATACCATAGATTTCTGACGCTAAAACGCTTTTCGTAACCCTTTTACACATCTTAAATATTTAACGGATAATATTTCTACGAAACGTAAAATCGTTTCGTATTAGTCATTCGTTGCCAAAGATTAGGACAAAGTTCATTTGTAATTGTAATGGCTATTATAAACGGAAGAGCCGTTAATAAAAACAAAGAGTTTCAAAGTACGTATATCCAACGGTATAAATTATAAACCGCCTTTTGGATTATACATTTGCTATAAAAGACGTTATTTAAACGCCTTACGTATATTGTCCGTCGAGTAGGTTTGGTATTGCGCGACCATATAGAAGGTAAATACAGCGTTTGGTTATACTATAAAAGCGATCTAAACAATACGTACGCATTGGCGTCTGTATTCATCGGCCTGTTTTACGTTATCCAAAACGATAAGGGCAATTTTATTTAGTTGCCCCTTTTGTATAAGACCTTAAATATAGTTTCGAAAAGTGATAATAACGCTATTAAAATTGATTATGTAATATTTCGTCAAGAACGTTTTGGGTTTTGCGTTTAAACCGGCTTCAAAAAGTTTCTTCTCTTTAGATGCGGAAAACACGTTGTTATATAACGTTAAAGTGTCGTCCGTCTATATGCTTATTAGTATAAAGCCTTTCAAACAGGCTATTGATATTAACAGGCACGGGTCGATGATAAAACTAGTTATTCCGAGTCGTTACTTATAATACCTCTGGTAAATATTATACTAGTAAATACGGGTTTTAACTAAACCATAAAGTAGCCTTATAATATATAAGATTTTTTTAAGCGGGTAGTATTTTCTAAGATCTTTTAATATGTCGACGTAGATCTGTCGTTTAAGCCGTTTTTCAAATAATGTATATACCTAGGTTAAATCTCAAAGTTCGATATACGGGTTATATGATACATTAAGGGAAGCCGTGAATGAAAAGATCAGGCGATAAATAACTCTTTATAACATAGGTGATTGGGTTATAATATACTTTTTACCTTGGTCGTTATATTATTGAACGATTAGAAAGTTTTTTTTGTAAAGATTTCGGGTTTTATCTTTAACTTCATAAATAAGACGAGTTTAAAGAATCCTATAGTTACCTTAAATAGCCGGATCGAAACGTTCAAAATGAAATCCGTCTTAGTCGATTAAGGCTAAGATTTCCGTTTAGTTATATTATTCGAATAGGGTACCTGAGGTGGTAATAATACCTTCGTAACAGAGTTTTAGATTAAGTTCGCGGTTTTCCATTTCTTTTTATGTGATAAAGAAGTCAATAATAAAGTTCCTAAAGCGGTTTTTGATTTTCGAGGCGAGGAGCCGCCTTCAGCGACGAGGTTTTAATGAATTTGGTACAAACGGGACGCTTTTGTTTAAAGTGGTTGGGCTAAAATCGTATTTCGGGGGGAGGGTTGGAGTTGGGTAAGATTTAAATTGGTTATTCTGGGGGGTATCTCGTTATGAGTTTTGTTTGTCCTATGGTTCCAGGTTTTTTTCTTCTTTTTTTTCACCTTTTTTTTTTGTACTCAAGTACTATTTTTTAGAGAAACGAACTTGTACCGTTTGGAAAATTAACAAATATATTTGGGCTTCTGAACGAGTTGATCTTCCAAGACCTAATCCATCCATCTTTAGTTTTCCAAACTAAAACCTAAGATTACAATGGTAAATCTAAAACGCCAGCTTTACGTGAGCTATTCCTTGTAGCCAACTCTTTAGACACATCGTTCTTTACTCGTAAGGAGCGTAATGTTTCCATAACTTTCGCCACAGCATAAGCTCTTTATACTGTGGACGGTAATGAAAAAATTCTATGTAAATCCTTGAGTAGGCACTAAAGACAAAAAACTTAGGGATAAGCCCACTTGGGCTAAAAATTTTGTTTACGGCGCTAACCGCCATCTGAGGGATAGATTCCTTAAAACTAGCATCCTTCAGTTATTTTATCAACACTGTGTACGCTCTCTTAAGCGGTTTGTAGTACCGCTCACACTTTTCAATACCTTATAGGGCCTCCACTGGATCTGTTTACACTCGGTGCTAGCTATCCGAGCATTAGTACACCACTCGGTAGAGTAGAAAGCCGTGCTAGGGTTGTGTGTGATTCAGTGTGGGGGCCTTAAGTAGACGTTGGACCAACAGTTAACCAGAGCTTCACAACAGTCTGTAGAGGAAGCGCTTCGTGTGAATTTAGAGCGTAGCCTGAATTGTAACATATTATCATGCACTCTGATGGAGTTCACCCGGCAATACAGTGCACTGCTACTTGCCCTATGTATACAATCTATGGGGGTCTATAGTAATATCCATATTGATTAACCGCATTCAATTGAATTAAAGTTGCATCATAAAGACGTTTCGTAATTAAGGGTTATCTTACAAGATTGTATAAAAACGTAAATAGGTTACATAAATATAATATCACTTAATTAAAACACGAACGAATTATATGGTTTTTTTGACTATTTTATGGCAACTAAATATAAAGCGATAATTAATATTTAAACGTCATTTAATATCGATATATCGCAAAATTAAGGAAATTTTCATTATAATAACATTTGCTACAAATATATACCCAAATATACAAAAAAACTTATGGTTACATAGTCTCTATACTTGTAATATAAATTCATTATTAAAAATGGATACAAAAAGTACAATTCGCATTTATTTTTTTGGTGGGAGAAATATAATAGAAGCCCTAACAAAAGTTGTTATCCTATTTGCAACCTCGATTCTAAGCTTTGCAAAGCTCGTAACAAACCGCATAAAAAAATAAGCGGATAATTACCATAAGAATCGTAAGATTCATCACTGAGAAAACGATAATTATCGCGATCGCAGTTCACATCGAAATCGCCGGCATAAATATGTTAATTATATTTAATATGACTCGAAAACTAATTGTTTGAATTAAATTGACGTTTAATATTCCTACACGTTATAAACAAATAAAGTAGGCTATTGGAATAGTAGTAATTTCAGTGCAGTAAGTTAACTTTATTTATAGTAAAGTTGACTATACAGACTGTAAGTTGAGTGTATTGTTATTGGTCCTATTGTATTAGATGTGAAGTAAGTATGGTATGCGCCTATCTCACAATAAGGCATGAGCCAAGCAATTCGCCAAAATAATTACTATGTAAACCGCCTAGCAGTCCTCCAAACCTAGAATAATACATCCACCACTGGACCATGTAGTACTACTGTTACTTTGATCAATTGAATCGATAACGTTGTAACTTTTAAAGCCGTACTTATACTACCAAGTGCTTATTAAGTTAAGCGTAGATAATCTAAGTAGAAGAATAAGAAACTCTCCGGTTACGCGTTATAAAAAACTAAGGTAGAGGAAAGATTCTTACGAAGGGTATTTACTATTGCATCGGTTTTCAAGATAGTAAGTAGAGAAGACTTCTAGGTTACATCAGTTTTTACCGTAGTTTAGAGGCGGCGACGGTATCATTATCGAAAATACCAAAAAAATACAGATATTTTTTGATGAGAATCGTTTAGATTAAACGGTAAAAATTTTAATAGACAAGTTATAAAACGGAAAAATCATGACTAATGCAGGTGTTATTACTACAAGAACGACTTGGTCCTACGGTCCCTAAATTCCGCCCTTATACTTTGACTGATAATAAATGACTTTTAACATTTCCCTTCATATCAAAACCTTACTTTTTTTTTACTTTTTCCTGTTGCAATACGTCAATTCAATTGTCAGAATCGCAGCCTTAAGTGAAAACATCAAGAATTGCAAAGTTTCGCCAAGAAATCTAGGTCGCGCGACCTAATACTAAGTTGCCAAGTTCCCACACAACTTTATGCCAAAACACTAAGTCTTTACGCTTCCAAATCACCAATTTCATTCTACACTATGTTTTTCAATACTTTATATGTTAAAACGTTCAGATAGTTACCGTAAGAACTTAGTTCGAGGCTACTACTAATCCTGCCTAGAAGGACGTAATTACGGCTTTCGGAATAGTTTTCGTTAAATTTTACAAAGAAAAACTTTAGGTTAATGATGTTAATGAAGCTTTAATTAAAGGTTACTTGACTATTGAAGTTAACTAGTATATTATCGATGCGGATATTGGTAATAATTACGCGATAGTTACCTATGGTTTTCAAAATTTTCGTAAATTTTCAAATATTAGACGCTTAACATGTAGAAGATTCTTTTTCGTATAATTTGAACTAATTTCAAGAAGGAAGTCCTTCAACGTGACATTTATATTTTAGCGAAATATTTCCAGGACTAGCCGAAATATTTTCTAAACTAACTTAACGAAAAGACCCTTTTTTTAACCTTCTTCTTTAAGACCTTCGAGGAAAAGGTAAAGGCTGTTGGAATAGCAGCCAAATGCAGTAAAGTCAGGTCAAATAAACTGTTAGTTCAGGTGATTGTACGACTGCAACTTGGGTAGAGTTTGTGAGACTGCGTTGCAAGTACATTTATGTAGATGTTCACTTCAAAGTGTGGTATAGGCCAAAGCATTTGGCCATACAAATTAGCGTATAGACCTAATAGCTACCTGCCAAAATTACAACTTACAACTTAACCAGAACCAATTTTAATGCGGTACTAGTTACTTCGACCACAGTGATTCAAATCGATTACTTTATAAATATGATGGCCTACCAACATTAATCAGTATTTTTTAAGTTAAGTATATATTACCTAAGTTAAATAAAAGGCTTCTTTTCGGTGACGCTTTTCGTTTAACAGAGGCTAAGGGTCGAGGAAAGGTTTTTTGTCAACGACCATTATAAGATATATCAGTTCATCTCGATAACATATAGAAAAATACTTATAGGCTACGTTAGCTTTTCGCGGTAGTTTAAAAATGAACGACGGTATTATTATTAAAAACACCAAAAAAACTTTATTAATCCTTTTTGAATGCATTGAAACTAACCACCTAAAAGTTTCAAATATTGATCAGTTAGTAAATTAAAAATCGGCCAAGTAAATATTATTATTATGGGTACTATTATTATAAATTTTGAATCGTAAAAAAGACTAGTTTGACAATCTTTAACTCTAAATACTAATTTAGACGTAAAACCTACGATTAACTTTCTTATACTATTTTTCTCATTATATTTTTTCAATTTTAGAACAATAAGTTTAAAACATATTAAAATTTATATTGTCGCTATTCCTATCGTAAAAGAAGTAATCGTAGCTTTCAACATTACTTTTGAGAAGTATGACTATAAAGACCTTGAGTTCTCTAAACCTATTTTTTTCTAATCTAATACCTTATTAACGTAATCTGCTTTTACATTCTAGATTACAATCCTATTAAAACCGTTTGATGTTTATAAGCGTACGAAGAGTTTCAAAAATGGTATAAAAGATAAGATCTAAGTATATAAAACATAATGAGTGGATTCGTTAAGGTTAGGTTCAAATTAAGCTTATGGACTAAGGGATAGGTTTACTTATCAAGAAGAAGGAAAAAAGAGGTAAATTGACTAATATCTTTACGAATATGATATTAATAAAGACCTTGAATATATTTTAGAGTCAAGAGTCAAGGTATCTATGATGATGACATTTCTTTCCTCCTTTATACGCGTTCGTAAAAACCCAGCGAAGTTTAAATACGTTGGTGTAAACCCTCTCCTGTAATATTGACGGTCGAATACGACTAATCGTCAACAAAAAAGAAACTTATACTCGTTAACACTTTAAATTTACCGATGATTTGAATAGGAACCTTCATGTACCCTTCAATATTAAAAGCAATATTACTAAGTTTGCGGAAACATTTTTTTTTACCAAGATTTTCAATACTTTTAATTTTGATAGCTAAATTGATAAAGGAACGGCTTTACTTATAGGTTTACTGTAAATAGAACTATTAATTTTTACTCTTGGTATACTTTACCTATCAATAGTTCTTTAAACGTTACAATGTATCGTTTCGATTGGTCGAAGCAATAGTAGTATTGCGTGGTCAGGTGGTGGATGTATTATGCTAGGTTTTGCAGACTACTAGCAGGTCTACAAAGTAATTTGTATAGCCAATTGCTTTGCTTGTTCCCAAGTATGAAGTGGGTCATACTGAACTTGACGTGCAGTCAATTACAGTAGGCCCGCAAAAAACAATACAATCGACTTGTAGTTAGTATAGTCAATTTTACTGTGAGTAATGATGAACTACTGCACTACAAATTCTACTATTTCAATATTTCCCCTTTAAGTTCCATTCAATTTAAGTATTCTACCTACTAATAATAAAAGTTTTTCTTTATTGGTAAAAGGATTCAAAGGAATTTTACGACTAATCCATTACTTTTCCCTATCAATACGTTTCAATAGTAAATATGGATTATGCAGTAATTATTTTTTTTATTAAAATTTGAAAAGGAAAGGAAAGTTATAACTATAAGACGTATAACCCCTTTAAAGTTCAATTACGTCTGTTTTCTGATATTTACCGCTAAAAAAAGTTCAACTATTAGGTTTTTGATCGTTTCCCTCAAGTAATTTTTGACTAATTAAATCGGAGATTACTACCTCCAGTACCTAACGAATTACTCTATTTTTTTTGCGAAAATTACTATAGCTTAAATGGCTATTTTAAATATTTTTTTCAAATACTTTAGTATTATACAAATTGAAATATTATTGAGTGGTTTTATATATTAAATGAGAAAGAATGAACGGAAAGTAAAATCTTATTAACTACATATTGAATAGGCTAATACTCTATTAATAGACAATAAAGAATATAACAGATAGTAAAAGTACATTACTGTTATGGACTCAGGCTATTGACCATTAAGTCTATAGGTTACGTGACTATATACGTAATAAGTTACGTGACTGTACACGTAACGGGATGAGCCTGGGCCCGGTCCGGGCGCGGACCGGGTACAGGCCGGATACGGTCCGTGCACGGACAAGGAACTGTCTGTGCACGGCACGTGTTAAGGCACGTAACGGGCGGGGTATTAGCCCTACCCAACCGAACTGCACGTTGGGCTATGGTAGCCTTTTCTAGTCTTCTTCCGCAACTTAATAGTAGATCACATTTAGCACCTACTTGGCTTACCATTATAGGTCGGACCATAACAGTTCCTTCAGTGTTTTACCGTAGGTTATATCCCTTTTCTGAATACTTTCTAATGACAGAGATTCACTAGTTAAGCGTTGGTACATCCCAGAAACCAGAAGCGTTAACACTAAGCTATTCAGGTTTATAATTTTATTCCGGCGCTTTACCACCATCTAAAGCCGCGTCTTTAATACATAAAATGTTTAATCTCTAACTTAAAGACATTATACGCTCGGCAATGTAGTTCATATACCTTTTCGACCATCTCAATACTTCAGTAGGCCTTTACAGGCACCTATTTACACTAAATCCCTATTATTTTGGCATTTCTTTTTAAAACTCCGTTACCATCAAGGTAACTCTAGTATTGTAAACGATAATATTAGGTAGGCCTTAATATGTGTTAATCCACAGTTTCTCTAGCGTTTCCTACGTATCCTGTGATAAAAAAGACTGTATAAAGTTGGCTCTATAAAAAAAGATTACGAAATCAATAACGTGAAAAATAGGCTTATTATTCGAGTGAAATATATCGATAAAAACCCTAAAGTTTGAATCTTTGTCGTAGTTCAAGATAAATTTAAATCGTCGGGTGGTTTAGGTATTCGTTCATTAATAATATCAATGATTTTAGATAGCTTCCAAAGCAAAGTATTTCACATTTTATGCTTTGTAGACTTTATGAATTTTTATTAGCTGTAAACAGTTAGGTAATTAAAGCGCCGAAAAAAATAATGTGCTTCAAACTCTGTAACGTTCTATACAACTACATTGAGGTATAAAAATCAAATTATAAGTGTCCCTATTTGGAGGTAAAGAAAATCTTTAAGCGGATTTCATTTTATTCGTGGGTTTTAACGTCTATATTGATGGCAAAGATTTGTATATACTTTAAATAAGGTAAAAAAGTAGGTATTGGAATTGAAAATATAAAAAGTTATAGGGCAAATAATGATCTAAAATAATATTATCCCTAATAACAATAGTTATTCTCCTAGACTGAGGCCGAATTTATCTTTACATGCATTTTGAATATTGATTTTGGTAGTAGTGGTACTTTCTCTTCATAATGCTACGTACTACGAATGGCTTCCTATCAATACCTTATTGCTTCTATATTTGACATAATAATATGAAACGTATAATTCGCGTAACAATTACAAAGATTCAGGGTATATAAGGGGTTATAGGCTTGATTAAGCCCAAAGTAAGGGTTTTAACCACTTTAACGATACAAAAAGACGTATTCAGATAGTTAATAGGCCATATTAAAAACAATATATGTATACCACTTAATTTACTTTGGAACATAATCGCCGTTAATAGTTTTTTTACCTTCGAAATTTACGATATAATTTAAATATTTTTACTCGGAAATAGTAGGGTACTATACATGGTATATTATTTGTTTGTTATTACACTAGGTAAAAGTGTAGCGAATTAACTAATCGCCGGATTACCATAAACCCAATGTCTTCTACCACTATCACGACGTTAACTCTTACGGTCAGCAAATCAGTTTTAATATTGACACTATTTGCGTTAACATGACTACAGACTTTGGTCTAAAGCTATTGAACCAGGTATTAGGCTTCAAGGGCTCCTATGACTGTACTTATGGTCGACGTAGTTAACTATCGCGAGCTTTTATCTATTTACATTGCGAAAGTAACCGACTTAGGGGTATATACCAAGAGAGTTTGGTATACGCGATATTACAGTTATAAACTAAAATCGTTACTGGATAAAAAAGCCTTCTCAGGTGACATCCATGAGTTATAAGTCATATTTAAACTCTTTAACGCCAAAAACAACTGCTCGTACCTGTTCGCTAAATGTGGCTTCACTTAGTTAAGCCTTTCTCATTACTTATTAACACAATATGAACTTATTAAGTAGTTAATTCAGAATATTCATTGGTATTTCCTCATCTTATTTATTTACTATTATCCTAGTTTACCTTATAATAGTTCAATCTGTATGTTATTGCTCAAGGTAGTAATAGTATTTGAAATAGATTTTTGAATCATCGTAAATTTCGCGAAAGTTAGTTATTATGAATAGAAAGATTAGGTAACAGTTCTTGGCATACCTTATAAATATTTTGTGGAAAAATAAGTAAAAATTAAAAAGGGCAAACTCTTTTTTTTGTAAATTTTTGAAAAAGATACATTTCAAATTTTGGTGAAGTCTGTAAAAAGTTTATACTTATTATTAACTATTGTAACGAATTTTAGGGAAAGATCGCAATAATCATCCCAATTATCATTGATATTTCCCAACAATTTAAACTTTAGATTTTACAAGCTGCACTACTAATGGTAAATGGTAGTCGCCTGGTCTAAGGGGTAGAGTCTTGAAGTGAAACCTATAATAAGCTCGCGTGAATAAGCGTACCTACCGTACAAAAGCTTTTATAAGTCTTGATGATTTTAAGTCAAGGGTTAGTGAGTAATAGGAACTTAGCTATTTAAGAGTTTCTAATACACATAACAATCTAACTTAATTAGCTGGTGGATGGCATCGACTTTAATACCGTTTTCCGTGTTAACAACTGCTACCTTACACGCTTTACCACCATTCCAGGCGTATTCCACACTATTACGTAAAGGTGTTAGGCTACCGAGTAAATTAACAGGTTCCCTATAATTAATATGTAAAGAGGTTTAAATTAACTAAGGAGTAAAGAAAAGTCCTCCGAAACGTGTATAAATGTGTTAATAGTATTTAAATCACTTGTCAGTAAGCCTTTATAGTTGCAAACTAGTCTATTCGAATCACTGTAGTCAAAGTAACTGGTACTGCATTGAAATTGGTTCTGGTTGAGTTGTAAGTTCCAAGTTCGGCAAACCGCTAGCAGGTCTACACGCTAATTAGTATAGCCAAATTCTTTGGCCTATGCCTCACTTTAAAGTGTGCACCTACTGCACTGCACTTGCAGTGCAGTTCCACAGACTGTAGCTAATTTTCAGTTAGTACAATCAACTAAAAACATAGTTTAGTTAACTTAACTTTACTCTATTTGACTTTTATTCTTATACTGGCAGCCTTTTTTTATACTTACACGCTAATGTGACTTTCTATTAATTGTTAGCAATCTTTAAAATTCATCCTTAATTTTAAAGCCAACAACATGCTAAATAACTGTTAATTAAAATTAATCTGTACTGAAATTAACATTAATTCCGGCCGTTCGTATCCCTTTCATTTCACTTTTCCAAGATCTTAGTTCCTTGACTCCTTTGTATAGATCTTTCGCTATGAACCTATATGTATCACATACTTCACCATTTACGTATCTTTTACCAGTAGTTCAAACTACTAATATTTCCACCTTTTTCACCGTTGCTATTAATATCGTTACGCTAGAAGTTTTTAAGTTTGTTAAGGAATACCTATTTCTTCTCATTACATGCCAGGCGATCCACATAATCTTTGGTTCATATAGTTAGCGTATTACTATTCACAAATATTTCTAGGGCGCTATTAGGCATAGCTTTGGTTATAACTTGGACGGGGTTATTTTTACTGTTAATTTACCAGAACCTATCTATTTCTTAGACTTCGCATACTGTTTAAAGCTATTACATTTATTATCAAACGTTGTATCGTAGTTATACCTCACTTTAAAAAGTATTCGTAAAGGCTTTGAAAATTTATTCATTCCATTATAAGTATCGAAAGTAATATAAGCTATTTCATAAAAATATTAAACGTGTCGTTGATTACTATATCGATATAGAAACTCGTTTTTTTATCGTGAACTTTTAAAATCAATATACTTCATATTATACGTCTTCATTTAACAATTATTTAGTATTAAATGTTTTCTGTAATTATAAACTATTCTTTAAACTCTTCCTTTTTAACAAACATTACTCAAAAGTCGATTTATAATACAAGTTCATTATTATTAGCAAATATTCTATTCTTGAAAATCATTAGCTTCGCTTTCATTAGGTTTATTGAAACCATGTTCATCAATTTTTTTCAAATGGTCTAATTGTTATTCAATCCTTTTTTATTGAACTTATTAAAGTTTTCGTTTTATTTAGTTTATATTTATGTCTTAATTCAGGGATTAAACTATACGTTCGATTACTATAAAGTGGTATTATAAGCCATACCGGACTTTTGGTTCAGTTATTTTGGTAATTTTCCCTTGTTGTTTTTATCAACAGTAGTTGAGCTCATAGCTTTTCTTTTCAAACGTAAGCTAATATCCGTGTCGTTTTAACGTTAATACTCTGAATATGAATAATCTATTAATTAAAGTCGAGCTATATATCCTCGATTAATATTCCGATCAATGTATATTTTTAAAGGCCTAACATTTACATACTCCATCATTTCGCTGTTATATACCTGCTGTCTCTAAAAAAGAGTGTCTTAAGTTTCTGTGACTACAATACCGAAATATTAATCTTTCATAATTAATAGGTACGTCTTAAACGTCAAAGTCTTCGTACCTCCTTTTTTTTAAAAATACGCCTAATACATCTGTAACTAATAAGAGTCTATTGAAGCCAATATGTATTAAAGTTCAATATAATGTATCATTATACCGGCAGAAAACATAATATTCAGCTTTTCCAGTAAATTTAATAATATAGTCTACTAAACATAGGTAACAAATTACGTATCCGTTGACGTTATAACCCGGCTATTCAATGTCAATTAACTTTTGATGTTAATATTGAAACTAAAAATGTTGACGATGATCAAACGTTTTTTAATCTTTCAAATTATGAACGATTAAATATGGATTTAGTTTTTACCTTTATTACTATATCATTAAACTATTGGTCTCACTGTTTGGTATAGTCAATTCGTGGGTTTACCTTTGAATTCGTAAATTAATTTCTATTTAAAAAAAGTAATGTTGTAATTTTGAAGCTAAGTTAATGGTATAAATGAAAATACATTTTATATTAAAAAGCCGTTAATTTTTTTTGGTCGCTTTTATGAGAAGAAGTATCTGGTATATTGATGAGATGTCTTATACGCAACTTAAGAGTAAGCTTTCTGTTAAACCCTTACTTCCTAAATACCTACGCAGTTATAATTACCTTACTAAATTTCTAGTTTTGATTCCCATGTTTTTCTTCAACTTTTGTCTTCTTTTTTAATAGTTTTTTATGTTGTCGACATTTTATGGGCATAAGAATAATCGACTCGGAAGAATCATATAGGTTGATTAGTTTAGATTTAAGGTAATTGATATTAATATTTTTATTAAATTTAAGTGGTTATTTGTACTGCTTGACTTCTATAATTTCAAAAGTGTTAAAACCATTAGTAATTTTAATTACCATATGAAGGTTAATAAGACTTTAAATTTTATACTGTTTATAATATTTACCTGAATTAGTTCCATCAAAATGTTACTTTTAAGAGGTAAGAATAATATATTTAATGTTAAAAATTCGTTTTTTATTAGAGCTATCTTTAACCTAAAGAAGTCATGAATTCTTCGTTTATTATGTTAAGGTTTTACTATATGTTATAACGCGCCTTTTGGTATTTATTGATAATATCGATTTTATTGTTATAAGTATGTTAGCCTTGAGTTTTGGAAAAGTTGGTATAAGGTGGTTAGGATTAACAATGTCATTAAGGTTTTTGACCGTTATTCAAAGTCATGTTATCTAATTTTAAAAGCTCTCTATTATGATTATAAGGATATAGTAAGCCTTTCGTAAAAAATATTAAGTTTTAACGACATTACTAATACCTGAATAATCTTTAATAAGAATATGTGTATATAAACATCATTTAGATTTCGTATTAAATTAGAACTATATTGCGGTAAAGGCAATATGAGTGTTCTGGACTAATACGCTAAGTGGTTAAAGATATTTGTCGATTTGTAAATTACATAATAATTTACACTTTTTCTCTCGCTGTAATAGGTTTGGGGAATTTAGGGTTGTGAAAAGCCGTGGCGAAGTTTACAACCTGAAGTACTGGTTTACTTATTGAAGAAAATATGCTTACAACAACCATAAGGTTCAAGTTTTAGTTTCTCGAACATCAATTCAATCATGGAGGAGGTTGAAAATTATATTACATGGTTATAATAAAATCGTTTTATTATTTCCAACGTTAATGATTTTTGATACTTGTAATTAGCCATTTCAAACCATTATATAGCTTAGTAGGTGTCTGGTAATACAAAATACGATATCATTATCGAAATAACGATTTTGTTAGGTTTAATATCATTATCTCGAGCCTTGAAAAGAAGCATTGAAGGAATTATTCCAAACTTTGAATACAAACCTTTCATTACATTTAATTGAAATTAATTCGTCTCTTGAAACATAAATATCAACGCCGATGCTTTCATATTTTTTGAGTGATAGGAGAAAGAGATTTGAGAGTTTAAAATATGAAAAATATTAGGTTTCACGACAATAATAATAGTTGTTAATTTCAGTGAAGAAATATTTTGCTGAGGCTAAAATTTACTTCAAATTTGCTAATTTTTCTATTATTAAATCATGTAAACGTATTCATATTTTGATAATTCGATATATTACTAATGATGTTTTATTTAATACGTCATTACTTCCGTATCCGATATAATACATTCAAAAATTTCTTTTACGTATCGATCTTCAATAGTAGATGGTTTTGTTAAGTTAGGGTCTTCATTGTTATATCGACGATAGGGGTCTTCATTTATTACGCGTTATAAAAAAGAGTCGTCGACGAGTTATTGCGTTATTTTCTAGTCAATATTTGTATTTTTTACTTGCCGATAATTTTTGGTTTGTTTGTATTTTTTCTATTCCATTACCTTTAAATTTTATACAAAGTAATATATAATATCAGTTCAATGTGAATAATATATATATATAACATGTTATTTATTTTCATTCGCGCTCAGCGATAATATAACGTATTTATCAATCCCTTTATTCACCGTAAATTCTATACAATTTAATGATCAAAATGAATTGAATGTATTAAATTAGTTTGCAGACCCCAAGGAAGCCAAATAACCTTTTTGTGCGTAACTTGGTCACGTTTTTATATTCGGATTTTCTGTTTACCGTATTAGCCGGGCTCTTCATACATTCAGTTGATATAATTCGTATAAAATGGGATTTCTTTATATTCATTTGTTTTTTAAAGCTTTGTAATTTATATTAGTTGAATTTGAAACTCCAGATGCTACCGGAACAAATAAGAAACTTCATTAACTAAAAATAACTGTCGTAAATGTCGTTAAGGTATTTTAAGGTTTACTTAAAGTTTTTATTTCCCGTGCCAGTTAATTAGACTTATTAATGTAGTTGTTATAGTCTAACCTACAATAATAAGCTAAGTAGGTGCCAAATAGAGATTACTATTGAGGTACAGGTGGAATACTAGAAGAGACTACAGTGATTCTTTGTGTAGAGCTTATGGGCATAGTTAATACCCAGTTCTTCACGTGTCCTCACATGTGCTGTATGCGGACCGGACTCATACCGGGCCCAGGTGTGATACTATATATCCTGTTACGTAAAAAATTACGTAATCTATTGATTGAATAGCTAATAATCTAAGTTTATAATATGTCCGCTTTTATATTAAACACCCTAAAAGCCGCAGTATCCTGTTGACTAAATGTGGGGCGCGGGATATATCCGTCTAATATACGGGCCGGGCGCAAGCTAATCACGCGTAACGTATCTCTTAACTTTTTGTATAAAATATCAGCTGGTTTAACCCTAGGCCGCTGTCTACGTATAACGCTCCCCTTAATATACCATATAATATATCGTCTGGTTTAACCCTAGGCCGCCGTCTACGTATAAGGCTCCCCTTAATATACCATATAATATATCGCTTAAATCTCTAGCGTTGTATAATGCGTCCTTTGACGTACCATATACTGTATAACTCTTAGCGATTCCGGTACGTTTATATCAATAAATACGGCCTTTACCGTAACTTTAAAACCCTTCTTCCTTTTTTTTCCAACTTTTTCGTGCCCTTTTAATAACTTCCGTTCATATTGCAGCTTTTATAATAACTATAGTTATAACTTTTTGTTTTTTTTCGCTTTTTATTCTAGCCCTAAATTACGCATAAAATCCTTATATCCTATTAACCCCCCCCCCCCTATTATAATAAGTAATATCTATAATAGTTTTAACTTGGGTTTTACCATTATTGATATACTTAGTAAACATAATGAACCGCTTTATAAAGTATATTACACCATTTTACCTAAATGCTCCGGCATTACTTTCGTTTTATGACTCCTTTGAATTATAAACTATCTTTTAGTACTTAATAATAACGAAAATAAAAAAAATTGCCCTAATTATAAGTAAAACATAAATATATATGTCATATTGATTAGCCCCTTAGCTTTAAATTACACTTTATCTGTATTATTATTTCTCTCGCGAAAGGATATTGTATTTATCGGAAGGTGTATAACAAGGTAAGTCTCAAAAGTTAATTTGAAAAAACATCTAACCGCAAATTGACCCCTTTTGTAATATATTTAAAAGATAAGTTTATTCATGGTCTTATTTGTCCTACGCGCTTTATTGAACTAACTAGTTGTAGTTTCCTAAAACAATTACTTTATTTTATCCCAACTTAAAAACGGTAAAGCGATATCCTGAGTTACCGACCAGTTTTTACGTCCGAATTTTCCGAGTTAATTAATTAAACTACCTGCCTCTATTATATTTTCCGATTTTAGAACATCTTTACCGCACTGGTAATGTAATTTGTTATATCTTTAGCTATACGTATTCGTTGCGCTTTTCTCGCGAGTCAGTTGATTCTTTTTAGAATTTCTCCGTCGTTATTAACCATTTCATTTATTTATCGCGACAAAGTTACATCGAATAACCGGGAATTGAAACGAGATATATTTTTTCCGGTCCTTTTAAATATACGTTGCGTAACCGTTTATAGGTCCAAGCCGAATAACCAGAATGATATTGTTACAGAAGCTATATCTTTCATAGTAAATATAGGTTACAGCTTATAAAATGTAGCGAAAGACGTTAAAGGTCTAACCATAAAAGCTTTTCGTTTACCCGTATCCAATTTCCGAACCTTGAATAAAAATAAGTTGATCGAGTAAATCGTAAACAGGCTAGCGATTGTATACGTATCGACTGTATCGTTTGAGCCTAAATTAATATATTATAGTTTTTACTATTTCGTTGAATGGGCCAGCTTTTCCGCCCCGCCTTTCTTAATTCACAGTTATCGATTTCGCCTAATTTTTGTTTCGCATAACGTTACCCGTTATCGTTAACGTTATTTAATACTCGACTTACCCCTTACCTATTGTTTTCGTAGGCGCTACCAAATACCTACCCCGTCTTACATCACCGCTCTTCACTTATCTTTCCTAGTATCTGAAACCGATCGTAATAAGGTTGTCAATGTTAATAACATTATTATTCGAACAACCCGGATACAAATAATTGTAACTATTAAGTAAACCCTAATAAATAGCAATAGGACCGCTTTATGGTAAGATATTTATCCGATGAAATTGAATAACGTATATCCAATCTTATTCATCGTATTATACCATAATAATAAGAGATTTTCCCTTCTCCTATTTAATATTAGAATATCTTTGATGTGGAGACGATTCGCCTAAAACAAATTGCTTAGGAAATATTCAACGCCAACGTCCAAACCCCGGGTTATTATAAAATCAGGCATCCCCCTATTTCGCCTCGAATTTATTTCAAGCCGTTATATAATAATAGTTTTCAATCAATCCAAATTATGGTTTATTATACCCTTCTTACTTGAATAAAATATAATGGAAATAGCCCCACCCCGTTTTTATAAGGAAAATATTCTAAATTTTAAATTCCTTATACAAATCATACTCTATATCGTTAGTAAAGAGAATTAATTTTGAACAAAAATTAAATGACACATACGACGAAAACATGTTCATGTTCGCACATTTAACTCAATCCATATGAAAAATGAGGTGTTAATTTAAAAAAGATTGTAATAATATTTAACAGTTTAAAAACGTCAACGATCCGATACTTATTGTATAGTTAATCGAGGTTTTTATTTAGGCGGATGGTTTTAATATTACGTAATTTATACTAAACCCAATATTTCACTCTCAACCATTTCACCAAACGTTGCCGACGATTCATTATCATTTTTACTTATTATTCAATATATTTCATCGCCGCACAAATTAGCTCTTTATCCTCGCGTTAGTACGTTTACAATGCGGAAGATCGTTTCGTAAAATTTGTCGATAACTTCATGTCCTAGTTTATCTTCAAAATAAGGGAGATTTCATATCCATTAACTAGCAGAGTTGTATTTAACCCGGTAACAGTTGATCTCTGGTGATTCAATATAAATTGATGAGCCGAGAAATATAATACCCAATTATATTAAAAAAAGCCGGCGCCGATCTGTATGTAAGTTAAACCATTTCATTTTTATTTGTTATCCTTATCTGTTTATAAGTGGTACGTCATTAATAAAAGTTTTTTTACTTTCATTCAATAATATAGTATCTTTTGAAATACATTTACCTAATTCAAGCAGCGATTGTTCATAATAAAAGCCGAAAATCCATAAAATCGCTATTAGACATTCCGAAAGCATTCTGCATACAACTGGGCGGTTATAACCCATATAGTTTTGAATTAGATGAATTTAGATAATAGGTTCATAAAAATGAATGAACACTGAAGGCTGTCGTACGTAATCCATAAGTCTACTATTAAATTAAGGGAAATATAGGACTAATAACAATTTGCGAAAAGGAGAGGTTGAAGGAGGTTTTGTTGTAATATATAACGAGGTGTCGTACCATAATACTACGTATATATTCGATATAAACGTTGAATATTTACGACTATCTCCTTCTTATAGTAATCATATTCAAAAATTATAAATGAAAGTCTTTTACCTCGAGGAGATATTATAATCGAGCTAAAGTTTTACTAAAAAAATCATTTTGAATAGTTCCAAATTTAATATTTATAGTCTATTATGATAACGTAACATACCCCTCAAGTTGATTTTATAATCCGTAATTTATATCCAATGTTTTACTGTAGCCGGGAAACGTTTAACGCCCTCGGTGACCATTAATAGACGAATATTATGTAATAGTTAGTTCGTTACTCCTTAGTTTTATAACTTCACCAAGGTAGCTGGTCCGAAAATAAGGTAAACGTTTAGTGTTAACAAAGTAAGCAGGTTTGACGCGGGTCGGATCCGCGATGGTATTATAACCGCCGATACCTCAGTATCCCCAGGCGTTATTAAAATCAACGACGTAAACGCGGGTTGGTCCTAAGGCGATTTTATAAATGCCGATACCCTGAGATCTTCCGGATTTAACTTAAGGTATATATCGTCACTATTCAATAGCTAAGCTTCTATCTCGAAAAATTTATCCGTATATCCTGCCGCAATATATATTCTCACAATATATAAATCTATTACTACTATATTTGATATAATAATGAAAATAGGTTGAAAAACTCGCGCGCGGAGTTCCTTAACTTTGAATCTATGATATAACTTACATGATGATACATTTGGGCGGGTACCTTAAATTGCTAGTAAATAACGCAAGTGGTACTAGAAAAGTAATAGAATTTCGGCTTATCGAACTTAAAGTTCCGAGAACAAATGTAACGAAAAAAAATACTCCAATTCCTTATAATTCGTTAAAATAGTAAATGGGATACGAAAGCTACGCAATTTCGAGAACCACGTTTTTAAAAAAGATATTACCGCTAAAGGACCCCTATCGTAAAAAGGAGAGATACACTCCGCATTTGATAATCGTGCAAAATAATAAGTTACTAAATTAAAAATTCCATTCCCGTCCCCTCACAACAAATAAAATTTTAACGTTATCTACGTACAATCGATTTTCTCTACCGTTAATCGGTTTAAATCCAAATGTGTCAAAATCGGACTTGTAACGAAGTCATTTTTCAACGTTTGAAATACATGTTTCACTCGGTCTATCCAAGTTTAAGAAATTCCCTATTTCGTAAATCGAAAGCGACAATTGTTTAAATTGGAAAAATCACTAATAAAGTCCCGATAACAGTTGTTATAACCTTAAAAACTTCGAACCTTCCGAATGATACGTACCAACTCCTATTCGAGTATTACCCGGAATTTTTCGAGGTCGGCTAAAATACCTACGCTAACCGTAACGTTAAAACCAAAGTATTTTACCTCTTTAACTACGAAGTTAAATATTTGAGTTTAGGTTTTAACATAGTATCAGAAAACGTCCTCAATCAGCGCGAATTTTTGTTATATAGCCCTACTTAATACTTAGAAAAATACCCAAAAATTTATTTAGGAAAGATATGACAAAACCATTAGAATTATCCGTTATTATATGATTAATACACCCTTAAAACGTCGTCGGTGTTTCCCCTACCCTTAAAAAGGTGACTAATTACTTAAATAATCCGAAACGTAGAAAAGAGCAATAAATGTTTTCTATTCGTATATAACCAAAATACATTAAAAATCTGCTTCAATATTTAATTTCCTAAGTTAAATATAGTTCGATAATAAACTTGACTTTCGTTTATTAAGGTTAGTGAAAAATGATCCTAGTCGGTAATTCTATTTAATATCCGGTAACCGATAAAAACCCTTTATTTCCCTTTCGGCTTAAAAATGAGTGATACCGACGTCGCGGCCGATAAATAATTTACTCGAAGCTAACCTTTATTTATTTATTTCGTAACTTGAAGTTTCAATACGCAACGATAATACTATGGTGTCGAATATCATTGTACCTATAGACATTTTAGTGAAAATACATTTCGTTCGGTTTAATATAAATGTAGTAATTGAGTTTTCCCTTATATAAAGGAAGGGATATTACCTTTTTTTATAGAATAGGTCGCGAAATCTTATTAATTCTGGTAAAAAACACAATTAATCCTCCTTCTTCTTTATGATAATCTGCACCGTTAATTATAATATTCGCGTGACGTCGCAAAAATTTATATCAGAAGCTTACTACGATTGATCCACTGTACGGTATACTATCCGTCAAAATCGGAATGTGAAACTAATAAAACCCGATTTTATAACATTTCGTATATTGCCAAACCTAAAGCATATTGATATTCCATCGATAACTAACCCTTGTGAATACTAATCCCCTCAATAATTACCGACAATATTTTATATTACTCATTATTATCGAATCTAACATGTTCTCAAAATTATATCCCTTAACATTCTGGAAATAATATATATTGATATCGCGTTCGACTATTTATTGGTATTTATACCAAACTTGGCTGTTCAGGTAATATGTTGATTCCGCCGTAACATTAATATCATGACTAACTTTTGAAACCTCATTAGCCGAGTTTACTTTATCTTAAACAGTTATATTAAGCCCTCGCTCATTACATAATAATAATCATAGTTGAAATCGACTCAAATATTCAGAGACTAAGCGCTATTAGGAATAAAATAAAAAGAAATGGATTTTCGTTTATACGTATTTTAATTAACCCAAAGTTCTTGTTGCTCGATTTTAGATTTACTCTGATAAGGTCACAAAACTTTTAAATGAAATTACATTTAAGAGTTAAGCTTTCTCCGTTACAGTTACTAAAAAAGCTTTATTTATATTTTGGACTTCGATCGTATATACCAATTTTACGGGTTATATTGAGCGTATTTCGTAATTACGTTAATAGTAATTCGTCAAACCATAACGTAGATAACGTTTTGTAACTGGTTTAACCCGGTATTTTTTCGTTGTTATTTACTTCGTTTTATGATTTTGGTTTTAACTTATATCTAATAGGTTTATTAAAAGAATTATCCGAGATTACCGCGACTCTTGAACGAAAATATGTAAGAGATATGAACTTTCGTTATAACTGTATCTTTATCCAGTCGTTATACTTATACGAGTTACGATTATTGGTGACCAAAACGACGTTTTAAATTTAAAACCTTTAACTCGTCAACAAGTTCGCGGTGATTCGTTGAAGCCGTGACATAGTTGATACTACTAACACCTTCTATAATGGATTTGTTGTGAATTTGTAGGGATACGAGAAAACGTAGGTAATTGTACTTTACGACCGAAATCTAGTCTAATCAGCTCGCTTAAGTTAGCAGAATATTAAACCTAATAATAAATAGTAATTATAGGTTTCAATCGCTTATAGGAAATCCTGCTAACTTGAAAAAGGCTTTATCCGCGCGATAAAGGTCGTTAAACGCGATGTTTATATAGTAGAAAAACTTATTTATATCGTATATATATTCATATCCGCCGGTCTCCTATTATATAGTAATAGGTAACTTTAACCCTGGTATATAATAATCCTATACGTAAAAAAACGTACATTAACCTTTTTTGATTTATACCTTATCCGTCTTTAATGTAAATTTATTCCTTTAGTGAGTTGCCGCCCACGTACTGGTGAATCTGTCGAATTATTATTCGTTTCGATATTTTAGATAATTTTTAGACGTTGGGAAACTATTATGAGTTGCCGTTAAGTTAGCTTTCAATTATTAAATCTTAATTACGACTTAATTGATATCGGATATAAAGTCGAAAGAGGAATTATACTAACCCAGTTATTATATTTATTCCATGATTAACGTAATATAGACTGTATTATTCGATAAATAAGAAATGTTGGCCTAAATAGGTTCCGAAAAAATAACAGGTGTATTTATAAAGATTGAGGATTAGGTATTTGTTGACAGTTTATCTTCTTCTTTAACGCTGAATTATACTGCAAAATTATTGATATTTATTATTGATCAATTTATTATAAATAGTATTTCTTCGACAGATTGAAAAAAAAAACTCGTTCAATAGTATAGTATAATCCAATTTATAATAATAAGCTTAATAGACGCTAAAGGGAATTTTTTATTAAGATATCGGTAAAACACTAAAAAGGTCTATAGTGGCTCTTCGGGTAGAGCTTATAGGTATGGTCGGTGCCCAGTACTTTATGTGCCCTCGCACGTGCTGTATACGAACCGCATCCAGGCTGGGCCCAGGCCGGGTACTTCATAGGCTCAATGGCTAACAGCTTGAGTCCATGACAGGAACTACGGAAGGAATTGGTACGGCGCCAAGTTAAAGACGCCTTTAATATTAGGAATGGCTTTACGATAATCTACGTACTTTACTTTTATAAAGTAAAGTTATCATGTAGCAGGAGTTAAGAAATGAGAAAGTCTTATATAAAACATTAAGTACTGTTAATGTTAAAATGTTTAATAAAATTATTGAGGGAATTGTAACTTATTGTATTACTTAGGTTAAATGCTATATTAGGGCGGCTAACAATAAAAACATTTAAATAAAGTAACGGAGCTAATTAAAACCTTTCTTACCCATTATCGATAAGCTAATAAATCGCTGCTGACGCGGATGACCCCGAAAAAAATGGAATGTTAAAAAGTAGAAATACAAAACAAGTCTCATATGAAATACTGCTTAAGTTAAAAGGAAAGAAAAGGACGACAAAAACCTGAAATTAAAGCTCTGGGTACAAGTCATTATTAAAACCTCCAGCAAACCCTTTAAAGAAAGTAATAGGGTTGTAATCAACGGCTGTTTAACTCGAAAAGTTGTATAATTCTTATTTAGAACCGACTTTAACCTTTAAAAACGAAATATCAGAATTTTTAGGCAAAGTATTATATATAAGGTTATAGGTAAAAATATGGGACAGATATACGAAAAGTTACATTTAATCGTTTGGGGATATGGTAATAAAAGTAAAGATTAAATCCTTACATAATCGCTAACTATTTAAAGAATAAGTTAATTCTTAATAGTCGCTATAGCAGTAAGTAATTTAGATATGACTAAAGGTAAATGTATACTTCACAGCCAAAATATAACGTAAATATACACGTAGTTAGAAACCAATTTATGACGAATCTTTTTGTTGAAACTTTTATAGCAATCGCGTGCTAGTTCACCTCTACAGATGGTAATACGGTATATTAGGCTGTTATACAGCCGGGCTAAAAGAGGCGTCTATTAGTTTTTAATGTATTAATCTACTTTGAATTACAACTACGTATAAAGTTTTCAACATATAACTAGTACCTATTAGGAACCTAAAAAAAGGATTTCAGGATGGTGGATATACAAATTGGAGATACCTATTTCGTTAAAATAGCTGAATTTATAGCATCGAAAGAGTAGGTGATGAAGGACTTTAAAATTTAAAACTATAAGCCGGTTACGATTTTGACGAAAAGTAACCAACTTAATGGTAACGGAAGATTTATTCGTATACTTAATATTGATAATATCCTAAATTTCCGCTAAAAGGGCTAAGGGGTTGATTTAACTACAATTCACATGATTACTTTAACCAAGGTCTAATGGTACCTGAAATGACGTGTCCATAATAACTATATAGATACCCTATGCTAACTGGATAATTCCTACAACCTATAGATTGTAATAAAAATAAAAAACTTAATAGGTACAGACTTTAACCGGCTAAATAAAAGGCTTAAGTAGAAAATTTGAAACGTAAACTACGGGATAAATTTGGTTCTATTGACCTACTGAGGTCTAAGTTATCAACGCTTACAAATATTTCCTTCATAAATAATACCAACTTATCCTTACAAATCAGCTTCCTTATATCCTTTATTCATAAAGATCGGCGCGAAATTCGGTCTAATATCATAGGTAACCTAATTTATTAGACCTTTGCTAAATGTAAAAAAATTATATGAAGTGTATTCACATTAAGGGTTTACGGTATAATAGCTGGGTTTAATATAGGCATAGAATTATGAGAAACCCTCAGCGTTATTAACAGACAGCTAAAAGTTCCAAATATCTCGCTAGTAATTTGTACCGATACGAGGAACTTATTCGAATACCTTTTCAAACTCGGAACCACTTGTAAAATACGCCTGATAATCGATGTATGATACTTTTTAAAGCCTACAAAAGGCGAGAGATCGAATAGTTATGGGAAATCGATGCAAAAGACAATTCTACTAATGTTATAACGAAGAAATCACCTAATTAAGCCCTTGAAAGGTTGGTAAATAGCAATAAGCTAACAATACGTATCGAAGATCAAGTTAACAGTCCACCAGTGGAAGCAAAGTTACGTGTTAGCGGACAAAAATATACTGGCAAATTAGAAGATTGCCGAGAAATTAATGTAAATAACTTTTTAAACTGGCATGATCAAATTGGAAATTTGTATAAACCTTTGGAGAAAGAACTTTTTATAGGAACTAATGAAGTCGAGACTCGGATTCGTGGGGTAATTAAAGGTAAATAGGGTCAATTTGGGTGTGGAAGTTAACAGAAATCAACAGGGGTCTGGCTAGTTGATGAGGACGTAATTCAGAAGTCACCGGAAAAGTTTGGTCGACCACATTGACATTCGCATACAAAATAAAAAGTTGTCAGTATCGGAATAGTAATAATTATAGTATAATAGGTTAACTTTACTGACAATAAAGTTGACTATACTTACTATTAATTAAGTGTATTATTTGTGAGCTTAATGTGTTAGCTGTAAAGCAAGTATAGTATACACCCACTTTGCACCAGGGCATAGGCTAAGAAATTGGCCATACTATGGATATTATTATATACCCTCATAGATAGTATATATAGATCAAGTGACAGTGCGCTGTATTGCAGGGCACTCCTGCAGAGTGCACAGTAACGTGTCACGCTACAGACTATACTCTTGCATGACACAAAGTGCATTATGTATAGAGCGGTCGAAAATGGCTATTCCAGACCGACGGTAATGCGTGGAGCGATTTAGAATAAGGATTCCAGAGTGATACGCTCTGGGTGAAGGGCTTATAAGCTCTTACCTGTGGTGTGTACCCCTAGATGCTTTTTCTGATTATAATTTTACTTTTATACTATAATACCAATCTTTCTGATTATTCTTCTACTTACCTATTTACGTGAACAAGTATTTAGACCTTACCGACACTAATTAGTAGTCGACCCGGTTGACAATAGACAGCTTAAGAAGAAAGAGACAGATAAAAGTGAAATTCTTATAACGGGATGCTATAGCTGTTCCAACTGTTTGTGCTTTGACACTTTAATTTTACAAGAATTATACGCCGATGTGTATACAGACTGTGAAGACTGAGTGAGTTTAAAAAGAACAATTTGAGTACGATACCATTAACACTTGTTTGGCACTCTATCTACTAAAAGCGCCGTTATATTACTATTAACCATTTTTTAGCGCTTTGACGTATCTGGGAACTTCTTGGAGAGCTTTCTATTAAGTACCAAGCCACGTAAGCCAAAAACACCAAGTTTCAGATCCTTTTGTTAAGACCCACCCGATACTAAGCTACGTAAGCCAGAAACACCAAGTTTCAGAACCTTTCGTTAGAACCGATCCGATTTTCGATAATCCACACCATTAGTTCTAACAAGAGCGGTTATATATAAAAGAAACAAACCGATCGCTCCAGCAAAGGAGATTACGCATAAAGTAGGCAAATAGCTTACTCCACTAGGTTCGATTACGACACGCTAATCCGGAACGATTACCTAACACCATGCAATATACCTCCCTACAACCTATATTTATTTTGCTCTACCAATCTCCTTACGTTAGTCCGGTGTATTTTAAGTTTAGTACTTGTAACTTTTGGGTTTTTATAGCCGTTTGGCTAGTATAACGTTACTAAGCGTTACCGAAACTAATTTGAAACGCCTGTCATAGTCCTGTGACTAATAACACTAGAGGAAACCAGCGTTTACTCCAATAATTTAGTCGAATAAATGCAAGTTGGAAAGGCTATTATATACGAAATCGACTTATGCTTTTGGGATATTATCGATATATTATTTCAAAAACTCAACCTATATACGACAACCACGGTAAATATGTATATTTAAGCCACTATGTTTTGCTATTGGGAGGACAAAACCTAAGGACCTTACTTGTTGGATGATTTTTATGAAAGTTTTTCGACTTGTACGCTAGGCATATAGCGATTAGTAAACCTCTCCATTACCAAAGCCCTACGAATTAAACTACGAAGTAAAGGTATTAATACTTTAGGAGGCCTGAATAGCCGTTTTAAAAAAGCCTTATACGAAATAGCGTAATTCGTCAACGTACCAGATTGGAAGGATGAATATTTATATCGAACGGAATTATGGGAAGGATGTTGCCTTACGTAGTAAAAAAGACTGTTGTTAAAACTGCGGGAACGAGGCGAATAACAACCTAGTCCTGTACCTATATATCAAATCAGGACCAAAAGCCTCAAGAAAAAGAAGAAAGGGTTAAAAACGTACTTTATACGCTTTTAGCAAAGTGAAGGTCTGGCTACATATTTCTAGCTGCTACCTTAAGAGGTGGAAGGACTAGGTACGATATTTAGGCCGTAACCTTAATGAAAGGAAGGGTTCAAGCTGCAGCCTTAAGAAGAAAGAGGGTTGTAAAAGAAGGAAGAAAGAGAGGGTTTGGATATCTATTCCTGAGCGCGCCCTTAAGAAAAGGAAGGGCTAGGTAAATAATCCGGAGTAAACTTATAAGAAAATAGAAACCTAGATAACCAGTTTGAGCCGCAACTTAAATAAGAAAGAGGGCTCTAGAGGAGGAAGAAAAGGAAGTGTTAGAATGGTGGCAAATATAATATCCGAGCCGCATACAAAATTTAAAAGCGGTTACGATTAAAATAACAATACCGCTTGTAATATTAGGAACGGTTACGATTGTAATATCCACGCCGATCGTACCAGTAGAAATGGGCACAAGATACCGAACCGAACCGCAGTTTTAGGGGGAGGAATAGCCGGATACTTTATATGCAATTAAGCCTTAACCAAGGAACAAAAGCGTTTTTAAACGCTTTAAAAGCCGTATTAAACCTGATCCTATTACTACGCAACGTTTTAAGAACCGCACTATATCCGCTCCTATGAAATTAAATCACTTAGGAAGTTTAAAAAGGCTAGAAATACACTATTAGCGCCGCTTTCCGATTTTACCTTTGTTTAACATTATTCTTTCACGCCGCTTCCAACATTTCATTACGCTTTATATTGTATAATTGCACCTTAATAAACTTATTTCTTTGGTTTGAATTTACGATTTCGCACCAATTGTAGTATATTACCTTGTTTTTTATTCTTAAAATTACATTTGTTACTTTTAAGTGATTGTTTTGTCGGAAGTTATAACATCACTGTATAGAGTACTATACTATAGCTGAGCACGTCGACCCGGCTCAAAGGGCGGTTATTTACTGCTAAAAGAAGAGGGTGACGTTGTTGCATCTTTACCATCCTCCTCGCCAACTTTCCCCTTTATTTTAGCGTTACCGTTATCACCGTTATCGATACTATTAGCACTAATAAGAATGTGGCACTGCGCTTTAGGTCGTATGCTTTTGGCCAAAGGCGTAAGAGAGTCTTTAACCTCTTTACGGGGACACGCGATAACTTTGTTAAATTCGTCAACATAGTACATACGCAGGTCCCGTTTTTAGGTAACGATGGCGGTTACCGACTTTCTGGTTTACTGGTTGGCGTCTGGTACAAATTATCATCGGCCTGTTTTGATTATTTGCGACCGCGGTTGTATTTTGTTTATTTACCACCGCGGTTATTTCTTGGAACGCCCAAAATATGATATTTTGGGCAAAGAGCATTTTCCAGTTCGGTTGAAATTTACTATAAAGCTGGCGGGCTTGAAGTACGGCTTGGGCTTACGGCCTTATGATTAACGAAACGGGGGCGTATTCGTTGCTAATCCGCTCGTAGCGGCGGAAACGAGCTGAACGCCCCCCGCTCTCGTGGTAATAGTTAACGGACTTACCTGCGGCCGCGAACGCGACATAAGGTACGCAAGGTGTGTCTATTAGCGACCCGGGAGTATGGACTCGGATATGCCGTTTTAATGCTTTGCGCGTTGAAGAGGCTTCACGGCATACCCTGAGGATACGGAGCTTGAGGCAGCGGATCAGATCCGCCTCGTGCTCCTTGTTTTACGAAACATAGTAGAGGTATACAAGCGGGTGGACTGGAAATATATAAACCCTGGAGTAGCTGCACCAGGCTGCGTTTATAGCGTAGAGGGGTCCCTACGGGTGATGGAGTTTTTACCTATGCGGAAAGAGTAAGGTTAATAACCTTAGGAGCCCCCCGCTTGTTCCCTTGGGAGCTGGGGAAGGGGGAGAAAAAAAGGGAGGGTTATTATATGGGTATTAGTTAAGTGACCTAACCGTTGAAGCGGTTTAAATTGGTTGGTTAGAATAAAGGTTAAATTAAATTGGAAAGGAGACTTATAATAGCTAATAATACACACCTTTAAAAAAAAGAAAAAGAAGTTTTACCTGGACCGATGGCGATATATCTTTTGATACTAACATAATGCTTGATTACGTAACTACCCTTACGTAATCAACCCCTGTAACACCTACGTAATTACTCATATGAGAAACCATGAAAGGTGTTATCACCAAATTATATCGCCTCTATTTGGCTATATTAACCAGTACCGAATTATAATTACTACCGCGGTCAAACCTTACTAATTCCAGCCGAACTTTAATTATTACCGCGGCCAAAACCTACTGATTTGGATCTTTAAAATTATATCTACACTATCACTACGAAACCTACTAATTTGGACTTTTGCAATTGATACATAACATTACTATTCTTACTGGAATACAAAGCTATACTGTTACTACTGGATACGAAACGCATAAAAAAAAAGATTACCTGTGTAGATATTATTATATACCCTTATAGATAGCATATATAGGCCAAGTGGCAGTACGATATATTGCAGGGCGTACTCCTACAGAGTGCATGGTAACTTGTCACGCTGCAGGATATACTCTTGTAAGACATAAAGTGCATTATATATGGAGCGGAGTGGAATGACTATTCCCGACCGACGGCAATATATGGAGTGGTCTAGAAGAAGTATTCCAGAGTGATACGCTCTGGGTGAAGGGCTTATAAGTCTTCACCTGTGGCGTATACCCGTGGATGTTTCTTCTGATCATCATATTACTTTTATACTACAATACCAATCTTTCTGATTACTATTCTACTAACCTATTCACGTGAACAAGTATTTAGACCCTACTAACACATAAAAATTGATGTGCAACCGACTAGAGGTCTGCAAAATATAGAATATTACATCCACAACTTGACCATGAAATACTCCTGTTACTTTGATCAATCAAATTGACAGCGTTGCAACGTCTAAAGCTCTATGAAGATAGCCTTTATGAAAAAAATTATGTGTTTTGTTGTTAAATGGTTTTAAAGCTGTTGAATATAAGTAAATTATAAGTACAAATGATGATTCCTTTACATAGATGCTTCCATATTAAAAATATTATCAAAAACTAGAATATTATTCTTATAAGGTATAAAACAAAAAACTGGTATAAAAACAAAAAAACTGGTATATAAACAAAAAGAATTCATCTTAACGAAATCTCTAGCTTTATATGAAATCTATGAATTATCGTGGTTGAATTAGTTTACTAAGAAAAAACTATAACTGTAGATTTGACAATATATCCCTATAGTTATTAAGCGGTCACGCTGCAGGGTATACTCTTGCAGAGTGCACGATAATATGTCACGTTGTAGATGAACTCTTGAAAAGTGCATGATAGCGTTCTGCGCTCTAGGAGGGACGTTGGCAGATTGTATAGTAAGGTTCCACACTCCGGGTAAAATCTTATATGATCCTACCTAAAACGTAGATTCTCCGGATAATTTTTCTTCTTTTTATCAATTCATTATTCATAAATACACTACTATTTAATTTTTCTTACTTTGACTTATGAAACCCCTTACCGATACTAATTAGTAGCCGGATGGATCGACTGGAAATAGCCTAAGAAAAGAAAGAAGAAGCTTGGTTCAATACCTATAACGGTATGTTGTAGCGGTCCGAATTATTCCGTGTTTAAATATTACGCTGCAAGGAAATATACAGAAGTGTAAAAAGATTGTGAAATTCGAAGTAATTTAGAAAAATATACTTTCAATAAGAAATTATTAACTCAGGTAGTATCTTTTAACAACTAAAGGCCCTGTTACGCCACCTATCAAATCGGTTAATGCTTTAAATAATCCCAGCACTTTTTAAAAAGCTTCCTATTGCGTATTGACCAGATAATCTATTAAACTTCGAAATTGTTTACTAACAAATATCCAGAAACAACTTTTAAGTTGTTCTGGAAAACCTAAAAAGCGCCCAAAACACCTTCCACATCGATTTGGAAAACATAAAAAGCGTCTCACACAGGATTTAAACTGATTTCGCATAATTAGAACGCGACTAAAACAACCTTTATAGTATCCCTATAATTACCCTAAACCTCGAAAACAACTTCCGAAGCGTTTATATAAAAACATACCAAGCCCCAAAAACACCTTTTAAAGGGTTCCAACACATGTCGCAAGCGTTTCAAATAGCATCCGAAACTCTTACACACTGAAAACGCACAAAGCAACACCCGGCGTTCAAACACTATCTTAACTCGCTACTTTACACCATCCTAACCCTCACACACAAAGTTCACACTTTAAATACATGACTTTTCTTCCGTTCATATATAATATACCGCTTACTAAAACTATTACTTTCTCCGGTTGAGTTTAGTAGTATAAAGGTTGAATAAGTAATTTAAGGTATTTAAATAATTTCTAGTTACGACTTAATCGCATTTTGGTCAAAATATCAAACGTTAAAAGCTTTATTTGAAACTTGTGAACGCTTTTCATTTATGTTTGATTTACACATTATATTCTTTCATTCATCGTTTTGCGTTATTATACATTTAAATACACCATCTTTAACGTAAAAAAACCCGTATTACTACGCTTAATTGGTACTAACCTGTTACATACGACGACTTCACCCCTATAATATAACCTACAACGAACCTGGTAAAAGTTAACAAATACATATACCTTTCATTCCAATATAAAACACTGTGAAACAAAGAGTTTGCAAATTATTAATCTGAAACTATCGGATAATGCTATTAAAGCATCATAAAACATTGGAACCCTTAGGCGGCAAACACGTTCATTACAATCGTATTTTTTTTAGTATTTTTTTAAAAAAGGCCTAAAAACTTAGTATATTAGATAATTCCGAAACATAATTGTTATTCCACACTTGAATATGAAGTACCGTATACAATTCAACTTTCAAAATGCTACGGGTTTACCTAGGGAACCGAGAAACTAATTCCCAAGGTTGCAGAAACGGCTGTATTCTAAAAGAATTATTGACAACTTTCCAAACCAATGAAGTACTAAATTGGAAAGACAAGCAGGTATTGTAAGCAAATTTTATAAAAAGATATTAATTAGTACAACGTAAGAAACAAACTATGAAGAAAATGAGGAAGAAGCCTTCACATGGAAATACTTTACGTATGTAAAGTATAAAACGCTTCGAAATAATAATTGCGCTCCAGGAAAATCAGATGGAGCATAAATAATCGACAAAGAAAAAGGAAAAGCCACGAAGGTTATTCGCCACTTGAATTGAAAATAGACCGTCTTCAATGAAAATTCTGGAATAAAGACGCGGGCTAAGCCACTCTCAAATATTACTTAACGCCCCTCCCGACTACAGCAAAAACGCCTCTAATAAAGAAAACTACGCTTTCAAAAAAAGAGTATAGAACATGATAAACGACTATACGAGTTTTGCAGTCCAATACTCATAAACTACAACCTGTACCGTAACCTTATACCACACTGTTTTTCCACTAATAAAAGTGACACTATAAAGTTTACAAGTTTTACCGAATTTTAGGATAGTAGCAAAAACTATGAAAGCGAGCACTATAATATATTGAATGATGAAATCCGTACGATGTTGAATATTCGTAAAATACTAGATATTAAACTCGTTTAATAACATATTATTTTACCTGTTATATTTCCTAAACAAATTGAATCATGGTATATATACCCTTGAATATAAGTGAAAAAATTTGTAAAGTTCTATATCCATTTCAAAATGCATTCAAATTAAAAAATTAACTTCAAACTTTATGATGGGGATTACACGAGTATAAAATAAGAGTTTTGCAGAAACTATATTAACAATATATATAAAAAATTATGAAAATTCCTTACCACCTTATTAATAAAGTAAAAAAAGTGTTGGGCGGCATTTGAAACAGAATATAACGGAGATCAACTGTATATTTAGGCAATTGGGAAATTATATCATAGGAATCTGAACTTTCAATTCATACTAAGTAACTTTCAAAAGTATTAAAAGGTCCTGTTTACGAGCCTTAAAACGTTACTTAAAAGTTGGATACACCGTTAAGCAATCATTAAATCAACATTTCTAAGCAGAAAATCTATGGACTATAGTTGACAAATATAAAAGAGTACTTCGCCGAAATGATCCACCAATTGCTAAATCGGTAACTGAAATTATATCTAAAAAAATATAAAAAAATAACAGCCCTAATTACGGATTTTAGGGTGATAAAAACCAAGAAAAGAGCCCCGAAAAAAGGAGACAAAGCGGGTACCAAAAAGGGTGCTCCCATAACCAAACCCGAAGCTTACCACGAACACTACCATACCCATGCAGAAGCATACGATACTTTAAAGGACACCAAAAACGATAAATTATATATAATAGAGTCGGCTGTTGATTGAGCTGCCATCTGGTACACGAACAGATTCGCGTTAAACAGGAATTTTGAATCTATTACCCGCCCAAACACGAAACAAAAATCAAATTTTCAGTGTACACAGACGATTACGAAGGCGCCAAAGAGTATTTAGACGCTTACCAGTACGAATATACCTTGAGGGATGACAATTCGAAGGAAAACATGACTTTCGTAACAACTCAATATAAGGAACCGAACTACACCACTATCTCTGTCACTATTAACCTATTAATTGAAGGTTGAAAACAATTTTCACTTTCATTACTAAATTATTAATACGAAGGGTATCGAAGAAGATCAGATTGCCTGTATTGATATAATTATATATTCCTATTGTTAGCAAGCTGTTACATTGCAAGGTGCACTCTTGCAGAATGTACGATGACGTATCACGCTGCAAGATCCACTTTTCCAGAGTGCATGATAGCTTGACACGCCCCAGGAGGGACATTTAAATAGTATATAGCAGAGTGTCACTCTCTGGGTGAAAGCTTATAAGCTCCCACCTAAGACACGCACTTTCAGGATACCTCTTCTCCTACTTAGTGATCTATGAGTAATACCTACAATTTAGCTTCTTCTTCTTACGTTAATGTGTAAGAAACCTTACTGAAGATAACCATAAAACACTTACACCTCTTTTTTATAGGTATTCGTACTTCTTTATCTTGACGAAATTATATTTTTATATTTTCCCACGAAGATAAATAAAAATTTCGTAATTAAATGTTCCCTTGACAAATATTTACCCAACTATATTGAAACCACCATTTCGCCAGGCGAAACTATTTTAAAATTTGTAGGACCCCTAATAAGACTTACCACTAAAGTTCGTAGTTTATTCCTAGTTTATAACTATAAGCTGAACAATACGGTTAGAATTTTCTTAAAAAGAAAACGAGAAGTCATAGGTTATTTATAGTCTCGACGCAGGTACTTCTTTCTCAAATAATCAATCCAGTGGTTATAAAGTTCATATTCGAATATTTAAAAATATTACTAAATTTAAAAATCATCATTTCGAAATACCTTTTACTGTTTATAAGGAGGCAGAAAAATGAATAATTTATATAACACTTACCAAAACGTTCGTAAAGTTTATCTCATTAAAACGAATAATCCATTAAATAAGAGAGTACTATACGTTTTCTGGGAAACGTTATTCTATATTTACTATCTAATATCAATATATATGCAACATTACTTTAAATTTTACTGTAGCCTTCATTATTGAATTTTAGAATAATATGAATATGCTAATATCTATGGCTTGATAAATACCACCAGTTATCATCGCTAGATAGAAAGACCCGTTTATTTATTTAGTAATTCAAACGAAATCATTCAAGATTTAATATAGATTTCTAGAGTAAAATTTTCATTTTTTTTTAATTACGTGACCAACTCAAAAAGCAATTGGTAAGTTTTATATTGCATTTCTTGTCACTAACAAAATATTATCGCCAATAACTGAAACGAAATCTATAAAATAGAAGTCTAGATACGAATCTTACACCGTCGAAACATCAAAACCTCTGATGAATTCCGTGCTTTTCTTGAAGACATTTGTTTAATGACGTTAAAATACTCTATTTTTCGATACAATAGTTTACTCGATAGAGAATACCCGAGATGCGAATCTCCTAGAATAATAATTCAAACCTTGCTTGATGGAATTCCCGGTATTACGGGGTATTAAAACTCCTAACAACGTTCTGAAAACGAAAACCAAACATAAAGTACACGTTAATTGCATTGATACGTGAAATACATAAAACATTTACCAAAATTTACGATAAATTTACCGACGAATGACAAGGGTTGGAACTTATCAATTCAATGATTATTGAAAGAATAAAGGTACCTTGAATTAAAGTTAGTGAAATGCGAAATTAAACTGCGATGGTTAAATAATATTATTTCGAAATTAGATTATTCTCAACTTATAGTGAAATAAGTTATTTATATAGGATTGTATTAAATATATTAACGACTTTTCTCTATATACCATGCTAATCTTTGTCGTGTAAAGACCCTGCGACATCGAAACAAATCGCAGTACAAAAGAATTTAACTTAATCAACAAATATATTGTAACTGTTGGAATTGTAGTAATTGCAGTGCAGTTGGTTAACTTTACTTACAGTAAAGTTGACTATACTGACTATCAGGTGAGTGAATTGTTTGTATGGGCCTACTGTATTGACTGCAAGTAAAGTACAGTGTGCGCCCACTTCATACTAGAGCACGGGCCAAGCAACTGTTAATACAAATGACTTTGCAGACCAGCTAACAGTCTACTAAACCTACAACAATACATCTACTATCTGACTTTGCAATACTACTGTTACTTCAACCAATCAAATCGACAACGTTATAACGTCTAAAGCCCTATTATCACTAATAAGTGCTTATTAAGTTAAGAATAGATAAGGTAAGTAAAAAAAAAGCTAACTTCCGGTTATACTTTATGGCTAAAACGGCGGCTAGAATCAAGGAAAGATTCTAGCGCAGGGCCTCTATTATTACTGTGCTAATCTATAACGGCAGGAAGATAGAGAAATCTTTTGGGTTGAATTAGTTCAAAACGGAAATCTGGAAGTAAGCGATGGTATTGCTAATCAAAACACTAATAAAATTTTACTATATATTTCTTAACGGCGTTAAGATTGACTATCAGAAGTCTCAGAGTTCGGTAGGTCGGCAAACGGCGAAGTAAGTATTAGTTTGAATGTAACTACTGCGAAAAAAAAAATAAGTTCCACAGCCACAAATAATCAGTATCCTTCGATCTTTACCTATAACAACAAACAATCTTTGACCTTACCTCTTACAACAAATCTTTATCTTTATCTCACTGTTTTCTTTTCCCATAAGTTAATTTAATAGTTAAAATCGCTGCTTCAAGCGAAAACACCAAGAAAAGCTTATTCGCTTTAAAAAAGCTACGCCGCGCGATTGAACGCCAAGTCATTAAGTTCACTCGTGACTTTACACCAAAACACTAAGCCCCCACGATCCAAATCACCAAGCCCCTCGCCTAACAAGTTCTACGTAAGCTAAAACCTGAAAATTGCTATCACTAGCGCTTAATTTAAAGCTATTAACGATTCCGTTTGGAAAAAAGTAATTGAAACCCACGAAATTGCCTTTAATAAGCACTACGACAAAGATTTTTAGCTATAAATTGTTAAAGATGACTCGATAGAAGGGAACCAAACTAACTTCATCAAATATTTTATTTTAAAGCATCATAACGATAAAAATATAAACCGTGCCTTCCGCAAGTATCGTAATTTCATCGAGAATTGAACTATTGACATATGAAAGGCAATCCAAACAGGGATTAAGTCAATATTCAAGTAGGAACTAAAGTAAAGATGCATTTACGTATAAATATAAGTTCCTATGAAGCTAGTATAAGTCTTTTTCCATTTAGCAGAAATTAAGGAATACTCTTAAAACCCATAATCTAAGGAAAAGTGTGTTAAAAAACCTTAACCCCTTTATACGCTTTTTAGAAGACCTCCCCTTTACCCTCAGTTAGATTAAGTCTTTTTACGCGCTAATCATAAGGAACTTGTTAATTTTTTCGGTATCTCAGAAACCTAAAATAATAACGTGGAGTACACACTAACTAGTAGTAGTGAATATGAAGAAAAACCTATTAATACGGCCAGAGGAATTAACGTTAGCGTTTTATACCAGTTAATTAAGTAGGATAGGTAAGTTCCTTGAAACTTTTAAGCAACTTTTACCCCTTAGCCGTGTAATTAGAACCGTCAAGCCCCCCACGAATCTTTTCACTACAGGTTAATCAGTATACGTAAGCCTATTATAGGTTTTACTATAAACCTTTACCCTTCGGGGTAGACAACTAATAATTACCCTTAATACCATGTTTCAAAGAACCCAAAACGTAAATTACCAAGAAATACCAAAAAAATTAGGATAACCACCGCGACCTACCCCTAAAACTTTTTAAGAGAATCAAAATCAATTACAAGCTTTTTACGGACTTCGATAGATTGTAAATCGATATTGAAAAATATAACGGAAAGCCTTATAACTTTTTAGATACAAAGATAATACAATTTTTAAATATTTGTAGGTAAATAGAGGTTTTACCTTTTGGTTTTCGCTTACTATTTACCGAAATATTTACAAAACTACGCAATGGACTATTAACTAACCTTTTTTAATCTCAATAACTATTTTCCGCGAAGTTTACGATGGTATAACAATTCATTTTGAATACGACGTTTGCCGTATTTAATACTATATAAACAAGGCTACTACGAGGCAAAAAACGTTAATAGAGAAGAAAGGGGAAATGAAAAAACCAAGAAATATTTTTAAATAAATTTTTAATGAAACAATATTATACAAATAATTAATGGGAAAGTAGAAGTTGGCAAAGCTATATTTCGGAAGTAGGTATGTGTAACAGTTACGGGCATTAAATAGTTCGAATACGTTCTATTATGCCTAAATGCGACCTGCGAAGGCATTTTTAACTAATTGCATTCCTTATTTGTAACTGCAATAGCGTGTATTCCAAACTCGTGCGATAAATAACCTAAATATAGCAACTTCCTTAATATGGATAAAGAAAACCTTACGGTAGTTAATTAAGTCGACCGCAAATATAGTTATGGACACCCTTAACATATAGGGCTTGGTCTATCAATACTAACGTATAAAGTTTGGCCTATTAATACTAAATCGAAGATAATAGCTACATTGAAGCTAGTACGGTTAATATTTAAATAAACCCATTAGCCGTAAATACTATCGTCTTAATAATAGCAAGAAATATTGAATTTATAAAAGATATAGCTATTAGTTAACTCGTTACCTCCTGGTCGAACAAAACAATAAAAGGCAATGTATTATATTGAGCAATTTACTCGTTTTAAATAAGATTACTTCGATTAAATCGTAAACTTTGAAGGTAACGAGCTGATTCACGGTAACGAATGCCCTAAATAAATCAAGTGGTATAAAGATATGGCTTTTAACGCGGCTTAGCAATTAGTCGACCACGCTTTCCAGTAATATTTAGGTGATGAAACCCCTTTAATATTTGCGACCGTTACACGTATTAGAAGTTCTAAGGTAGTATGATAAATATAAGGGCAGTAGAGTACTTAATACAAGGTTATTCTCAATACATAACACGGCGGAGGGAAAGTATTACGACTACTGAAATTAATCGTTACGATATTAGTAAGGTTCAATTAAACATCGAATTAGAAGAGTTATTATCCTTACTATAGATAACTATAATTTAAATAATTTTTGGTTCGATTGAGTTCTATATCTCCAAGCTCCTTACCTCTTTCCTTATTTATTTAAAATATATAAAGACTCTAAGCACAAGCGTTAACGTTAATACTGACAAGCTTGTTAAAAATAGTTAAAGGTTTCCCTTCGTCTCTAAACAGTGGTATCTATTGTTTCATTTTTAAAGTTTTAAAGTAAAAGTATTAGACCTAACGGAGCCGGAAATAAGTTAATTATACGGGCGTTTTAATTACCTAGCTGTTACTAGGCTATATGAAGTTGTAAATTCCTTATGGCATGAATATGTTGAATACTTTACCTTGAAATTTATCGAAAGGATTTATTATTACTGCTAAATATATAATTAAGCCGTTCGAAGATTTAAGTTGACACTAAAAAAACGATGAGAACTTTGATAATAAGTTTTCAATTCATATATTTTACTTGAATAATAAGCTTGCTTTTTATGTTATTAATTCAGTAACTTTTTTTTTTCGGAGTCAAGTTTTTACAGTTCTTTTCGGTTAAGTCTCCGTGGGAAACGTTAAGGATATTATAAATTGATAAGAATTTGGGTCTAACTAAAGTCTTTATTTACGATATCAGTATTAGCTTTGCGGAGGTGAATGTTTAGGAAAATGCGAAGATAGTAAGTATTCAGTATAAACAGGTGCTTAAAAGACCTACTGATGTATAGGAAAAGTTGAAAGGGCATACGCCTTATTTCCCCGAACGTATAATATTTTGACGCTGAAGATTGGAAGCTTCACAGATCCGAAGGCACGACTTTAAATAGTGTTAAAGAGCCTGAATGATATTCTACAACTTTAACGCCTAATTCAAACGTTATTGGTCTTTAGAAAGTACCCAAGCCTAACGAGTAAGTCCCCGCTACTAATAAGTACCACAAAACAAACGGTAGCCGACTTTAAATTATTAAAGGAACTTCGGAAAGAATCGTTACGACGTCAAGTTAACAATACCTTTAGTACGAAGAACGGCCTTATAATAATCAATGCACTTACTATACTATTTTAAAGTAAACTCTTTGTATAGCGAAAGCCAGGAAAATAAAAGGGCTCATATAACATCTTAAGTATCGTGAATTTTAAAGTAATTGTTAAAACCACTAAGTGTTTTATAAATTTCCGTACTACGTTGGTTAAGCCTATCGTTACGCTACTAGCGATAAAGTGTTACAGACTAGTACCTTCTTAGTATTACGAGGGATCCAACTCTGGTAGTTCTACACACTGTTACGATGCTTTGGAGCAGGGAGGAAGCCGCATGTGGGTATTTTTCCAAACATTACGTGACCGGTTTGCACTATCTTAACTTTATAGCAGCTCCTTAGCAGACACTTTTCCTTTCTTTTTTGATCGAGGTTTATAGATAGTATCCAACTACTTTGAGCGATAGCTCCGGACTTTTTCTTATTATATATAAATCTCGACCTCTTTTCCCATAGTATTTAGTTGCTAATTAATTGCTATAACCTATGACTATATTAATATCTTCCGACCGGCCGAATTTGAACCCTTAGACCTTGAAGCAATTCCTTGACGGGCGTGTTAGGGAGTAGTTTTAAAGAGATTTAGCGGCTTAGAAAGATTAACTTACGGCTTAATACGAATATTATATCGATGCTTTATGTACGAAGCTTATTGAGCGGGATTAAGCCGTTCGGAAACACGTTTTATAATTAAAAAAATGGAGTACTAACGTACTAAACGCGTTAACGAATATAATTAGATAACTCAAAGTTACCAGTATTTTAACGTTTTCGGTATAACATCCACCTTAGGAGATTCGCCTTACGCACGTTACAAACTACGTAGTTACTATACCGCGTTTTAATGGAGACCGCATTAATTCCTTAAAAGACAAAAAATATGACTTTTTAAACTTTGACTACGATAATAGAGCCCCTTTTAACGGGCGTTAACGACTTAAATGTAAACCTTTAAATTAGTCGGTTTTGGTTTGCGATATTAAGATACGATTTACGAAATAAAACTTTAGGATAATACATAAATTACGCGAAATAAGAAAGTTTATCGACATTAAACAAACCGTTCTTATTTTTTTTTAAAAATAGTTAAAAAGTTTCTTAAAAACCATTGTGAACAGTTATTACGCCTTTACAAGTTACGGCGGTATTAACCACCTTACCGCATGGAAATCTATACTTTATACTTATTATTAAGACTTTAATATGGTTAAAGTAGTTATCTCTCTGCTTACGAATATATAATAGGAAGTTCGTAAAATATTTTTAGTTTTTTTTTTCAACGATTGATAAGCCTTATTCGCGAAAGCTAGTGGTATAAACTAAGAGTCCGCCATTAAACTCATTATCTTAAAGGGAGCATACTAGTTAATACGATACTTCCCATAGATATACTCGCGAATTATAACGAATGGGTCGCCCGCACCTAACTTATCAACGGACGGTTTTATAAACTTCGTATTCGTTTCAACAGCATTAATACTATTTTTATTAGAAGGGTTTTACGTAGTAGAAATAATAACGGCGTTATACCCGCCCGTAATAGTTAGGGCGACTTTATTATTACTGATGTAAACATTTCCCGAGCCTCTTTTAAACGATGCGCTGTCTAAGTTAACTATTCGGAACTCTTTCGCCGTAAAAACCTTGGGTAATATTAACGTTATGGTGTGGATCGCTATTTTATTCGCACTTTCCCGTGGTATCCAGTGTAGCTTCCGAACGTATTTAACGTTAAAGCCTTTACAGAAATTCATTTTATTAAAGTTAAGGATTATATCAACTTTTAAGGGGAAAAGTCGTAATTTTTGTATATAATCACGTCTAAAATATAATAAAACTTTAATTCAACTCGGGAACTTCGTCCTAACTTTAAAATAGCTTTTTATTTATAGTAAATTTGCTTTATAATTTCGTTTTTTTTATGTAGGTTTCAAGAAATAAAGTGTTGATAGGCCTTAGATATTGCAACGTTGTCGATTCGGTTGGTCTTCGAAGTAAGAGTAGTATTGAAGTCGTCAGATAGTGGATATATGGTTCTAGGTTTAGTTGTCCGCTAGCCGGTGTGCACTGTAATCTGTATGGCTAATTGCTTGGCCCATACCCTAGGTTGAAGTGTAGCATACTGCACTTGACTTAAACTCAATGCAGTAAGTCCGCAAAAAGAAATACACTTGCAGTACGGTCAACTTTACTGTAAGTAAAGTGGACAAACTACAATGCATGTAATACTATTCTAACACATAGATTATGAATATTACAACGCCGAGAGTAAATAAATTACCAACCGTTTCAAGGTATCGTGTTTTCCTATTTTACTACGGTATATTGGAGAAACTACGTACTATACGCCCAGTTCTCTTTACGACATATTTCCTTTATAACCTTTTTGAATATTATACTCAACAGGTACTATTACCAGAATGTAAACCTTTATAGACACCTCTTTATAGTAAAAATCTATTTTAGGTAAACTTTAGATAAAGTAATGTTCAGTTATTTGTGACGTTTTGAAATATATATCATTTTTACGACGAACTGCTAATTTTGGTGTTTAAAAATAGGAATTATAACCTTTTTTAAAAAACGCTGAAAGAGGTCGGCGTCGCCGTATTTTAGGCTAATTTACGAAAGGCCCGTAAGGACCGAGCCGTTACTATGCGGTTCGCTATCGTCTTTTTCGAAGATATTACCAAATCATTAACCCCAAAACCGTTAGTATCCTTTTACGACAAACTCTCCGGCAACTTTAAGGAATTTTCCTTATTATTTGACAAAAACTTTCACTATAAGTTACGCCCTTACCGTTTGGAAACAAATTACGAAATAGGGTTTTATACCAATTACTAGGGTCAACCCCTGGAAGTCTTTTAGGGTCTTTCATATAATATATCGCGTAAAGAGTTACTTATATTACGCGAATATTAACATATTTATTCGATTAAGGTTATATTTAAGCGAATAGACTTTTAATGGGTTCCCTTGTGTTTTTCGTTAAAAAACACAAAGGTTGATTACGTTTTTATATCGATTATTGCCGGCTTAATACTATTATGTGAACGGATCATTACCCTTCTTTATTTAAAAGACGTTCGCGAATATCTTTCAAACTAATGAGTTTACCAAACTAAATGTTAAAACCGTTGTTTTTATAAGCTTTGTAGTCAAAAGGGACGTTAATAAAAACTATATTGCACCTTTATTACCTCTGCTACTTTACTGCTAACATAAACCCCCTGACACCTTCTATTTACTCATCGGTATTTAGTGTGGTCATTATATCGGCGTTTAAAAAAACGAATACCTAGGATTAGATATCGAAGTTAACGTTGGAGTACGTATGAACCCGGAAAAACTACGGGTTAATCGGGAATAGACGGTTCCCACGTCGACTTAAAGAGTGCGAGAGTTTTTAAAAATCGAACATTTTTATCCGTATTTTATCCGCAACTACGCGACTATGATTATATCACCATTCCGGCTAATTCGTTAAGGTACACCCCTTTATTAGGAGATCTAGAATGAAGCTGTTTTCGAGCAGCTTAAATTGAGCCTTTCTTTCGAACTTTTACTTGTCTAATAAAACTCCAACCGCGATACCTTTTTAAAAGCCGACTATTCCGGTTAGGTTTTGAATGGCTGTCTGCTTTAACATGACGACCACGATAACCTACGCCTTATAACGTATTAATCTTATAGCTAATCTCCCGAAAAGTATAATTAATAAATCTACAATATGGAATTACTCGGGATTATAAGCTATTGAAAAGCATAAAACGTTGAGTTTCAGGGTATAGTACGCCTATTAACGATTCTGATTAACTATAAAAACCTGAAATACTTTATAACGGTATAATGTTCTTTTAAAAGATAAGTCCGTTAAATTAAACGCTTTTCATAACTCTGTTTTCGGTTAGTTTACAATAAGCTAGCAAATTGAACGCGTCTTCATACGTTATTACAGCGGAACTAAAATATTTCTAAAAGCCTTTTCGATTTACGTCTTTTGGGTCGAAAACTCCAATTGTTACGTCCCGAATAGTCCGTTTTCGTACCGCTTCCGCGTACGTATATTTTCTGCAGTTAACTGTCCCCGGCAAATAAATTCCGAAAGGGCGTAAACCTTTTACTAATATAGACCCTAAAATTTATTAAATTTCCGTTTTTACATGCGATATTACTTATTTACGACAAGGATAGGCGATACGTATAGGTGACCGATATTTTCCAGCGGATATTTATATTACCAACAACCACACAATAAAGGTTTTGATTTAGAAATACTCGGTAAATAACTATAGGGTTTTACCATTTTCCCATTGTATTTATATACCTGAGTATAAGACTCATATTACTGCGTTAATTAAAATAACCTATAATTTACTTTTTATCAGCTACTCAGGTCTCGTCGTTATTATTACCATTTCTTTAGAATGAAATTTCACCTCTGATTATATCGCGCGGTAGTTGACGTCAATACTATCAATAGATTAATTAAAAAAACAGTTAAATTCCTAATACTCTCTAAAACCTTTTTTCAAAAATTTCAAGATTTCCTTCAAATCGTCAAATGCCTTAACGCGAAGCTTCCTGCTACAATTATGTTTATACGCGTAGACCCACCACATGTCTTATCATGGTACTTAAGCCCTCGAGTCAAGATACTAGCAACTACCACAATCATCGTGGCTTTAAAGCACCAAGATACATCATCGACGACTAGATCAATTATCGTAATATTATCCTCAAACAAGTTAAAATAATTCATTTTAACTACAAGCTTTTCACGGTATTTTCGAGAATTTGCAATAATGCAACGAGGAACAATAAAAAGCCTTATAATTCATTTGATATAGGAATAATACTTTACTTTATCATTCGTAAATAAATAGATGTTCCCTCTTCAGGGTTTCACTTACGTTTTCCTGAAATCTTTATAAGTTACGCCATGAATCATTATCTAACCTTTTTGATGGAGTCAAAAACTATTCGGTGAATTTACGATATTATAAAGAGTTATTTTGAGTACGACGTCTACTTTGCGTAATATTATACGAACTTAATTACAACAATGTTCACAAAGATGATAGTTAGAAAGAAGGAGAAAGAAATACTAAGGAATATCTTGAATCAGATGTTTAATAAGTTGAATTTGTATTAGCAAGTAATTTTCAAAGCCTACGTTGGAGAAGTCATACTTTTCGAGCAGGTAAGAGCAGTTGTTTCGGGCGTCACCGAGTTTAAATACGCCTTACAATTCCTAGGTGCCAATTGTAAAGGGGTTTTCAACCAGTTGCGGTCCTTACTTGCAACTGTAATGGCCCGCACGCCAAACTTAGTTGATGTTGTCATTCACAATACTGGTACAAACTTTATGGCGGCGAAGTTTCAGGCGGATGCCAAGATAATGGAAATCCAGTGTCAACAGGTGCCTGTTGAGGCCTATTGGAGCATTGGGAAGTTTAGAGGGCACACGAATTACTTCGCAAAGGGTATAATTTCTTTAAATTAGACATTGAAAGCTTTATGGACCAGCAGACACGCCTTTACAAAGGTAAAATGGGCTTGGACAACATTGTGAGCTTTGATGTGTTCGTGCTAAAGTTACTGGTGTTTGGAACATATCATTTTTCAATGAATAGATTTCCATTATTAAAAAGTACTTATAAAAGGTTTGTGATGTATAGAAAGGTTCTAAAGGAATAACGGAAGGAATCGTCTCAACATTATATTATTAATGTTCTTGATACGATAAAGGATTTTACGAAAATCAACCTGTTGACTTTGACGTTGTAAAGCAAAGTCGTATAATTCAGAAGGTAAAATTCAAAACCAGAAAGTCTTACGAAAATTACCGCTTTAAAGGGACAGGGTATATAATTATTAGTAAAATGAATATTATAACTTGATCGTTCACCTTATGAAGAGCGATCTATTATTTAATTCTTGCGTTTACCGCCTTTCTATATACCCTTTACAATCTTCGTATTATGTTTTGCTGTATTATATAGTTTAATACATAATTCTAGAAGTATTATAAACGATATATTTACGCTTCAATACCTTTAAAGCTCCGAACGAATTATTTACCAGAAACGATATTACGTATTTTAAAACCACTTTACGGATTAATTAAGGATGGGTTATACTAGTTCAATACTTATTAGAGGTATCAAAAGGATAAGTTCGGAATAACTAATTTAACGTTCGACTTATAATTATTTATTTTAATAATGTGTTTTTATGGATTTGTATTTATTGGTATGTAAACGGACTATATATTTATGTTACATAATGCGTCGGTTTCACTTGTAAAAAAAGTAAACTTTCAGAGACCGGTTTGAAAGCGAAACCCAAAGTATACCTGGCTGAAAACCACTTAATTGATTTTAACGGTGAAATGATTACGGTTTAGAACCATATCCTGAACTTTATATAAATGGAGAAAGTGTATAAAGTTGCCATTATTAATCCAATTAGTATAAAGCAAGCTGATAAATATAAATATTGAAGTTTACATAGAGAATGGGTTGTATTTATAGCATAGTTAAAAGCGGAATTTAACTTTTAATCTCTATATAATGATAAATAAACTTTTGAAATAACGTATAAAAAGCGTTTAATAGGTGCTTTACGTGGTAAATAAGAAATTTAAAGCGCGGCCTACGCTTTATATCGTTTGATATATGTATGACCAAAATTTCCATTTTTGATAATGGGTTCTTTGCGAATAACTTCTATTTTGGTCTGTAAATATGATTTTCATTTGTTTTTGTTAATAAAATACTGGTTCGAAAAGGGTTTGGGTTATATGAAAATATTATTTTTTTGAGTTTAACGAAGTGAAAACGTCTTATTCAAATGGTTTTTATGTCGGAAATTTAGGTTATGGTTAGAGAATGAAATCACTGGATTACTATGGTAATAATGGTTCTGATCATTATTTTAAACTTTAATTTGCACCCGTTGTTTTTATTGGTTAATATTGTCTCTTTTTACCTGGACGAGTACCTCGTTAAGTTCGGAACGATAAACGAAAAGCGCTTTAAAATCTATATTATGGGTTTACGCAAGTCGTACAAGCGTCGCAAAATTAAAAATATAGAGTGAAATAACGGAAAGTAAAATCTGGTGAATGAAATCACTAAAGAGTCTCTGATAAAAGTATTCAAAACCTTTGTATTTATGATAATTTATTCATAAGCATTGATAAAAAGGTTTTATGAATTTAACACAATTAGAAAATTTATATTTTATATTTGGCGGTTTCTTTTTCAATTCCCTATTTGTACCGTTTTTAAATTTTTCTCGCTTTTCAAATTAACTATTGGCGTCTCTGGAGGTATATTATCATCATTTTCATTTATTACTTACGACGCCTTTGAAATATTATTACATTTTGTTTTTAATATTAAAGTTTTACTGAATTTAATTTAACTTTCTACCTTCAATATGTATTATTTGCAGGACTATATCTTCTTTGAGAGAAATCTTATTAATGTATAGAGTACTGTATTATGGCCAGACGAACCTGTTATATTTAAAAACAAATTAATTAGTCGTTACCAAACAGAAAGAGGGAGGGTGTAGTTGCATTGTTGTCGTCTTTGTCCTCGGTCTCCTTTCGTTTTCCTCGCCGCCGCCTTTAATATTGGCGTTACTATTATTATCGCTATCGACGCCATCGTCGGTGCCTTCAAGAGGAGAGCCCGGAATCCAAGGCTATATGTTTTTAGGTAGGGGGCACGAGGGGTCTATATCCTGTTGACGAAGATACGCAATAACGTCGTCGAATTCGTCTGCGTAGTATATACGAAGGCTCACCTTTTAAGCGGTGATAGCAGTTATCGTTTTCTTAAGCCGCTTGTTAAACCGTATTACGAATTAGTATGGGTTTGTTTTAGTTATTACAAAAGTGTTATGTTTTGAAAGTTCCACAAATAGGGTATTAAATCAATGGGTATATTTGTATGGCTTTAGACGTTGTAACGTTTTCGATTCGATCGGTCGAAGTAACAGTATTATTAAAGAAGTCAGATGGTGTATGTATTGTTTTAGGTCTGGCATATCGCTATCTAATCTCTACAGTAAATTGTATCTCCGATTACTTAGCCCTTGCCGTAGTGAAAAGTGAGTGTATACTACACCTAACTTGAAGCCAATACAGTAGGCACACCCAAATAATACACTTAACATGCAGTTAGTACAGTTAGCTTTACTATAAGGAAAGTGAACCTATTATATTACAATTATTATTATTCCAATACTAGCGACTTTTTAGTTTCTGCGCGTACACTAGTATAGTTCATTAATTTTTTCCGGTAAGCGTTAAACTGCGACCATATTCACTGATCAAACCCCTGGAAATTTTTAATGACCTCCGCATCGAATTATACCCATTTTAACTTCAATTAACCCTAGTAACCGTTAATTGCCTTACGGCTCAAAGCTCCGAATTCATCGACTCCTATAAAATGTTCTTCTTATATAGACCTAGGAAAGCCTCTTTATTATGTAAACCAATCAAATAAATTGTTATCATTAGTCCACTGGCAGCTTTCCTATTTTCCAGATTATCCTTAACCATCCCCACTGAATTTGGACTTACTAGGCGGCCACTTAATGTAGCCTTAAATACGTATAGTTAAGCTATTGCTGTCTATAAACCTTTGAAGGGACTTATTTAACGATAACTTCGTTATAGTATCTGCGGGATTATCTTTCCCGTTAATCCACCATAAATACTTACTTTCTGTCCTTTCATAAGCTTCGCGAAATACTATTACATCGATTATTAGTTGTTTTTAGTTCGTAGTTCCGAGCTTTGAAAGGTATTCCACCAAGCTCCTCAAGTTGGTATAATTTACTACCCAAAGCGAAAAAATCTTCAACTTCTTAAAAAAAAAACGTTACAGGTTTCTCATAGTATTATAACCATATTAACGCTTACCATTATACCGTAAAAATCCGAAGCTAACACGTTTCGTATATTCCTATGGAATTTTAAAAAAGTCCAGTAAATTAGGTTTCTGTATCACTAAATTAATCTTTTTTCCTATCTTTATTAACGAGAGTTATCAGAAAGCCGATCTATAAATATAGTTTGGTATTATTCTTAAAAGCCTTATTCGTAAATATTATCAACTTAGCCTTCGACAATTCGTTTGAAACCTTATTAATCCTTAGGTCCAAATTTCGTGCTTGTAACTTGAGGTTTTCATTTAACCGGTTAAAGTCGTTTTCTATTGGGTTTTATACTTGTACCGCGATAAACCGGTTGTATAAAGCTTTCGGTTATAATAGAGTGGCAATATAGCTATTATGGGCACATTATTTTAGGTACTATTAAACATTAATAACAACATTTTGATTGAATATAGCTAAATTTAAAACCTCAAACATTTTTCAAAAGCTAAAGCCGGTATTAATATTAAATATACGGATTGACAATTTATGAATATAAAATTGAATACCATTTATTAAAGTTACAATAGTTTTACAGTTTTAAAATTTAAAGTCTTTAATCGCCTATTGTTCCGATATCATAAATCTAGCCGTGTCAATGAACAGGATATCATTAATTTATATACCTATCAGGTCGAAATCTTCCTCTTACGTTACTAATGGGTTCGGATCGTAAAATAAAAACTTTACGCCTAACTGGAAATTGAAATGTAATTGGTAGGTTAGGAACCAATCAACACTTGTTTGCACTAATTTGTAAAGAGCCTTAATACATCGTCTTACAGTGTCTAATGAGAAAATGATCCTCAGATTCTGTGGCAATTCTCATAATATAATTTTCGAAATCTATTACAAATTACGCAAAGGCTTACGTTGTATTTAAGCTATTATTCGTAAAATTGCCTTAAGTTTAAGCTAATAAACTTATTAATAAAACGAGTAATTAAAGTTTGTTTAACTTTCAAATTGTTAATAATTACGTAAGGATTTAGTATTTACCTTTGTTACTGTATCTTTAAACAATTAGGCGTGATTTTTCGTACGGCCGCCCTGTTGCTTTGACTTTAACCTTTCAATCAATCCTCGACTTAAAGATCGTAATATTTAGGTTTTAGAGGTTAACATCGAGTTTCGATACGAATTGTACAAATCCTCGAATTAGTAGGCTATTAATATCAATTTTATCGCTTTTTTGAAGGGTTTTCTGGGGATTTTATCAATGCCTTATACATAAAGTTTCAATGTCAAGTCTTCGTTATCATCTTTTGCTGCTTACTTAAGTAGTATTATTAATATGACCCGGTGTATATTCCTCCTCTTCAACATTTCTCTTTTTCGAGAGACGTTCGCGCCGGTGACATTTTATCGGCTTATTGATTATAGGTGGAAAGGACTCTTATCAATTCATTCTTTTTCCTTAAGAGTCTTTATATAATGGGACTGAGGCCGGATCTGTCGCTCAAGGTGGTCAGATTCAGTCTATAAACTTCGATAAAGAGGGAAAAGAAAAGTCCCTGCCAGGGAACTGCTACAGAGCTAAGATGGTGCAACCCAATAACGTGATGTGTGGAGGCGTGCCCCCATGCGGCTTCCTCCCTGTTCTAGAGTATCGTAAAAGTTTGTAAAACTACTAGAATTAGATTACGGTTAATACTATCCAGGCACTAGCCTATAATATCACTCTGAAAGATAACCCCCCCCCCCCCTTTTTTTTTTTTTTTTTTTACGCGGTTTTAAAAGTCTGAAGGAAAGTAAACGTACCATTTGAAACGTCGTAGTGTTGTGTAAAAGGTGCCCGGCCAATTGTTACGTAAAAGGTACCCCAACGCCATCCCCTTATACATAGTCCGTGGACTCAAATACAAAACAAACTCTTTCCTTTAACCTTTAACCCTTTAACACTACTAAAAGTATAGTATCAGGTATTAAAGCTTTTTTTTATAACGTTATTACCTATTGTAACATCAGGTATCACAGCTTTATAACGTTATTAGCATTATATTATTAGTTTAATTCGAGACCTTTCTACCTATTACTTCCTTATAGTCTTATATAATAAACCCTTAACTAGCTGCGAAGGTTGACAAGATTATTAAAGACGTAAGTTTATTTATTCGAAAGCAATGAAGTCCTTGTTAACAAGTATAAAGTTCCCTATCCTACGGTATATTTAAATGTATTCTGATAGCATTGGTAAGTAAATGTATTTCAAGTACATTTACAGAATAACGTACAATCTGTGGATGTTATATTAAGAAATTGAGATTACGTAATTTAGATAACCGCAAAAAGATGTTAACGATTCGTTAGATATTGGTGATAGGTACAGTCTTGGTTTCTTTGGGGCCATAAGCCGTAACTCTGGCTATTTCCACACACCTTGAAATATGAATTCCAATATAAATTAGGTTGTAAAGGAGTTATCCGAAACTTATTTAGCGTTTGAATTTTAAAACCGGGGTAAGTTAGAGTCCTTTAAATCCGCTTTATAAGTGTTAATAAAGTGGTAGAATCGTACAGACTTTCGTAGTCGTCACGAAAAAAGATATGAAAATACAACATGCTATGTAGCGGAATGTAGATACCCGACGCGGGGTAAGCTTTTTCCCCGCTACTCCTATGCACTCCGGTAGCCGACAGGCTGTATGGATAATGAATAAGGAACGAAATACTTAAGTAAAGTTTTTGTAATAAGATAAAAACAGGTAAAACGTAGCTAATGAACAGCTAGAAGCATAGTTAAAAGCGATTTAAAACCTCTCTGATGTTTCTCAGCGTATTAATACGAAGTTGGGTCATGTAAGCTTACATTGAAGTAAGCTAGTCGAGATAGGAAATAAAATTATAAGTAAGGATTTAAATTAGGATTTTAAGAATATATTTGAATAGGCTTCGTCGTCGTTCGGTTCTTCCTTGTCCTTATTGAGACTAATCCGTAACGAAATTCGAAAGTATTTAGTACCACGGTATCGGAGAAACTTAAAATCGGTTTTTATATTAGTTATATATAACCTACCTACCTAATTATTAACTGCTGATCCGGTAGGTTACAAAGTGGAATAGGTTTGACTTCGGGTTTGTTACGGGCCCTTAGTATACTTTTAACGTAGTATTTCGGTTTTATTTCACCGTCGTCACCGATGATACTCATGTCTTACGGTTAAAAGTCGCGAATTTACTAACTTAAAAGCGGATTTAAAGCGATTCGTACGAGTAAATATATATATAATTAAGCATATTTTCCGCCCGGCACATATAGTTTACCAATATAAGAGTCGATGTTACGTGTTATACGGTACGTATTGTGAAGGTATCTTAGTATATTGAAAAATACGTTTAGCTTATGGGTTTTTGAGAAAAGCTAAAAGTCGTCGCTAATTTGAAAACGTTTTAAAGAAAAACTCCTCTTATTAACGACTTCATTTATACGCTATTACGTAAAATTTATTACAGCTTATACGAATTTGGCAACCTTGCGGATACGTTAAATAAAATCCTCGCTCTTTATGCATAATATGATAATTAGAGCAAAAAATTGTTATATTTGTTATATAGGGTCAATATAATAACCGTAGGTTAAAAAATGGGGTCAATATTCATAATAGTTGTATCCTTTTTTTTTAACGTTAATTAATAGCTAGATAATAAGCGGCTTTAGTCGAATTGGGTATTAATGATGAAAAAATGTAAATACTTTAAACCTTCCTGATTCACGTATTTGGTTGCGCCGTTTGTTTCATGGTAAAAGGTAGTGCTTAAATACGACTTCATTTTAGTTAGGTCGTAAAGTCGGTTTCAAAATCCACTGAACTAATTTAAACCACGTATTAGTCCCTTGATATATAAACTGCGATCCCTTTCCCAACGGTATTTGAACTTCTTATTAGCTGTTATAGGTTAAAACTATATAAGTATCCTTTAACATCTTTATATTTTGCCGTTAAGTCTTGAAGCAAAATTTTTATATAAGCGTTAAAAAGCAGCTTTAAAGCGCTTTAACAGTACAATACGATTACCTAACGGCTTTATACTCAAAGTTTACGGATGTTTTACGTGTAAAACTTAGCTAATGAGATTAAAGCGTTTAAAAATACGTTTGAAACCTGAAATAAAAGAGTACCGAGGTATTGAACGAGTTTACGACTATAATCCTATTCCTGAAAGCAGTCGATACGCCTACGTTTTCCGAACAATACCCCTTTTAGTAGATTTTCCCCACGTAAGTTAAAAATGACGTAACTACTACTCCGCTTTTTAATGGAGACCGCATTAGCTCCTTAAACTACGAAACTCGGATTTTTACGACTCCGATTACATTAACGACATCCTATTTAATAGGCGCCAACGATTTAATCGAAAGTTATTTAACTAACAATTTAAATTTTTCGATATTGTACCACGATTCCTAATATAAGAAGTCATAATATCACATAAGATACATGAAAACCAGAAGTTTATCAGTATTAAAAAGATTATTATTGGTTATTTGTCAATAATTCCAAGCCTTCAAAAAAAACCGTTATAAAAAGCTATTACGCTTGCAGCGGTGACGGCGGTTTTAACGAACCTTAATTTCTTTATAATTGTGCTTCACGCTTATCATTTAGACTTTGACTCGCCTAAATCTGTCATCGCTCGGTTTCCTATTATAAAATGATGAGTTTCCGAGTGATTTTACGCCTTTTTCACGATTAGAATGCTTTATTCGTGCAAGCTAGCAGTATAACTTATGAATTATGGCACCAATCTAGCTTTTCCCAAGGAAGCTGTTAACAATAAGTCAGCTTATATGTGATTCCCCCTCGATATACCCGCAGATTATAATAAATAGGTTTCTTGTGTTTAACTTATTAACATGCAACTTTATAACCTTCGCAATTACTATAGTGATATAAATGTTATTTTTAGAAACGTTTTACGTATTGGCAACAATAATAACTACGTACTCATTCGTAATAGCTAGGTCGACGTTATTTTAACTGGTCTAAATACCATTCTGGTCGCTCCCAAACGGCGCGACGCCTAATTTAATTATTTGGAACTTTTCCGTCGTGGGTACCCTAAGCTATATATACAGTACGGCGTAAACGCCTATTATATCAGTACCAGCCTGTTAGACCTGGGATAGCGCAAAGACGACTTTAAATCTAAAGCTATTGTGAAAATATACCTTATGTCGACCGAAAATATTATTAGTCTTTAAAAGGAAAAAGCGTACCTTTTTCATATAATCGCGTATAAGAGTTAATAAAACTTTAATTCTTCTCGGTAGTTTCGTCCCAGGTTAGGAATAAATTCACTTTTATAATAGATTTACTTTGTAATTCTATTTAGTTTATCGAAGTTTCAATAAATAAAAATTTGGGATGTAATAATACCGCAAATAAGTAACTTATTAACCGCTTGAAGTTACCTCGTATCCCTATTTTACCCCAACAACTCAGTGAAATTACATAACAAATACCCAGCTCTTGTTTGTAACCTATTTCTTTTGTGAAATTTTTAAATATCAACTTTAATGAATACCGTTACCGGATATAAGCTTATATTATCTTTCTTTTACTAAAAAAGGTTATTTTAGGTAAACTTTCAATGAAGTATTTTTCAGTTACTTACGCCGTTTCGAATGATATATTACTTTGAAGACATGCGGAAATCTATTACATTTGGAGAAGGGGATTCGCCTTTATATCAAAAACGCTTCAAAGGGTCAGAGTTACTGTATTTTACGTTATTTAATAAAAATCCCGTACAAACTAAGCTGTGATTACGCGGCTCACCGCCGTTTCCTTCCATATATTTCAAAGGGTAGCAAACGTTGTATCAATATTAATTCTTAAAGTTATCAAAACGCCATTATTTCACAAAATACAATTTTCCTCCGACTGATTTACATGATACGTAGAGGTAATCAATATTTTTCTACGGATATTCATACCGACGATGACTAGGTATCAAAAGTTTCAATTTCGATATATTGAATAAACTTCGATAATATTTTACTGTTTCCCAACCGTATTTAGGTACCTGTTTACGAGTTGTTTACTACTGACTTCATTTAAGTCATTTACGATTTAGTTTTTATTAGCCACTCGGATTTTAAAGTTACTATTAACATCAATTTTGAAACGTACTTTTAACTAGGTTCATATCGTGTAATCGGCCGATAGTTACGGAAACTACGATGTTCACAAACGTATAAACTATTAGAAACACCGCCGGAATAGACTTTTGAAACCTCTCTCGTTTTTAAGCGTTTTTAAAAGGAGCTTTTTATCGATTTTATAGTTATCCTATCTTAGAATCGTGTCGGCGACTTACGTCACCTTATAATTATTACTAACAGTTTAAATCAATATGTTACCCTCAAAGTTATAACTATTATAAACGTCGAAACAAACGTGCAGGGATTTTTAAATTTCTATTGGCGATTTTATGGATTTTTTTATACGATTATTTAAAGCCGAGGGTTAAATTCGACTAACGAATTTTAAACACGATTTTACGACTTAACAGGGGTAAAACAATGCTTAAACAATACCTTTCACCCTGAAATCGACGGTATATCCGAACGTGTTAATTAAATGGTTTTATCGTATCTAAGATCTTTTATCGTTTATATCTAACTTAATTAAAACCTTTTATTACCTGGTTTTTAATGAGCGTTAAATAATAAAGATAAGATTACTTGGGTATTATCTTATTCATTATAATTTACGAATATTTCATTAACCTCATATATCCGGTATAACGCTTTTTCGTTTAATTACAATAATGCGTATACAAGTTTTAAATCTCGTTTAATGTATCTCCGAGGTTATAAAGTTTATACAAGTCGTAATAACAGTTACGTAATACGTATAAAGAAAGCAATTAAAAATCGGAGTTTGCTTTTGAAACGTTTTTGAGTCAGTAACGACGTTTAATTCCTTTTAAACTTATAGGATGAAAGAGACTTTCAAAAAGGTAAGCTAACATTACGATAAGTACCGTATAAAACGTATAGTCGACTTGTACATTATTAAATTTAATATCATGAAAAAGGAACACCCTCGATTTCTCATAAATTAACTTATTTCAACTGTTTCGAATTCTCTTTAATATGAACCCGCGACTTTTAACCTAAATAAATTAATATTATCGTCGACGACGACGAAACGAGACCGAAATAGTATGTTGAAAGTATCTTTCAAACTTATAATAAACGTTATTCAGCTCAAACCCAGCTCAATAATCCACCGAAACGGCAGGTTTTAGTTTAGTGTGTTGACAACTTACACCTAACAAAAAAGCAACTTTTAAACTTCTCCAACACTGTGATACTCAACGTTTTCGAATTATGTTATTAATCGGCCGAATATAACGACAGGCTTTTACACCCAGCTCATAATTAGGTTTAACGATTTATACTTTGATTTTTCGAGCGAAACAACGAAAAAGCCGTTACTTTATAAACAATACGTATAAAAGCGATGAATCATTAAAAAAGATCAAGTTATGATAAATTTTTTGAATTCATTTGTCAAGTTTTCGTCTTTTTCTTTAATTCAAACGTTTTCACTAATTCTGATAAACTTTCTAAACATCGCATTAATACGACTTAGTTTCCCGTTCATATGCTTGGATACCTTAATAATTTTTTTGGTCTCATTTAGATATACTGTCCACCCGTTCATTACTTATAATATCGATATTTTCCCTTCAATACCTAAATTTATTTGAAAATCACGTTCCTCGATTTCATGGTTCCCGGTTCGTAAGCCGCCGGAACATATATTCGTGAGAGGCGTAAAACTCGCCCCACTTCAAGTGTTTACCTTTCTTTATATAACGCGCCGAAATTTTGTTACCATTTTTACGGCGAGGATATACGTTTATACGCTTTTTTCTTGCTTTTTAACACTTGAAAAGCGGCTTATCAGTATCTCAACTTACTCAGGTTTTAAGAGTAGTACAGTAAATGAACTTCGAATAATTCTGTTATAACCTCGTTTATATTAGAATATATATTCAGCGGCATATACGAATAACGGGAATTACCGTTTGTAACATCGATAAAGTCAAAACGATACTGCGCTCTAGTATTTAACCGTTCGTTAACAACTATTTTGTAACAATAGAAATATACCTTACCTTCCGTTTCCTAACAAAACCTTCGTGTATCGTATATTATACAGTATATTTACTCGAAAAACTTTATTTCGCGTGTCCTATTAGGATATATATATATAACTCATAGGGACGGAAATTATATGTTCGTTAATAAGGACTGAACAGCTTTCGAACGATGCCTATTGATATTTTCATAACTTTATTAATCTTTTTAACTCAATGGGGACTCAATTTTAACATTGATACCACTAAAACGTATATGAAGACCTATGTAATTAAAACCTAACATTAGGTCGTATTATAATACTATTGGCAGGTTATAAAAGAAATATTTGAAATTTTTAAAGAAAGGGATTTACGGAATTATTTGTAATTGGAGATGGCGTTAGAACGCCTTTTAAGTAATGACAAATCGTTAAGAACAAAACCTCTTACACGATACTATAAAATTCCACCGCTCCGGAGAGGTCGTTTCGTACCTGTCGCCCCATAATACTTTCCTCATATTACATATAGCTGCGTTTAAAAAAACCGAGTAAGGTTTTTTTTTAACGTGCCATCCGCTTTAAAAATAGATACCTCATTTCCTCTATATTTAACCGGTTTCATGGTTTAACTGTTAAAGCACATGTTCTTAAAGTAGGGGCTTGGGGTTCGATCCCTAACATAACCTTTTAACATAAGGGATTTGAGTAAAGTATTACCAGGGAGATAGGGAGTAAAAATTATTCCGGTGGATAATGTTAAAGGCTAGTGCCTAAGTAATATTTACCAAGGATCTAATACTGGTAGTTGATTAAGTTCCTACAGTGCTTTGAAACAACTAGGAAGCTGCATAGGAATATGCTCCCACACGTTAAGTGACCAGATTGCGCCCTTTTCTCTAGCTCCGTAGCAGCCCCCTAGCAGAGTTTTCTCCTTTTTATTTATAAAGGTTTATAGATAGAATCCGACCAACTTAAGCGACAGCTCCATCTTCAATACCTTTACAATTAACTGTGATAAACTATGTTGTCATTTACTTCGCTTAATTTGGAACGAATACGGTTCAAATGAATCAGGTAGTTTTTGAGAACTGTTTCATAGCCTAATGGTGATTAATTAAAATCGAAACGTCACCTTTTATCTTGAACCGTATGATAATAGTAAACTAGTAAAACAAATTGTTTCTACATACTTATATTTTTCTATTAATGATACCCAATTTCATCACAATAATTTACTCTTGGGTTACGAATTATCTTTGCATAGTAAAAATATTACGACTAGTATGATTAAACCGTTTTTATACCACGTATTTAATATATTTAACTCATTTCAAAATTAGTAAGTTCGATTTCATCAAATACACAAGCGCCTGAAAAAATCAAACTTTTTATTCAATATAATCATGAGGTAAGGAAACATATTAAGCTGCCATAACAACTACGTAATAACAAATGAAATATACCGCTAACGAATGCTTTAGTCTACCCGAACGGTATAAAATCATGAATAACAAATAATTTCATTTTAAAAACTGAAATATAAACTATGTGTCACGACCCAAGCATGGTAGCGGGTTAGGAAGCAAGCCAGTGTGCAGCTGAGCCCGAAGTCCAACACATTAGGCGGGGAACACCTTTTCTTTGTTAGCGGAAATGACTAAACCAACCATGTGCAGTGGAATCAACACTGATCCAAGTGATCCAGTACTGAAAATGGTATGAAGGCACGGATATATAAGTACACGGTCATCAGCATATAGATAGCATTTCCTTTATAGCTCTTCAGTTCTCAATCTAAGTATTCAGTCTCAGTATATTCTGAATAGCCTCACAGTTTTTGATCATTACTTGCACGGTTGCAATATTGTTCACTCAGCACCTCTGCTACCTTCTCGATGACATAAACCCTCTGACACCTTCTATATACTCACGGTGATTTTGTGTGATCATTACACCATGTTAGAAAAGACATAGTTCACCATACAAAAATTATTAGGTAACGTGCATTATTATTTTTGATGTCGTCGAACTTAATGTACCGAGCGGGAAATATCCACATTTTTATATGGACTACTTCATTCAAGCGGTTACCAATCAGCTTTCGAAATAACAGGTTTGTAATTTGAAATCGTTCTTCGTTAATATCGTTGGTTCAAATATTAAAGTAGAATCCAAATAACATATCTAAAGTATTTCAAGAGATAGAGTTAACCTTTAAGTATGTAATTTCGGAGCCGGAAACTCTTTCAAGCAATGATTGTTAGTTAAATTGATAGGTTATGTTCAACTAAATTAGAATTGTCTTTATTTTTTCCTAACATCGTTTTTTTTAAAGTTCTTGCCTTTCTTCACTATATAACCAACATGAATAATAAACCATTTCGTTTGAGAAAACGACAGACTCACATTCATATCGTCTAATATCATTCTTTCTCCCCTTCATTGATTTTTATTAGATTACTTTACTATTCTTTTATGGTTAGTTCGCCGTTACTAAATACAATTAGAATATATTTATATATTGTTTCCTTGTACCTGGGAATCACGCTATAAATTAACTTATTATATCTTTGAAGTTTCACATATCATTGTCCTTTGAATCTAGCTCTAGAAATTTTTACGAGTAATTGTTCGGTTTCTTTTAAAAGATTATTTCAATTTTATCCATAATTGGAGCAAATTTATTGAGTTTATTTATGGCTTTGAAGTAGGATTATCAATAGTTTGTTAATAGGTATATTCCAGTTCCCAATCAAAACAATTTTTTTTCATCAATATTTCGTTTTTCCTTTAACAAAATAAAGAAGTCACGTCCCTTCCATGGAGTAAACGTAATAGGGGCTGCGATACCTTTATGACATATACCAATTTCGTATTACGTTCCGAGACGAATTTTACTAGCATTTTTGATAATAACGTCCCACATATGAATACTGCTGAGCCGTTATTTGATAATTAAAAAGCGGTTTGGGAATTGGGTCGCTTACTCCAGATCTAAGCGTTGAACATAAAGTAAATCTTCAACAATTATTCATAACATCGTTTATACATGGGAATGAAATTCATAACATGAATATATAACTTAACCTCCTGTATTTCGCCTTAACAGTATACAATTGACATGTAATACCGATATTTACACCACTGACTAATAAGCTACTAGCTGTTACAATCATTTACCTCGTGTTTATGATTGGTATTGAAGTATCACTGATGGATATTATACGTTATACGATAAATATATTCGAAATGTATTTGTTGATGAGAGCTATTTGAAAAAAATTGTTGAGTTTAACATGCGAAAACCAACTGCTCATTAATAGTGGTTTAGTAGCTGAAAAGAACGAATTTGCATTGAAAATAGCTTTATTCATCACCGAGATAATCCTGACGTTGGTAACTTTTAGGTTACATCATCTTGTTGAAATAATGATTTAGGAAGAGGGGAATATTGAATTTATTAATATAGGATATATTAATAACACATTATTAATATGATAGAAAAAACTCAATGAAAGTTCTTTGAGAATAGAGGAAGCTATTTACAAAGATATAATGGAATTAACACTATTACCGCTATTAACTCTAAGTAACGTTTTCCACATTGTGTGAACTTATCTAACTAAATGAAAGAAGCGCTAGCACCTTTCATAATAATCAGACATTCTACAATTAATGACATAAATTCTGGTACCGAAAAAAAATAAGTTGTAAGTATTTCATAGGCTAGTATTTACATTGAAAATTGCCAGGGATCTAACTTTAATGAATACCACATTCCTCTCATACTCTTACAATACTTAAAACAAATTTGAGTTACACAACTAATCATATGATTAAGCTACTACACATTATACTCATTCTATAAGAACACTATAGCAAAGGCTTTTTCTCCCCCTTTATCGAGGATTTTAACCAGTATCCAACTTCTTTAAGCAGCTGACTTGGCTTAGTTCCTTCATATAGTAAGGGTTTTCACTTTTAAGGTGGTATAGGAAAGTTTCGTCATTTAGGTATCGTGTTTCTTTAAAAACGGTATGTTTATATTACGTAAATTTCTTTAACGCATTATATTTATCACATAATATGTATTCCAATTTGTTGTTTATAATGCGATCTTGTTGGTAGGGCTCTAGATATTTGCAACGTTGTTGATTCGAATCTTGGTCGAAGTAACTGTAGTGTTGTATTGGTCAAGTGGTAGATGTATTGTTCTAGGTTTGGCAGACCGCTAGCCGGTCTACAAAGTAATTTGTATGGCCAATTGCTTGGCCTGTACCCTAAAGTTCAGTACATCGTACTGTACTCACCTTACTCCCAATGCGGTAACTTCAAAAAAAGTAATACAATCAACTTATAGTTTAGTATCTCTTGCTTTATTTATATCAAAGTTGGACTACTTCACTGTATGAAGTACTATTTCAATACTGGCAGCTTTTTAGTTTGTACGTATACGTTAGTATAGTTGACTAATCTTTTCCGATTAACGTTGAACAGTAACCTCGTTAACTTGTCAATCACCTGGTAATTCTAATTTACTTCCATACTGGATGATACCTAATTGACTGAAATTGACCCCATTTCACCTTAATTACTCCGTCGCTCTGAGGTCCGAATTTATTAACTTCCATAAAAAGTTCTTTTGCCATAAGTCTTTATAGGCTTTTACTCTAGCGTGCCCATTAAATAAGTCAATATCGTCAATTTTGTGGCAGTCTTTTAGTTTACCGGTACAACTCTAGTCGCCGGCTTATGACTTAGGCTTGTTAAAAGGCCTATTTACGTAGCCTTTAATATGTATAGTTAGCCTATTATTATTTACAAAACTTTTTAGGGCCTTATTGAATACTCATTTCGTTATGGTATTAGTGGGATTATCTTTTCAGTTAATCTATCGGACTTCCTTAATCTCACTCTTTTCGAAAGCTTTACAGAATGCTATCACGTCGATTATTAAGCCTTTTTAGCTAGTGGTTCCGAATTTAGAAAGGCATTCGAAAGGATTTATCTAGTTGATATAAATTACTACCGGAATAGAAGGAATCTTTAACGATTTAGTGATAAAATTATGGGGTTTTCTAATATACTACACCTACATTAAAACCTGTCATCATACAGTAAACCTCCGAAATTAATACGCTTTGGATAATCCTTTTATACTTATCAATAGTTTAATGGATTAGGTTACTATGAATACTGAATTAGTTTTTCTGCCCATCTTCGTTAACGAAAGTGATTATAAAACCTATTTGTAAAAGTAAATTGGTATTATTAATAAAAACCCCGTCCAAAAAGATTATTAATTTATCCCTCAATAGTTCGATTAGGACAATATTGGTCCCGTGGTCCAGGTTTCATATATACCGTTAAAACCTTTTATTTAGTTGGTAAAAGTCTTTATCTTTTAGTTTTTATATTAGTACCGCGACAGATAAATCATATAACACCTTAGACAAGCATAAGATAGCAATAAAACTGCCACGTGCACGTTATTCAAAATACCGTTGGACCTTAGTCGTATTAGTTTTGTTATCTGTAACTAAAACAGTACCCTGACCCTTCAAACAAAAACTATAGCTGGTATTAATACTAAGTATACAATTAAAGATTTATGCAAGTTAAGTTAACTGTATTCCGTTAACGTTATTACAGTATTGTAATTCCAGAATTTAGAGTTTTTAATCGCCTGCGATTCTAGTACCATAAATCCAGCTGTTCCAACGACAAGGGTATCGTTATTTTACATACCCGCTACGCCGAAATCCTTTTTTTACGTTACTAATAAATACGGGAAGTACGTTAAAATCTTTATCAATAATTGTAAATTGAAAAAAATAAAAATTAGTAGGTTGAAAACTAAAAAAAACGCCTACTTTAATCAGATCGTATAATAGCTTGACATACCATATTACCGTTCCTCAAGGGTAGATGGTACGTAATTTCTATGGAAGTTTTAGTAATACGATCCGTTTTAAATCTATTTTTTCCTACGTATAAGCTTATGTTATATATCGGCTATTAAACATAAACTTACCTTTAGTTTTAGCTAGTAAAATTATTACTATTACGACTACAAATCGCTAGCTGATTTTCTCAATCGTTGGCGACTATGTAATGATCTAGTCTTTGCCTTTATCGCTGTATCCTTAAGCAATTAGATGTGAATTTTCGTACGGTCACACGTAATCTTACCTTTAACCTTGTAAATAACCCTCAACTTAAAGATCGTAAAGTTTAGGTTTTAAAGGTTAAAATCGGTTTTCGGCAAGAATTATACCACCCCTCGAGTTATCAAGCTGATGATCTTGACCTCATCACTTTCCTCAAAAGGTTTTCCAGAATTCTTGATAATTTTTTATGCTAAGAACTTTAGTACCAAGTCTTTATTATCTTTTTTTTTCTACCTACCCAAGCAGTATTATAGATACGGAATTGGTATGTATTCGTCCTATTTAACATTACTCTCTTTTGGGGGTTGGCAGCGTTCGTGACGTTTCATTGGCTTGTCGATAACGTATGAAAAAGGTTTGTATTAACTCAGTCGCTTAGCTAAAGAGTCTTTATCATGAATAGTCCGAATATAAGGTTCAACCTAAGTTATTCAAAATGATACCGGACCTTTAACAGTTTTAACAACTACTTTACATCTTGAGATATTTAATATCTTATATAGGCATTTCTTCTTACGCTGCTCACGCTACACGTGGATTTCATTTTACAATAGTAAAACAAGTATGTCGATTATTTTAGGGACGTTTCTAGTATCAATGGTATTATCAATTTGACGACGTGTTGATTCCTTTCGCAGTTTTCTTAAAGCTTTAATATTAGCCGCAAAACATTTATAAATACTTGCTCAGGGCGGAAGTTTACTCGTTAGGGGTGGGTACGCTATAAAGACCAATAACGTTAACATTAAGTCGTCAAGGCCTATAGTATCGTTAAGGGCCTTTACTGCCATTTAAAACCGTGTTTTTGGATCCGTTAAGCTTCCAATTTCTAGCGTAAGGATATTATACACTCGACGAAGTAAATTGTATGCCTTCCTAATCTTTCCAATATTTCAATAAGCTTTTACAAATACCTGTTTACACTAATTACGTAACATCTGAATATAATTTTAAAACTCTGCCGCTGCAAAGCTGGTACCTGTATTATGAATAACAACGTTAGGTGAATGCAGATACGTATGAAACCAAAAAATCCCTAGCGTTTCCCACGTATTTTTTGCAGAAAATAATTTTAGAAATTTGATTTCATGAGAATAAATTACGGAGTTTATTATGTAAAAAATAGGCTTATTATTCAAGTGACACACGCTAAAAAAGATTTACTAGTTAAAATATTTATAGTTTTTCAATATAAACTTAAATCTTCGAGGGGCTTAACTATACGTTCAATAAAGATGACAAAGTCTTTTAATGACTTTAATGGCAGGTTATTCCAAATTTTTACGCCTTACGGTCTTTAGGACTTGATATAGCATATTGACGTCTAGGTGCTTAAAGCGTCGATATCGTTAACGTATTTCAGGTTTTCTTAGGTTTAACACCATTTCTTCCGGGATTTGAAGATAAAATTATAAGTACTACTATTTAAAGGCGAGTAAAAACCTTTAGCCGTTTTCAACTAATTCTTTTATGTTAACGTCGAAATTAACGTCAAGAGTTTTTGTATCTTTGAAGCAAAGAAAGAAAGTAGTAGGGGACTTCAAAATTTAAAACCTAATTACTTAAATAACAGTTTAAATTACCGTTATCCATATTAACGTTATTTGTTCGTCTGATCCAAAGAAAAGTCTAGCCTTGTTAGCATCGTAATAATTAATCTCAATAGCTGTAATGCTTGCCCTACATAATGCTACGTACTATAAATAAAATCATATTAAGTACTTTACTACCCCTTTATTTGGCATAATACCTTAAAACGTATGGTTCATAAAACGATCGCAAAAGCTAAAGGTATATAAAGGGTTAAAAGCTTGGTTAAAGTAAAGGTAAGGGTTTTTACCACCTAAATGGTATATGAATACGAAGTCAGCTAGTTATTGTGTAGCGTTAGGAATAGTATCTTTATATCACTTAAATTACTTAAGGCCATTATTGATTATAATTTTGTTTTCGTCTTTAAAGTTTGTTATTTGATTTAAATGATCCTGCTTAAAAGTTGTAGGGTACTAGATATAGTACATTACTTTTCTGTTTTTTCTATTGCCAGAGAGGTGCTGAGCTAACCTATAGCCAGACTTACCATAGATCTAACATTTTTGCCACTATTATGACGATAGTACTTACGGTTAACAGGTCCACCTAAATATTGGCCTTGTTAGTACCAACATAGTTACTGCCTTTAATCTGTAGCTGATGGGCCAGACCTTAGACATTAAGGACGCCTATAGCCATATTTGAGGTCTATGGAAGTAATTATCGTAAGTTTTTATTTGTTTATGTTAGGGAAGTTGCCGGCTTAAAGGTATATACAAAAGGAGTTTGATGTACGCGTTATTATATTAATATGCAAGGAATTTAACTTGTTAAAGAAACCTTTGTAGGTGGAATTTAGACGTTATAAGACGTATTTGAACTCGTTAACACCCGTAGGTTCTACGCGTACCTACTCGCGAATTATAGCTTCGTTCATGTAAGCCTTATATATTACTTTAAAATATAACATTAACTTATTCAACGTCTTATTAAGGATTTCTATTAGTATTTCCTCCTTTTTCTTTTTTGTTATTATTATAATCCATATCTTGATAGCCTAATTTTTATGATATTAGGCGAGGTAAACATCGTACTCGAAGTGAAAATTTATGGTATCGTATATTTCACAAAATGTGATAACTCGAATGAAGAAGGTTAGATAATAAAACCTAATATACTCTGTAAAGATTCCGAGGAATAATAAGTAAAAACTTTAAGAAGAAACCTCCATTTACTTATAAATGCTCAAAAGGGGTATTATCTCAGTATCAAAGAAGTTATAAAGCTTTCCGTTATACGTTTTTACGTTGTTTCAAACTTAAACGAAGTCCGTAAGTCATTTGTAGTTAATGTTAACCATCTTGACTGTTTTTGCGGATAGGTTGCGATAATCATGCCAATCTTAATTAGTATTTCCTTGCAGTTTAGGCTTTTGAGTGTCTGAGGCACGGCGTTGAGGGTAATTGCTGATGGTCGGGCTCGAAGGGTAAATTCCTGTGTTAAAAACTATAATGGGATTTCACGTGTATACAAACCTGCTGTGGAAAGGTTGTTCGGGGGCCTATCGATTCAATTACTGGGGGCCGATAGGTAATTAATGGTTTTGAGAAACTAGACAATTTTACTTAATCAACTGGTATAAAGTTCCCACATTAATACCTTTAGCCGCGTTAGCGACCCTTACTTGACGCGTTTTCCCACTGGTAAGGGCATACTTCGTGTTATTACATAAAAGTACTAGGCTTCCAAACAGGTTAATAGGTTCCTTATCTTTTCCACGTAAAGAGAATTAACTTAGCTAAGGGTAAAGGGGAGGTCCCCTAAATCACATGTAGGAGCGTTAAAGTTCTTTAATACCCTTTACTTAAAGCCGTAAGTTTTAAGGGAATTCTTCAAGTCAAAATATCTCGAAAAATGTTTCCGCTAGCCTAAGATCGTTTCCCTTTAATACGTAAATTACTCGGAGATTTATTTTAGCCTTCAATTTGGATTTAATGGTCTTTTTGGTTACCCTCTACATATTAATTATTTAATCGCCGAAACATTTACGGAACTTTTCAAAAACGTTAATAGAGTCCTTACCGCCGTCGTGTTTTAAAATAAAGTCGCCGAATAGGTTGGTTCAATACCGTTCGGTCAAGGTTTCATCAACGTCGCCTCCCCAAAGGTTTTAGTTATAGTTCTTTGTAAAAGCTATTCCGAGGTTTTTAATTACTTCTTTCCATTCGGTATCGATAATAGCTTAGAAATAAGGACTTATGGTAACCATCTTAACGTTTTGGCTTGCGTAAGATGTATGGGGCGTATAGAGTAAAGGACTTTATAATTTTGAGAATAAGGACTTAGTGTTTTGACGTCAAGTTGCGTGGGAACATGACAACTTAGCGACTTAGCGTAAGGTCGCGCGACGTGAATTTTTTTACGTGATGTGAATATTGATATTCTTTTCGGTTCAAATAGCGATCATAATGATTAACTTAGTGTAGGGTAAGTAAAAAAAGTAAAATGAAAGCAAAGGTTTGTTGCAAATGGTAAGCTCGAAAGTCTTTTATTGTTAGGAAAGAGCAAAGATTCAAAGTTGTTTGGCGTAGGGATTTAGTAGTTTTTCTTATAATAGTAGTAACTTTAGTAATACTGTCTTAGATATTTACCAAAGTAGTTTTAACTTAGCTTTTTTCCAACTTGCCAAACTGTAAGCCTTCTTATAGTCAAGTTCAATGTCTTTAAAAAGATTAATAAAGATTTCCTAGTGTTGTTAGTAACGATACCGTCACTTACTTGCAAGTTTCTGTTGTAGACTAACGTAACCTAAAACTCTTCTCTATTTTCATACGGTTAAGGACTAGCGTAGTACTAATAGAGGGCTATCAGAAGATTATTCCCTCTACCCTAACGATAAAGTAAAGCGTAACAGCCGTAAAGTAATTTATTTTTTTACTTGAATAATCTTTGTTTAACTAAATAAACACTTATTAGTGTTGTTAAGCTTTTAAATCATTTCAACGTTGTGGATTCGAATCGTAGTCGAAGTAATAGTAGTATTGTATTAGTCAAATGGAGTATGTATTGTTCTAGGTTTTACAGACTGCTATAAGGTTTGCAAAGTAATTTTTATGTCCAATTTCTTGGCCCGTTCACTAGAGCGATATGTGGCATACTACACTCGACTTACTTACAATGCAGTAAGTCCACACAAAGCAATACACTCAAAATGCAGTTGAGTATATCCATCTTTACATGCAGTAAAGTTGGCCTACTGCACTGTATTTAGTACTTTTCCAACAGATCTAAATAATCCCTTTTAAAAGTAATAGGGTTTTGAGTGTGGTATATTATTTGATGTTTATTACAGTTACTAATAGGGTGGTGATTTGATAATAAACAGATTTCACACATATCTAACATTTATCATTAGTATTATAACGCAAGATTTTCCGGTCACCATATTCACTTTGGCCCTTTCCATGTAATCATCGCCAATATAGCTTCTAAAGTATTAGCTTTGAACCAGATTTTCAAGTTTGAAGTTTGTTATATTTACGGTTAATATAACTTGCAAACTAAAGTATTTCATTGTATTTATAGTTAAAAGTATCAGTTTCAGGAAGTATATAAATTCAATTTGACGTACGTATTATTACAGTTGGAAACGAACAACTTACCTAGTTGATAAAGCTTTCATAGATGTATATTAGGAGTCATTAGGCGTACTTAAACTCATGCACACTTGTAAAATCTGCTAGAACCAATTTGTATACCATGAATCTTCCGATAAACACTTTCCTGATGACTTGTGAAGAAACTATAAATTTATGAAGCATTTAATGAAGTGTATTTATAGTTATTTTCACATTCTCTATCTAAAAACTCAATGTTGTTTAATGTATTGTAGCCTAGTATATATGATATTGAGTTCGGTAGACGTCGAGTTCAATAAAAATTTCTATTTTGCTTTAAATTGATGGGGGGTATTTGTTTTGATTATACATGTTAAATATATTTTTATGTGCGCCGGAAGAACATTTGGGAGTAATGAGTGAAAACCCATGGTTTCTACCTCCATTGACTTTGCAAATATTGAGACATCACAATATTTTAGTATTAAACAAATTATGTGGTCTTTCTTTTTACCTTACCGCATCATTCCAAATTTTAGCGAGATTCGTAAGGAGTTTATAATTTACATAGACTATTTTAACCAATTGGAAAAGTGGGTTACGATAAGTTTCCTACTTATCGATAGTGATACTTTCGGTCAACTTCTATTTAAATTTTGAATATCAGTGTTAATAGCCATTATCTATCACTTCAATCAACGTTTAAAGTCTTGTAATAGAATCTATAGTATGTTCCCGGATGAAGCAATAACTTCGTAAAAATGATAATCTTAATCTTCAACATTTGCGTCGTTTTCGTGGTTACTCCTTACGTAACCATATTATTTTTGCGGACTTATAGGTTTCCTTCGAAATCTTAATAATATTCCTCGACTCATCATTAGATCGCGTCGATATTATTCCTTCGCAGGGAATTGTGAATAGTAGATTTAGGTACTATTCTTTCTTACAACGCATAATTTGCATACTCTTTAATAAGGTTTTAAATTGCTTCAAAATCAATACGTTATTCATTGTCGGATTGTCAAAAATTACCATTACAGGGGTTCAAGGTTGAAATTATGAGGGGATTAGGGATTTTTTCTTGAAACGAATTTGAGGACGTCATAAATTGATAATGATGCCTTCGATTTCCTTTTTGGGTGTCAATAATGAATTCATTTCAATTGAGGATTTGAAACGTAATTCTATATTTAGACTCATTGAGAAGGAGATATTTATTGAATAGTCTAAAGTATTGACTAGAAAAAATATACTTTTTCATATAGTTCGATTTTTGATTTAATTTTAACCCCTTTTTGTACTATGTTCCACCTATTAATAATGTAATCGTAAAATATTTACGAAAATTTCGAAAGGTGCAGGCGTTGCGGCCAAAGCTCTCGCCGGCTTTCAAGTTGAGGATATATTAGCTACCAAGGTTAGTTACATAATTTTTGGCCTAGGGTTTGTTATCATCTTTACATCAAATGTTTTTGTTGTAGTGCTTGGTTATAAGAGTCTCAATACCCCTTATTCTGCATTCGTTTTCAATCATTTCTTATCTTAACATGTTGAGTGGAAAATTAACTTTAATTCGTAGAAGGGTGTGGACTTAGCGATCAAGAAGTGATGTAACAAGTTTTTTCTCATAATCTAACAGAATTTTACAATGAATTGGTGTGTTTATTTCTATTTGATGACTTTGATATCTGTCTCCTAAGGTAAAGATGTGAAAGTATTTAATGGAGTATTAAAAAACCAATATTGCAGTTGAGTAAGGGGGGGGGAGGGTGGTGATAATAGAATGGTTATAGGATGTTTGTCGCTAAAGTTGTAATTTTCCATAAGAAGAGTTTCTAATTTATTGATTACCATTTGCAGTAGTAATCATAGTATTAATAAAGAATTTTTACCATTTAAAGATATTGAAAGTCTCGTAATCGCTTATTGATATGAAAAGAATAAATCAGAGCTGTCGATTAAGGTGGTTGGATACTGTCTATAATGGTCGATGAACAAATGAGGGAGGACTCCCTTCTCAGCAGCTGCTATAAAAATACTTAAAAGTGGAAGCCCGGTCACGTGACATATATAAGGGCATATTCAGAAACAGCACCAAAGCATCATAGGAGCATGGCAATCGCAAAAACTCTATCTTTCGTAATTATTAACACATGTACCATCCTATGATGTTAACTCAGTTTACCCCCTTAAAAAGGCGTCAGGTCTTATAAAAAACGATAAATGGCGTTAGCGAAGCGTAAATTATAATAAAAGCTATTTTACAGATGCAAGTCGTTTGAGAAGGTACTTGATTACCACTGAGGAGCGGCTTCAAAAGTTTTAGCAATATATAAAAGGTTTCTACCATCAACTGTTTCGGCATATCGTATAAGGCGCCGGCATTTATCCCCTACCGCTCTTCCCATAAATATTGCTGGTAAGTGCTCAAAATATTAAAAAACAAAATCCTTCAATAACCCCTTCTTCCTTCACATAACAATATTATATCGTATATAGCTTTACCCTATATAATACGCTATCTACTAACCTTAATATCTCTAACTTAAAAAATATTTACTATCATTACTATCATTACTAGTAGTGCTAGTAGTACTAGTAGTACTATTATTATTAGTAGTACTATTATTATTATTATTATTATTATTATTATTATTATTATTATTATTATTATTATTATTATTATTATTATTATTATTATTATTATTATTATTATTA